>JAJJMB010015956.1:111613-169224 GCA_023531105.1 Papaver atlanticum
TGTTTAAAAAGTCAACTTGGATTTGCAGCAGAAGAAAAGAAAAAAAGGAAAAGGAATGGAGCTGCTGGGAATCGAACCCCGTGCCTCTCAAATGCTAATCGAGCAATCTACCATATGAGCTGCAATCCCTTGGATGGAAAATTAACAGTTATAATCTTAATTAAACAGAATATCAGCAAAATTAGTAATCAGCCGAAACTTCAGTTTTCTTTCGGAACATAAACCTAACCGTCACCTATAAAACAGAAATCCATTAATAGCGGATGACTTTTACGTCCAGCTTAATTAATCCTGGCATTTTTAGGGGCCACTCAAAAGAATTTAGGGGCCAACAATAAAACAAAAAAGGTCACCCAAACGTAAATTGTAGCCAGCCCTTATCTCGCGTAATTTATAATGGCAAAATTTCCCTTACATAATCGGTAGATAATATATAATTTGTAACCTCCGAATATATTCGGTAGACAAAATATCACCCAAACATCCGAATGTAGTCGGTGCAGTATTAGGTGAGGTGTAACAAGAGTGTACGGATACAACTTACACTTTCGTATCAATAATGAACTACAATCGGTTGATATGGTTATTAGTGTTACCTCATAATATTATATTTGAAAAATATGTGATTTCATTAAACTCCCGAATATACGATGGCCCAAAAATCAAAATTTGGGGAAAAAGAAGATTTTTCTGGTTTTGCACTTGTAATATTCGGAAGTTTGTAATTTTTCATAAACTTCTGAATGTATGTTGGCTAACCTTGTAAAATGGCCCTTGGAACCACCTAGAGCCATGGCATGGTAGGTTTTGCCACAGTCATATTCGGAACATATGTGATTTCAATAAACTCCCGAATATACGATGGCCCAAAAATCAGAATTTGGGAAAAACAGAGATTTTTCTGGTTTTGAACTTGTAATAATCGGAAGTTTGTAATTTTTCATAAACTTCCGAATGTATGTTGGCGAACCTTCTAAAATGGCCCTTGGAACCACCTAGAACCATGGCATGGTAGGTTTTGCCAGTCATATTCGGAAGATATGTGATTTCAATAAACTCCCCAATATACGATGACCCAAAAATCAGAATTTGGGAAAAACGGAGATTTTTCTGGTTTTGAACTTGTAATATTCTGACGATATTGCATAAACATAAACCTTCGAATGTTTGTTGGCTAACCTTCTATAATGTCCCTTGGAACCACCTAGAGCCATGGGATGGTTGGTTTTGAACTTGTCATATTCGGAAGATATGTCATTTGCATAAACCTCCGAATATACGATGGCCCAAAAATCAGAATTTTGGAAAAATCTAAATTTTGTAAACAGGCCAGATTCGGATGATAGGTATATTTAATAACCTTCCGATTTTGTAAATTTGACAGATTCGGGAGAAAAGTTTAGTCCATAATCTCCCGATTGTGATTCAAAATTCAACAGTTTCATGCTGTTATATTTAACTCCACTATAAATCATCGATAAAATCATAAAGATAACTAAAACACCATTAATAATCCATAAAACTATTCAATCACAAACCATAAACGTAATGTAAGAACTTATAATCCGATCCAAACCTTAAACACCACATAATCCAACACAAACTATAAAACACATCTAACTTAAATCATTGTCATTTATTTCTTTCCTCAGACTTTACGACCATGATTACCTCCAAGACCTGCACGGGTAGGACGACGACCTTCAGCTTGGTACCACTTGGTTGTCCTTCTACTTGGGTGCCACTTGGTTGTCCTCCTTCTTGTACTCTTGGAACTGGAACAATTTCATCTTTGGGTTGTGGAGAAATTTGTTCTACACCTTGTGGAGTGCCTTGTGGAGCACTTGTTTCTTGATCTTCTTGAGTGCCTTGTTGAGCACTTGGTTCCACAACTTCTTGAGCACTTGAAATTCCCTTAGCACTCCTTTCTCTCCTAGCACTAGCCGACACTTTCTTACTTCCTTTTACACGAGCCCCTAAGTCAGGTTGCTTAGCTCGACTTTGCCTAAACAACAAAATAAAGAACAATAGTTTTACAAACTACACAATCGGAAGATAAAGTAAAGACACAAAACCCGAATGTCTACATTCGAAAGTAACAACAAAAACTTTGTTCCCGAATACAAAACATTCGAACGGTAATCCCTAATATTGTCTACCGAATATGCATCAATTGGAGTTCAGGAAACTCTCAGTTTTATAGCCTATATAATCGGACGTAAATAATATTAGTTTCTACCGAATACAATCTGGCCCCAAAATGTTTTCAGTTTGGACATTTTATAATCGGAAGTATATCACATACGAATTCCTTCTGAATATATACCGGCCCCAAAATGGGATTTTGCCAAAATCACAATCTATGACAATTTTTCAAAATATATATTCGGTCGTAAGTGAATTTCCGAATACTATGTCCCTATATCAATATATCCGGGAGTAAAAATAAATATTAACCTTCGAATATATCCATCAAAAGTTACAGGAATAAATGATTTATGATATTCGGGAGTAAACCTATAAAACTATATCCCGAATACTGTCAATGTTCTTCATAAATGAAGAACACGACTATATTCGGAAGTTTAAGACACATGCATATCTCCCGAATCTGGTAAAAATCAGAAAACCCTGGATTTTTTTTTAATCGATTCGTAGAATTAAAGCGACATAAACCCAAAAATTGATAGAAGCTTACCTAATTGGGGCCATCTGAAGTTGCCGGAGTGTTTGACTATCAGATTCGTCACCACCAACTACTCACGGCGCTGCATTTCCTTCGGCTTCGACGAGGAAGAAGTGAAACTGATTTTGAAATGAAAATGAAATTGGTTTTTAGTTTTTTAGGTTTTATTATTGTAAGGGCATTTAGGTAATTTCGGGAGTCCTATAGGGTATCCCTTAACTAGTGCCCTTGGATGGGTATAACCTAATGGCCCCTAAATCCTTTTGAGTGGCCCCTAAAAATGCCAAGTAATTAATAGTATCAGGCTTTAATAAATTTTGTACCCATGAAAATTTGGGATTTCTCTTGATTGATGTATACAAATTACTCTATGGAGAACTCCTTTTTCCTTTTTTTTTTTTTTTTTTGCTTTTTTATATGGTGATCACGTATGGTGTAGTTGGTCTTATTCATGCATCTTCTTTATCTATTTCATCTCATTTTTAACAGTATTCTTCTGTAAAGGCCAGATCTTTGTTTTTACTCGATTTGTTTGTTTTTGGAGGTGTCAAAATGAGGTAAAATTTCTTGTTTCAACATCTTCTCGTTCTTCTTTTTCAAAGGTAGGGTTGGTTACGTTGTTATACTTGCAAGAAAAAATATTTTAAAGATGTGGACACGAAGCATGGTGATTGGTGAGTGAAATAGAAAGAGTCTTATCCATTTACACACCCAACAACAACAACAGCAACGGACCAGATTACCAAAAACCAGACGTGATGATAGTGAAATGAATGACCAATTTAGGTGTGTCGAGTTGGCCGGGTATGGGCTTAGTTGAACTCATATTATGCAGAAAATGGAAGAGGAATCAACTTCAACATCTCCCTATTTCTTCTTTTCCATTGCGACTGCTTGCGAGAGCTCAAAGCCCAAGAGTGCAAGTGGACATGAGAGTACCCTTTGCAATCTGAATTGATTGATGAAATAAAACAAAATTTCATTAGAGTACTTACAGTGCAACAACATACGATGATATGATCCAATATTTGTTCCAACTCATGCTTACAAAACAAGCATATATATATATATTTATTTATTTTATTTATTTTTGCAGTGGCAAAGTCAGTATTGGAAATAAGAGACATACCAAAATGTTGCTGTGTAGAAGCAATGCAACGGATAACACAGTTGGAATTTAAGATAGACATTGGAAGTCCGTACATGCATGGCTCCGCTCCTACTCACTCGAACAGCTGCGTGACCAAGCATGTCCAACGTTGGCCATAACAAACTAGCATAATATAGTTTTACTTTATTCTGCATGGGCTCATTTGAGTGAATGGGTTTGACAATTAATAGTTGGAGTATAAGAATGAACGATGTTTTGGGGACTACTCCAAATAGGTGGGGGACTACTCTTCTATTTTGGAGTGGATATTTGAAGTAATTTTGGGTCATCCCTTATCTAAATTTTTTTAATACCAAATTTACCCTTGGTAATTAAATTAGTTAGTTTATTGATTAGTTAGTGTTAGTGTAATGATTAATTACTGATTAGTTAGTGATTAGTGAGTTATTAATAGGATAGTTTTGTTAGAATGAGAAGAAGGAGAAGAAGAAGAAGAAGAAGAAGATGAAGAAAAAGAGGGAAGAACCCTCAAAATCTTATTTTGAGTTTAGTAAATATGATATGAGTGATTCATGTGATGATACCTCCTCCTCAGAATCAGAACCTCCTTCATCTCTTAATATATTTGTCAATATTTCTAATGATCCGGATATGAGTTATTTGTTAGATGATGAAAACTATTTACCTCAAACTCAACCTAACGACCCAAATGATGAATTTTATCATCCACAACCAGAAGATGAAGTTATGGGTACTCAGGTATGTCTCAAATTTAGTTAATGTAGCTTGAATTGTGCAAAAAATTGGCCAAATCGAAAATTTCAGGAAGAAATTTCGGCTAGGTCAAAGTAATTCGGTTAGCAATCCTGCAGAACAGGTAGCCGAACTCTCCTGTATGTGCAGTTCGGTTACTCATTTCAGCATACGCAGGTAACCGAACTCTGTTTTAATGGAGGTTTTTGAGAGTTCGGTTATCTTTTTCCAGAAAATGTTGCCGAACTAATTTTATAGAGTATACAGTTAATAGTTCGGTTTAGTCGATTTTAGTCCCTTTGTTACCGAAGTTTATGTTCGGCAAGCTCGCAAATCACGTTCATTGAATAGGTAACCGAACTTTGAAGTTCGGTTTAGTCGATAGTAGTAATTATGTTGCCGAACTATACCATAGAAAATTCCAAAGAACAAGTTCGGCAAGATCGCAATTTGTTTTTCATAACCGAACTTTTTGTTCGGCAGGATCGTTTTTATTTTTACATTGCCGAAAATTTAAGTATTTCTTATTTTTAGTTGGTATTGACGTTGTGCTATTACTCGTAGGTTGCATCTGATCCAATAGAACCAATGGAAAATCAACCTACCCCTGTTGATATTTTGTACGATGACACGTCCCATCACTACATGAATGACTTGGTATTCAAAAGTCCTTTAGAGGCAAAGAGTTGGGCTAGACAACATGCACTAAAAGACATGTGCGTATTAGTATTGAATGAGAGAGAAAGCAAAACCCGTTTTGAAATGGTTTGTGAGAGAAGCGGTGATCCCGATAAAAGCCACAAGAGGAAGGGTTATGTTTATAAAGGAAAGACAAATAGGAAGAACAAAACTTTCTCAAAGAAGATTAAATGCCCATTCAAGCTTGCATTTAATTACAACGAAGAATTGGGTGGATGGGTTCTCTACAAGGTTATGGAAGGTTGTCATAACCACCCTCGTCCGGAGCATCTTGAAGGACATTTCATGGCGGCCAAGCTAACTCCTGAAGAGATGGACAAGGTAGCTAAAATGAGGAAAATGGGTCTTTCACCGATTCAAATGCTCCAAATACTAAAGGAGGATAACAAGGATAACCACTCATCTTTGTCCACTGTTTGTAATGCAATTGTGACAATTAGAAAGAAGGAATGGAGAGATAGACAAGTGATGCAACAATTGTTTTTTTTTTCCAAAGAGAAAGACTACGCGGTTCAAAAGGATGTGGATTCGGACGGAGAGATAACATAACTCTTCATTGCGCATCCAACGAGTGTTCAATTGGCTCAATGCTTTCATGAAGTTCTCATAATGGATTGTACTTATAAGACGAACAAGTACGAGATGCCATTGTTGAATATTGTTGTGCGTACTTCGACGCAGTCACCGTTTACCGTGGCGTTTTATTTCTTAAGGGACGAGCAAGAACCAAGTTACATTTGGGCACTACAACAAGTTAAGGCAATCTTCCGAGGTGATGATATTCCCGGGGTTATAGTCACCGACAATGAAGTCGCATTGATGAATTCAATAGAGGTAGTGTTTCCATTAGCACACAATATGCTTTGTACGTTCCATATATGGTATAATTTGATAAATAGGTGCAAGCCAACAATTTGTCCACCCAAGAAAAAAGGATATGAAGAGATTAAGATGCTACCGGAACATGAAAGAGCGGATACAAAAGAGGAAGTTGAAAAACAATACGATCTAAATTACGCTAAATGGGTTGCTTTCAACGGTGAATGGGAATCATTGTGTTGGTCTCTTACTGAGGAAGATTATCATCTAAATCTTGCGGAGTTTATCGCCCATTGGGATACTCCCAATTATCCCGGTGTTGTATCGTATGTTTTTCGCCAATGGTTGGAACCACACAAAGAGAGGTTTGTTAATGCCTATATCAACCAATATAAACACTTGGGAAATCAAGCGACAAGTTTAGTAGAGTCGGCTCACCATCGGTTGAAGAAGAATCTCTTTGGATGCGTTGATAATTTCGTAACCGTGTGGAATGCTATGGAGAATTACTTCAAGCGCGGCATTGATAAAATTAAAGAGAAGTTCCAAAAAAGCTGTATATTTAAAACGACCTGAAAATATGCCGACCACCCATTGTTCAAGGGAATCCATTACAACGTATCTCACCAATGTATGAAGTTGTTGATTATAGAAGTCGAGTTGATTGATAAGTGGGAAACCAAGAGGGATGAGGTGTGTGTATGTAACATGAAGAAGTCTATGGGACTCCCTTGTCGCCATATGATAATCAACTACGAGCATGGTGTAATCCCTTTAAGCGACATTGATCCATATTGGAAGCATCTAAGTTTCATCCCTCCTCCAAAGGGAGAAGAAGCCGGAGAGGAGTTTGGTGATAATGAAATGGGTAGAACCGTACTAGAGATGTATCGTGGCATGAACAAGCTCCAAAAACAAATATTTTGGGATGACATGAGGAAAATCATATATCCACAAACTTCGGAGAATGTTTATGAACCGTCAAAAGGAAAACGCAAAGGTAAGCCAAACAAAAAAGAAACTAAAAAACAACTAAGAGAATATGCAAAGGTGTTACGTAAGAAGAAAAGTGAGGAAACCCCATTTACTAGAGATCCTTCGGCCCATGAGTATACCGCGGCAATGTACTTGGAGCAAACCAAGAAACGGGGTAGGAGTATTGAGGAGAAAGGCGAAACAAGTGAGCGAGATTTGAAGAAAAAAGGTACGATGTGTCCATCACAACCAAGCCAACCATGTTCCGGCGACGTGAAGCTTAAGTCTCCAATTTTCCCTATCCAACCATCTTCCCTATACGTGAAGCTTGAGGCTCCAAATAAAGACTATTTGAATGAACTACCTCTATACATTAGAGAATACGTTATATCCACCGACGACGTTCCTCCGGATGGTAATTGTGGTTTTCATGTTGTCAATCAACAACTTGGGCCTTTCATCGAAGGTGCCAAGCTAAATAATGGGTGTGCAATCACTCATATAAGGCAAAGGTTGTTGTCCAAACTAAAGGAGAATCCGGCATTTTACAAGACAATGTTGTGCGATGGGGTGGGTAGTCTCAATGAGCAATTTGTTAAGTATCAACGTCGTCTTCATCGGGGCCATCCGATCACAACGGATTATTGGATGAGCATACCGATATGTGGACACTTAATCGCCGAGGCATTTAATTGTGTGGTTCATTATTTCTCAAAGTATGCTAGTTTCACCTTCACCCCGAAAACAACCGTATGTGTCGAGCAACTCAAACGAAGGAGATGTGTGATGGCATTGACTAACAACAACCACTTTATAGGCCTTCGTTTAAAACCCGATTGTCCACTGCCTCCAATATCCGGAAACTCTTATTGGCCTGCATTTAACTCCGATATAATGTTGGGTTGGTGTATTATGTATGAGCATAACATGGAGATGTGGAAAGCTTTGGAGAAATCGGACGAAATTGTACATGAAGGTCAAATTTCACTTGAGGATGATTAAATGACACATGTAATGGAACTTAGTATGCTTATCAATCTAATACTATGTTTTTTGAAGTGTGGTATTCATTATCGAGTTAATGTTAGTATTTTATTGAGTTGACAGATAATAGTTCGGTAAGCACATATGATTATCCAGGTTGCCGAACACCTGTTTTGTGTCAGATATAGAACATTGAAATTTTAAAATTCAAAGTTCGGTTAGAAAATAAATATTTGCGAGCCAACCGAAATACAAAATTCGGTAAACATGGTAAATAATGAGGTAGCCGAACTTTTATTTGAAGGCTCAGAGAATGACTTTTCCAACTTGTGCAAAAGCCAAATTTTGAGTCTCCAGGTTCGGTAACCAGTGATATTATACTTTGCTAACCGAACTATAAAGTTCGGTAACAAGGTAAAAATTGAGGTAACCGAACTTTTTACCTGAAGTCTCAGTCACAAACTGGTAGGATTTAGCTGTTTTATTTCTGTCTTCAGAGAAGAGTTCGGCAACCAGTGAAAATGTTGCGAGGGTAACCGAACTCTGTCTTCGGCAACCTGGTAGCATTTAGCTGTTCGCCGAAAAAACAGTTCGGTGACCATTAATTAAAGTTCGGTTAGCTGTGTTTAAATTTCAGGTTGCCGAAATACATCCTGTATTCAAAATTTCTTCCATATAATATTGAAAACACAAACCCAATTAAAATTAAAAACACAAACAAGGTTCTAAAACAAATATAAAAGTTGTTATACACACAAACATACGAAATTAAACCATACGAAATCCATAATTAAGATGTTTTTTTAAACTAAAACCATACGAAATCACTAACGACCACCACGACGAACCCTTTTACCACTTCCTTGTTTACCACGAGTTTTAGGTTGAACTTCCTCATCACTTGGGGTTTCATCTACTCGACCGGTTTCCTCCACGGCGCGACTTGAACATTCTCCTTGTTGTTGCCCCCTCTTCAATTGCTTAGACCTACTTGGCTCCATCATTCTTCTAGTTATAAGACCCTCCCACTCGCCGTAGTAGTAGGTTTGTTCCTTAGTCGACATCGGCTCTCCACTGCGGATTTTAGCCATCCATTTCTTCAACAATTTCGTACCCTTCTTCACCTGATTCCAATTTAAAGCATAAGTAAATATATTTTCAATACTTTCAAACAACAAGGAAGTATAAGAGGAGACATTTTCTTACCACATTATCCCATAACATTTTTGCTTCTTCTCCACAAATAGGCATCTCCTTCTGACCTCTCTTAGCCTCCCTCTCATTTGCCTTCCCCTTCGCCTTATCAGTCTTAGCTTGTTGTTCTCTATTTATCACAAAAGGATGACTAATTTCTTGATAAAACACCATATAATCTTCATCACATGCATTTACATCTCCATCACAAGGTATACAATCACCTAAAGGTAAGTAGTAGTTACGAAGTGCATTCCAATGTCCTACCGTAGGAGTTGGTTCATGTTTTTGAACAAAATATTTCTTGGTGTTCTTTGTTCCTTGAACCACCAAATTGAAATTTTCATTCTCCACGTCGGGATCCATTTGGACATAACAAAGTTGTCTTAGTATTCTCCTTGGATTATATATTGCGTAGCCATTAGGATACCAAATTGGTCCATAGTAAGCCGAGACGGTAGAGAAACCATTCAGATCTTCTTCATCTAAAGAGACATCATCGGGTACGGCGTATGGGTGAAATACCACATCGTTCACCATAAGTTTATCCAATTTCTCCCTCAACGAAGTCAACTGCTCTTCTTTAGACTTCTTTTGTGCGTCCAAAAACAACCATTTTTCTGCTATAGGTTCGTCATAGGGATAAGAAGTCTTTTCCCTATCCAATCCCAATGAAGGGAAGTGGTCATTAATCCAAACCTATGCGAAAATACGAAAATATTAACCACATACATGAAAATTGATTTGGAAGCAGAAAATTTTGGGGAATAATTTGCTAACTAACAATGTAGAAAGTTACCTGAATAAGAGTTAAGTAACCTCCAATTTGATTTGTCTTAATCCTCGACCCTTTGCTCATCTCTCCTAGAACAAAAGCAAGCACCCTAGTGGCCCAAGAGTATTTGTTAATCTCATCGAGATTAACCAAAAGCTGTAGATAATGTGCATCCACCCTATTTCCAGAAATGTCGGGGAAAATGACGGTTCCTAGCTGATATAACCAATAAGCGGTGACATGATGCCTAATGGTCTCCTGGTCCATCACCAACTTTCCTTTCTCCACCTTCTTTGTTGTCCCTCCAAATGCTTCCTTCAACTTTACCAACTTGAATTTCTTCAACATCTTCTTCAAGGCTCCATTTACCTCTCTTGGATTATACTCATCGCCACGTTTAGGGGACCTCACAGAACGTCGAAACTCACATTGAGCCTTTCTTGCATCCCATCCTAGACATTTTAGAGCCAATTCTTCAAGAGCTTCATAATGCATCGAGGAGTTGTAGCCTTCTCGAAGACATTTACCTTTCACTGGTAAGCCGGTGATTCTCGAGCAATCAACGGGAGTAATTCCCATCTCGCCAAATGGAAGATGCATTGTATATGTCTCGGGATAATACCTCTCGACAAATGCGGATACGACAACAACGTCAAAATACACATGTGCGTACTCAATAGCTCTCCATAACACACACTCTTTAACCTTCGCTTGAAACTCATCACACTCCAAAGAAAGATCCCATTTGGACGCTTTTTGACGACGAATAAGACGAACTGCATCATTATGATCCTACGAAAATAACATAACACTATTAATACTTGACGAAACATGTCCCAAAAAAAAACGTTTTAATAGTTAAGAATGAACTTAAAGAATACCTTTGTCGCATAGATCTTCGCATCCCATGAGTGTTTGTAGCCAAACAATGTGGCCCCTCCATCATTTGGAGTACCATAAGTTGGGTTCACTGGTGGCAAACACAAATTATCAGGGGGAATGTGTGAGTATCTATCACAAGGAGGCTTCGGCTTTTTTTTCTCTTTAACAGGAACAATTTCTTGGTCTTCTTCCTCTTCCTCCTCTTCATCCTCTTCCTCCTCTTCATCCTCTCCCTCCTCTTCCTCTTGTCCTTCTCCTTCTTTGCCCGGTCCTTGTTCTTCTTCCTCTACATTTTCAACGTGTTCTCTTTGTTGTTCAACCTCTTCATTTCCTTGGTCTTCATTTCCTTGCTCTTCTTTATCATCATTCTATTCTTCAATAACATTATCAATTGTATTCTCCATCACCTCTTGATTGACTTCCTGAAACGATCCCCCTCCATGCTTAGCATTTTTAGTACCACGGTTTCGGAAATCCAAATGTATTCTACCGCGAGGGGTGGGAGATCTCAAATCTTCGGCTATGTGGGGATTATATTTTTTTCCTTTGTTCCTAATGAATGAAAACCACATTATTAGCTAAACAAAATATTGTCTTATCAAATAAAATTGAACATGGGATAACATCAAACACAAAATGTTAACAGACTAAAGTTCGGTTATCTGGTATAAGTTGCGAAGTCACCGAACTACAAGTTTGGTGTTGACAGATCAAAGTTCGGTTACCACAGAGAAACTGCGAAGTAACCGAACTATATTTTATCAAAGTTCGGTTACCACATAGAAACTGCGAAGTAACCGAACTATATTTTATCAAAGTTCGGTTACCACATAGAAACTGCGAAGTAACCGAACTATATTTTATCAAAGTTCGGTTACCTATATAAATTTATCGACTAAACCGAACTCAAATTTTTCATATAAAATAGGAGTTCGGTTAGGTTTTTTTTTGCGAGGTAGTGCGGTTACCTAAAAAGTCCTAATTTGCCGAACTGTTCTTCATATTGAGAGTCCGGTTACCAAAATCTAGGGTTTTCAAAATTTCTCCTAGCCGAAAACTCTACTGTAACTTTCATTTTCAGTGGTTTTTTAGGATTTCTAATCGATTTCTTCAACAAAAAACAATTCAAAGGAATTGGTATGAAGAAAATTACCTGCGGATTTTCATTTTAATCGAATCGGACTTCTTGGTTGATGTTGGATGCTTGACTTCGTCTCCCAACTTTGCTTGAAGTTGTTTATCAACTTCAAATTGATTTGGGAGATTCGCTATATTAGCCAGACCCGGACTCAATCCTGGAATTCTTGGTGTCTGCTTAGAACGCATTGTTTATAAAAATTGATTAATCGACGATGAATTTTTTTCGAATCGACGATGTATACGAAGAAGAGGAGAAGAAGAAGAAGAAGAAGAGGAAGATGAAGAAGAAGAATAAAAGAAAAAAATAAGGGTTTTGAAACTGATTTTAGGTTTTAATTTAGGGGTTAGATTAGTGGGTAGTGGTTAAATTGTGGGTTATTAGGATTAGTTATAACCTTAATTAGGATAAGGACAGATTAGCCTTAAAATTTAGGGTGGACATTCATATAACAAAGTAGTCCCCCACCTTTTTGGGGTAGTCCCCGAAACATCGTTCATAAGAATAGCCCATGTTTAGGATTGGGATTCGGTAGTGGCTCTACATGTCTGGGTTTGAAAATAGTTTTTTCTTTCTCTTAGCAAATTCCTTGTTCAATTGTTTCGCAACAAGTTGGAGACCATGTATTCTTAGGACATGCACCATGCATGTTAAAAATAAATAAAAAGATACCTCCTGCATAATCCAGACTCCAGTAGCCAAAACAATTAATCCCTATAACAGTGGCGGACCTAAGATCTTAAGGAATTTTTTTTTTATGCACACTCCTTTCATGGTAAATAGCTAAAACATAGATTCCCACTTTCAAGCATTCTAAAAAATTTATCCTTCCTTACACATCTCCCAAAACAAAATTTTTGTCCTTCCTTACGCAGCTCCCAAAACCAAACCAGAAGATGATATAGAAGCATCACGCATACATTCGTTAGAGAGTGCATAAATCTGGCTCAATTATAGGAAAGAGGAGGTTAAAAGAAAATGTTTGACTTATGAAAATATTAAAATAGTCAATATCGGTTGACCGATATTATTACGATATGTTGTCTATCCGTTGTGAACCTACACGATGCCCATATTATCGCCGACATAGAGATCTGTAGATAAAATCTTCTGTGACTGCTAATACAAACTCATATATCGGTTTCTGGGAGAAACCCAATCTTAATGAAATTTTCATGTGAATTTCATAGGTTATTTTTGATTTATGGGTTTATTTAGGGTCTTATGGATCTGGGTTTGTGATAATTGTGAATTTCAAGGTTTTAGGTTGGATTTTAAGATTCGAACTTATAAAATGTAATCAAAATTACAAACCTAAAACTCAATCTCGGTGGAAGAATAATTTTAGTATGGTTTGATAGCTTTTCAGATATACGTGTTCATAAGGTCGGTTCCTATGCACCTAGAATTCGGTAAAGTTTGCCACTTGTGCATCTACTATGGGCATGAGAAAATAGCAAACATATTTAGCTAAGTGGTATATCATCACTTAGCCGGTTGTGATAAAAACTATATCGAGAGATAGAAACTCCGTTGCTCGGTGGTTTCTACATCGCTCGTTGGTCAAAATGGCGCCAACTATGATCATCCCTCAGTGGTTCATCATCTAATTGTCAGAAATCCACGCCTAAAAGTACCCAACTTTAAATTGATTTAAACTCACACTAGAAATTTTATCTCTCTAGAATTTCTTGATCTCTCAGTTACAATTTTCAAATCTAAAACAAAATACATCGCTAGTGCTCGCTCATAATTTCCTAATTTCCATTTCAGCATGCTAGTGCTCGCTTCACCGACATCGTTAGTGCTCGCTTCTCTCTAAAAGAATATGCTTCTCTTGTTCGATCTTGGATTATGAGACAATGTGTTTAACCACTTTTATTTATGAGACAATGTGTTTAAAAAATTATGGTGTTTGTCGGTAATGAAAATTCAAGAAAAACAAATACTAGCCTTCAACATAGATTTTCCTTTATCATTAAGGATGTAAGAAACTATGCGGAAATTTATTGGATGAACGGGGATCATCCTTGATTGTACATCGACAAACTACTGAATATCTTACTAATATTTTTTTAATGATACAATTTACTTAATGAAAGTCATATTAATTTATTATTTATCTGTTATTTCGTAAAATTAGAGTTTAATCTAAACTTTTTGAAGCCAATAAAAGATGGTTTAAGCATGATGAATGCTATAAACTCTGTAAGATTCATATGCAATGATTTAATTTTGATTAAGTGTTATGTAATGCTATAGATGGTCAAATATCGAAAGAGGGTAAAATGGTCATTTCAAGACCACGGTCAAAATGTTCATTCTAAAACTAGGGGTAAATCGTTATTTTTGCCATATTCCAAGCCAATAATTGTCTAAGAGGATTAACGAAATTGGAATTGAGGATGTCAAAAGATTGAAAGTAATAAGTAAGCTCTGAAGACGAAGTTCAGCGCTCATTGCCAAAAGACAAACTCGGGCCTAGCTTACTTAGTCCTCATTGACAAGACAAAAACTCAGACCTAGGTCGGTTATCCCCCATGACTAAACGACAAGATCAGCCCTAGCTCCATCCCTTATTAACAAAAGATGAAATCAATCCTCCAAGGTTAAAAACTGAACTCCCCTTGGTCTTCATGGCACTTATAGCCATGATTTCAAATATACGTCCCCGCGAGACACCGCTGGTCGTGATTCCTAGCATACATCAGTGACGAAATACCATTGGTCACGGTGGCTCAATAGCCTCATTGAACGTCCCTAGTTGACTTATGAGCAAGCATGAGCGGCCATGATTTTAGAATGCGTCATCGTGAGACACAGCTGGCCATGATGCCATGATTCATGATATATCCACGAAAAGATACTTTTTGTCACGGAGGCTTTATAGACTCATAAAAATGTCCCTTGTTGACAAATGAGCATGAGCAGAGACATCTGTTTCCCTAAAGTACGTCTCACACCTATTTGAGATCAGAGACTTATTCCTAGTATATCGTCGTGGGATAATGAATGGTCAAGGTCATGTCTATCCTTGACCCCGATTCGATTTACTAAGTCCTCTGGGATAATTTATAGAGCATCCCCGCGAGAAACAACTGGTCATCCTGTCTCTGGGTCCTATGATAGATTCCTAGAACATCCTTTCGAGATACAACTGGTCATGTTAGCTTTACCATATGGACACAGTCGTAACTAACTCCTAGCACATCCCTGCAAGATACACTGGTGAAAGACATTATTAGGCATACAAACCTTTCTCTTCGTCCAGAACACGTTCTAGCTGAGTCTGAAGCGACTTAATATCATGAACTAAGCCTCGGCCAACCTCATGAGTAATCTAAGATGAACCATCTCATCTGAAGAGTCTACCATAAATACAAGACTCGGGCACGAGCCTCATCCTGAGAAGATGGTGAAAAGAGGCACGTGTGGAAAATACTCAGCCTATTTTCACCGCCAAAGAAAGTGAATAAGGTGGAATAAGGAGATAAACTCATACTAGTTTATTCATATTTATTCCTGAGAAGACGGGAGAAGGACTCCACACGGCAAGTAATCCCTATTTTCACCGACCTGAGATTAAAGAATTCAACTATAAATAGGTACTCTATTCTCAAAGATAATAATAACTCTCTCACACAACCTCTCAGAGCTATAATTCATTTTATGATCTCTCTCTTCTCTGATCCCTCCCTAAGACCGGCCCTAAGCTAGTCTCTACCCTTATGACTGAAGCAGCACTTTGAAGGGACACTATGCGTGGTCTAGGGGAAGACTGTTTTTCCTTAACTTCCTGTAACTCACTTTCAAAAACCTAGAATCACCTATTAGCCTCTCACCGATTTTTGGTAACTACATTGTGGTGACCACAGTGGGAGGTTGTCCACTCAGTTACAAATCTCAATCATAATCACTATTAGGAATGGAGATGATTCCAATAATACAAGCACAAAAACATCCCACCTTAGACACGCTCGAGAGGGTTATCCCTACCAACACTTTTTTTCTCTTATTCCTTCATTTTGTATCTGATTGACCTCATTCTTTTTCTATTGGATTCGTATATTTATCATCTACAGGATAAAGTTACCAAACACTTGGAAAATATCTAGAAAACTCATGATCTAATCAAAAACATTGTGGAGCCACTTACTGTCACAGACTACCATATCCAGCCAAGATACAACTTGTCGTTCTTCCTTCTCAAGAAGGTCATAATCGAAAAATGACAAAGTATAAGATCAAACTAGATCCCAAGATGAAGCTCAATCAAAGATCATCCTTATCCGAATAAGCAAAGCTACTAATCGATATGCTATCTCAACATATGTTCTGTCAGAAACACGATAAACTAGCCATAGCAATCGTACGGCCAAGTCTCAAGGAGCCTCTAGCTCATCTGCACTAACAAATATCTAGTTTCATTTGCCGATGGGACCTTAGTTCACCCAAGGTGGAGAAGGAGAATATCTTTCCACCCAAATGTATCAAGGTAAAATGAATCTGTAATAATACTCGTGAAGTCAACTATTTAGATAAAGACACTAATACTCGACATACAAGCACAACCAGCTAACGTCACTGAAGTAGATAGGATAAGAATTCAAAACCGTAACTCTTCATCACTCATACCATAAGTTACTCATTCAAACAGGTTGTAGCAGTTCCCGCATTCAAAGCCTCTACTCTCAAAAGACCGCTTCGACAGGATGTCTCATATGTTAGAGTCAAGCGTGATGAACGAAGAAAAAATAGGACGTCCACTTACAACTTCCTTAGGTCAAGACACGACTCCCCCATTTAAGGAAGTACCTATCGGGTTCCCAGAGAACTCTCCTATCAACAAGGTCAACGAAAATCGATTGTTTGGATTATATTCTGCTAGTACTAGAAGGCGTCTAATACTCTCAAGTCGGTTGACCATCTCCCAAAAGAAAGATAAATATCAGCAGATTTACTACAGGGTCCACATGAATCCCTATCAAGACACCTACGACGTAACAACAATATTATATTTTCCATGAAGATACATGCAGCCAAGGCCTCGACATGGCTCTCTACAAACGTCTTCTAACCGCAGAGTGTCTTTTACTTTCGCTGAGCATTCAATCTCAAGTATTAAAGAGGCCTTTCTTCAATTAACAAGCAACTCTATATCTATTAGAATCCTTGGTCAATCTTAAATTGGGGATTGACGAAGAATTATACATCTACACGTCCAACAGAAGGCGACCTAGATATCCAATTCTCAGATAGCAGATTTGGACACCATCAACACAAGGGTATCTAGAGAGTAGGATACATCAAGCATTCAAAGTTAAGGGTTTATTACCGCAGACAATTGGACCAATTTAACATAACTATTTTCTTATTGTTGCACGTTTCATTCCTCACACCCACATCACAACATACCAAAATATTCATAATTTTGAGTATTTTTAAAGGAGAATGCCCTAATTATGTCAAACGGTAGACAAGGACTCACTACTCATGCCGACAACATCATACATATGAAGATCGAGTTCTCTAAGTATTTCAAGGAGGAATGGGGTTGAAACAAAATTCAGAAGAACATAACAGAGAAAATAAAGGATATTTAGTTCAAACAGGAAAACTTAAGTTCATAATTTCCAAAAGCAAATCCAGACACTTCATCTCTCTCTCTTTACATCCGTGGACATTCTTAGCGGATACTCACGGTATCTCTCATGAAAAAACAAAAACCAAGCTCATAGTGTACTTTGACCAAAATACCCTTAGTTTCAAAAAAGATATTTTCCAACAAAAAAGTGTATGATTGGTACAAGGAGTTCAACGAACTATAATCACGTAAGAGGCCGACTCCACAAGATATATGCAAGCCTACCAAGTATCATCAAGCCCCTCTGGAGTGTCTGAAAAAGCTAGACACAAACAAAAGAGAAACCAAGTTTAGGTACAATACATGCCTAAATTTAGAATTTTATGGGATAAGGATTTTGTAAATTCAAAAATAGTGTTTATCTTTTCTCATAGCCTCCCACCAACCTCACAGCTAGGTAGAAACAATTCAAAGCCATATCTTCACCAAATACTCCCCTACACGAAGTTGCAAGCTCAAGGTTGCGCAAAAGAGAAAATTAGGGTTTTGGTCAGGTAAACCCTAATTAGCGCAAATCCAGTTTTGCTCAATATAATTTTTCACTACACAGAATTAATTTGTTTTTGTTTATTACAGAGTTGATTTGATTACAGAGGTTATTCATTTTCCTCTATCGCATGAGGTACTCTATCTTCCTCTTGTTGAAAAATTATATATTCATTTTTTTTTTAAATTTTTACGGCATATACATTCACAAGACTATGATGCTTCACGACTAAAGAGTTCAGGTCGATCCCAAGTTTAGAGTTAGAGAAAGCAAAGACTGAGTATCAGTTCGTATTAGGACTCTACAAGTCAAAGGAACAAGATGATTATAATTCTGCATCCGTTTTGTGTCAGAATGATTTGGCACCATCTATATAATACTCATCATAGAATAGTTAAGGTTATATTACGAGTAGGGGACTTAACGTAGATGGTGAAATATTGACGAACAGGAAAATGACCATTTCAAGACCAGGGCCAAAATAGTCATTTTAAACCTAGGGGTGAATCATTATCCTTGCCATATTTCAAGCCCATTAATTTTCTAAGAGGACCAAAGAAATTGGAATTGAGGATGTCAAAATATTGAACGTAAAAAGAAAGCTCTGAAGTTGAAGTGCCAAATCATTGACAACACTTTCTCTTTTATTGACACCTTCCATTGGAATTTCCTCGATAGCTTGACTAGCCATTTGCAGAGCTATTTACTCCACAAACTAAATCTCAGGATTACTACCTTGACGTCATCTCCCGTATTAGCAGTTGCATATCTAAGATAATGCACTGGAGATAGCACGTTATCCACTAATTCACGAGGAATTAATGAGCTGGGATCTATTGTATGTTCTTCAATTGTAGCATAATCAACACTGGTACTAGTTGAGTTATTCACAACTTGTGCCATGGAAGAAGCTCCTAACACCGTGACACTATTCTTCAAGGTAGTTGACGTAGGTTTTGTCACATATTGCGTAGTTTTTTTCTTTTGCAATTCTCTCGCCTCTTATTCTTCTATATCTGTTGTCTCTCAACAATCTCAGTCCTCACAGCTCCAACACGACGCTTCCACTCTCCAAAACGGTTTCCCGGATGTACAATAAGTGCAAAAAGAAGGCAGCATTTCATATGTAAAATAGTCGCTAACGCAAAGTCATCCCTGTCAAATAAAGTGCACTATGTCTGTTGGCCTTTACCTTCCACTGTAATGCAATTATTTGAAACATGGGAATGGAATGTTTTGACTGGCAAATGCAGAGATCTTTGGAGTATAATGCATTATGCACTGTTCTGGATAATATGGGAGGAAAAAAATATCAGGGTGTTTGGGGGAAGAAACAAATCAGTCTATGAGATCATTATTCACATCAAACAGACTCTTATTTTGTGGAGTTGTGAAAGAGATACTTTTAGATTCATTAACAACTCTCAAGTCTTACAGAATTGGGAGAAAGTTATTCACATGTAATCTAGTCTTTTTGGCTAGCTTTTGTACTTGGTTGGCCTTTTTTCTTAATATAAACTTTTATATTCGAAAAAAAAAACTTCTCCGAAAGACACGCTCAATTAAAAATCGTCATCTACCTTCAATGGTGTTCATACGCTTGCAGTTTCGAATTGGGTTTTTTTATGCCAATATTCCAAATTAACGCCATATATGCGAGCCCACACTTAAACTAAAATCCATCGAAAGTACGACTAATGAACACCGAATAAGATTGCAACGATGATTATTCAAGAGAAACAAAATCTAAACTTCAACCAAGTAGGATTGTTGGATTGTATTCCTACAAAGAAAACAAAAACTCCATTATTTCTTCACAACATGACATTGAATACGAAATACCTCTCCCTGTATGAGTACAAATTTGGTAGGAGCTAGTATCTCCGGACTGAAATAGTTAATGAGCAAACACTCAAGGGGAGCCCAAAAGACGCAACATCAAACTTATTGGACCACAAAAACACGAATTTGATTTTGACATCTAAATTGTTGACATGACATTTCCCACGTAATACCAATCAATAGTCTCTGACCGACACCTCATGTGAAAACTAGTTTAACTGCTTACGTGACGGTTAAAACTGATACTGATCATTGTTAGACAGTTAAAATTCTGTTGGGTCTAAAATAGAAATAAATCAAAAATAAAAACAACCACTATGGAGGTATCTGTACTCTGATCTGGATATGGATACCGAATTTTCAGCTAGAGATTTTGCGGATGTCTAAATCCAAAAATCAAAAATATAAGAACTTTCGAAATTGTAGGGAGACTCAAACAGGTATTTGACGGATAATTTTTGCGAGGATTGCCGCATTGTCTTGATTTTCACCACCACGGTGCTTGACATTTCCCTACTTAAAAGACTTATATAGAGTGAGAAGTATCTTCCATAATGGTTGCCCTTATACAATTATCTTGATTTTTCACCGCTCATAATGGTTGATTTTCTTGATAGGTTCCATTAAACTTGTAGATTGTAGAGTGGACAATCAAAGTAGTGATTAAAATAATGGGTTAAAAGATAAGTTAATGAGATATTTTAATTGAGAATTTTCAAACCAATCAAGTAGATTTTGCATCCTACTTTGCTTTTATCTTTTTGGTGTTCCCAAAAAGATGTTTGTCCCATCTTTAAGTTTCAACACTAAAACACTCGACTCAAGTTCCATACTAAGATACTTACTTCAGTACAAGTGGATATGATTTTCTTTTTTTCTTGTCTGCAATAAAAATTCAATCTTCCTAAATTATTTTCTTCACATTTTCAAAATGAACTGGGAGATTTTGTTTAGGGGAGAAAAAAAATTCAAGGTTAAATAACACGATTTATAAAAGGGATACCTGTATTATTTGGGGTTGATACCATTTCATATAGGACAAATAAATATTAACAGATCCTGGCCGTTGGATCGTTCTATTGGAATCACCCCGCCAATAGTGGTATCCCCTTTATCAATCGTGTTAAATAGAGCTCCTATGTTGGCATTGAGAACACAAACATCAAGCGGCACAAAATCGAATTCATCAAATCAAAATAGAATCCATTCAATACTTCCTAAGGATAATAGAATCCAATTAAGCCCGATAGTTCTACAATTTTTCCATTGCTCCATTCAATTGTGGAAAAATGTTTTCCAATTTAGCATGTTTTTAGGTAAAATGAAAAATACTATCACTTTTCTAAACCAATATATTATAACAATCCCTCTCTCCAAAATTCTTTCCATAACCATTTTTTCTAAAAAATTATCTAAACCTAGTTTATTTCAGAAACTTCTTCTTCTTCTTCTTCAAACCTATATTTACTAGGATTTATCTGATATATCAGATTTTCCAAGTAAATTTGGGTTTGTAATTGTATAGTTAACTTCCAAGGTTTCAATAAAATCACTCTGTGATTTAGTTTTTATAATTTATTTTTATGTTAGTGTTCTTCTGTTTTCAATGGCTATTTCATGCTTTGTAATAATTTCAATTCTAATCGCCATTAGTGCGTTTTACCGTATCCTCCGGGCTCTTAAACTGAAATCCGATGAGAGATTCAAGCATATCTTTGAAGACGAACAATTCCGACGTGACGATGATCAAGAGTTATACAAAGAAGATCAATGGCTATCAGAATGGATCGTGATTACAATGATTAGCGGAATCTACTTCTATGGCGGATTTTATCTTATCAAAGAAGAAGCCTCCAAATGGTTGAAGAATAATCAAAATACCAGTAAGATTAGGCTTTTCCATTTTATTTGGTTTCATGTAGATCAATAAATTCACATTGTAAATTGGTTGTATCAGTGTGCAATGTATAATGATGAAACAGGAGGGTATGTTCTGTTATGTAATAATCCAAACCTCAATTTGAATGAGGTAATCTAATAAATAATTTTAGGGGTTTTGGAAAACCCCTCTTTCCATCGAAAAAACAAAACCAATATATTATTAGCCTGATTTTGTACACGCTTTCTAAAGAGTGTTTACCTGACTTCTAAATCTCGTATCCATAATTTAATAATTATGAAACGAGAAATGTAATAACACCTAAGCACAAAGTTAGGCTTGGTTTTTCACAATATTGTATGGAATTCAACTTGGACTCTTGATTTTTCACAATATTGTATAAAACTCAAAATTCCCTCCAAAGGAGTACAATTTTGGTTGGAACATCTCAAGTTTAAACAATGAAATGAGCAAAGCCAAAACTGAAACTGTGGCGTGTGATCACTCAAAAAGGCCCATAAATAGACATGAGTCGTCTGGACCACAAAATCTTGAAATTGACGTCTCAAGCGCTGACGGGACGATGTCCACATAAGCAATCCAAAGTATCTTCTTGCCGACACCTCATGTAGATCAAGGTTGCACTTTTTCTACCGACAGTTAAAAGTTGTTAAGTAATCATATGTGACGGTTAAAATACTGTTCTTGATTAAAACGGCAGTCAGTAGTGTTTGCCCCAAAATACAAAGAGCTCTACCAAAGGCATAGAAAAATAAAAATAAAACACAAAATTAATTAACCATAGACTCCCAACTGTGAAGCTGGGGAGTTCAGATACACTCTTTTGCTAGCAGCTGTAGCCCGTTATAAAATTATGACTTTAGTATCTGTGCCAGAGTCACTATCAGTTCCAAAGCTAAAATTTTCTTCAAAATTTGACAAATTCTTTCCATCTATAGAATCTAAACTGTTACTGCAGGATAAAATTCCAAGAGCATCTCCAATATAAAGGTCATAGTCATCCTGGGTGGAGGTTTTCTTATCACTTTTTTTTTCGTGGGTCATTGCTAAATGACAAAAAAAAGATAAAACGTTTTACCTAAAGTTCATCTCGAATCCCCAAGGTCAAACTTAACAAACTTTATTTGAACCTAGAGACAAATGATGATGTGTTGTTCTAATGACACATTTACTCTTTGTGTCTCACATTCTGTTTTACTGGATGTATATTTTCTAATGTACTCCCCGCCATCTATGTCATATAAGCGGATTTTTAGTTTTTGATTGTCCATCTTTATAGGCATGGTTCTAGTTCTTAAATAACTTTTTATATACATTACCCTTATTTATGCTAATAGTTACACTAAAACTAATTTAATGTTTTTAGTTTTATAAAATCCATGCTTTTTGTGGTATTTGACTTCTCCGTCTATATAACTTGACAGAGGGAGTAATTTTAGATGTTTTACCTTTGAATATATTTTTTTGATACTAAGGACGACGACTCTTGTAAATAACTTATTTATTTTAAATTTATATAACCTTTTCATCTTGAAAAAAGAAGAAGTAGGTGCTGCACGTAAATGATCTCAACCTTTTTCATCTCAAGTTAGAAAGAATAATCTTTTACTGTCATGCTAGAGAGCTACTTGTGAAGCTAGATATTCTCTAGCTATTTTGTTTCACCAAATACATAGGATACCCCATGGAAGTGAAGTGATTAACATTCATTTTCATTCTCTACTGAATACGTTTCCAAAGAAGCGACACAAGACAAGATATAGATAGATATGTAATTGGATTTTATAATAGGTAGGTGAAGTTTCCACTTTGCTTATTTTGGTATTACCTTAAATATTTTCCAATTTATATATTTCATTTTTCATTTACGTGGTTGGTTCCAATTTGCACGAGAAACATTTGTTTTATTTAATTTTGTTTTTATTTTACGTGGACGGATCTAATAAGTTTGATACATTCAAAACGTATGTTATATATGGTCACTTAGCTAGAATGGTCCTTTGATTTGGCAGTGTATTATACGATAAAATAAAAAGATTAAATTATAAGCAAAACATGATTAGTGACGATAAACACATTGAATTAGCAATAGTTCTTATTTATTTTTATTATTATTTTGGAAGCAATACTAGTACTTATTGGCGATTAAGATTTTTGTTTTTGTTTTTTTTGGTTAGGTAAATGATTTTAGACACTAGAGCTTATGAATGATGTGTGGTTTATTTCTTAGTTTACAGTCAAAAGATATTGATATTTTAACCTAAACTTCATGATTAATAGAGTTTAAAATTTTGGAATTTTTTCTTAATAAGATACTAGATTCTAATCAAGTGAACTTCAAGCGAAAACTTAAAAGTCATCCTACATCTGGAAAACATTTTCTCATTAATTTATACACATGTTTCCTGCTAATTTCAACCTAAACTGCATGTGAAATGTCTAAAATACCCTCAATTATGAAAGCACTTGAAACAAATATTGGAGAGGTGATGGTCCATTTTATATGTTTATTTGCCCTGGTGGTCCTAATATATGTGGTTGAGTGTTTTCCATGGAATTGCATGAGTTTTCCGTTTGATGAATTGAGTAGATTCTTGATTTGTCTTACTGTTGTTGCCTGTTATTTTCTTGAATTGTATATAGTACGTATGAAAATTATGTATGTAGTACGTTCTCGTCGGGTTGGCTTGACTGATGTTGTATTGTTCTTGTTCTTTGAAACATCCAATACTTGTGGAATAATATTTCGTCCTTTCGGATTTGGCCTGAATGATACTGTATTGTTCTCTGAATAATATTTGTCCTTGTGCGTTCGACCTTTCATGCATGATTACGTAGTTTTCTTCGAAATGTCTTATTCTTCTCAGAGAAATATTTTTCGGCCTCTTGGCCTTTCGGTGTAAGGTTTAAAAACAATGGTCCAATACGGTCAAAAATGACAGGATGGGTAATTTTGGCTGGTTGGTTTAAGTTTTTCCAAAATGTAATTCATTTTTTTGCTTCGCTTTCTTCAAAAATCCAATGAATATTGTTGTTTCACACCCAACTGTTGACCACGTATAATATCATTCTTAGAACCCCGGCTCAATGCAGGAGAACATATTTATAAGTAGTCAAGTACAACAAATTCATAACTAGTCGAGTATCTAGCTAGTTGTTGAAATTTTAGATTTTTCTTAGAATTTAATTCCCTTCAGCTTCATAGAACTAGTCCAACATCCAATTTATGAGTAGTTCAGTACTACATTGTATCAAACATGGATACATTAATCAACTGAGAATGTTCCTATAAATCCCCCTCAAATGCAAATCTCACCGTTGATGAGATCTAACGGATGGCGAAGTTACGATCGAAAGTAGCATAGTTTAATAAAAATAAGTGTTACCGTGTGAGAATAAACAATGAATATTTTTTTTGATTTTTTTTTGATGGTATAATTCCGGGTAATTGTCTCTATTTTCCCATAACTAGCTACATATATGGCTCAACAATAGCCGTTAACGGTTTACATATTAATTCGTCATCGTCTTTCCTGGAAACTGAAGTAGTTTTCAGATCTCAGAAACAATTTTTTTAGAAATTTAGCTTTTGGGCTAATTTTGATTTTTCCACTTAATCAAGTCGAAAAATTGTTTTCTAGAGTAAAATACTAAAATCATTACACACAATTACCTCCAAACATTGAGGTCAACACTCTAATAACCTCTAAAATTATTGCAAAAACAAAGAATGAATAAAAGCCATCAAAATAATAAAAAAGTCAACAAACATCTAAACCAAAGATTTAATTGGGAAAGAAAAATCAACAACAACAACAAAATCCATCCAAAATACCCTTTTATGTAATTTCATAAGCCGTTTTTCAGAACATAATAAGGACAATACAGTAATCTATGCCAGACTGTCGGTCTTTAACCACGGTTAATCAAACTAACCATATCTTATGGTTAACGTTTACAAAAGCGTCGGTGGAAAGTTAACCGTGGCTAAAACAACAGACAGAAGTATTTAAAGCCATTCTAGAGAGAAGCAAAATTTTCTCCAAACCAGAGAAAGAAGAGAAAAGAGAAGAAGGAGATTATTTTTTAGAGAGGATAAAAAAGACGGCTTCAGACACAGAGCCTTGAGGCCATGGCAGATTCAAGTGATTCTTCAGTTTCTGTTGATATTGAGACTATTATATCTCTTGGTGGAAAGGTAATCAATTACATGTTGGATATTCTTTTCTTGAAATGAAAGGTTAATTTTTGAGTTATTTTTATTTGATTTTGTAATGTGTGTTGAAAATTGAAATGGGTTTGCGATGAATGTCAATTTAAGGTTATTATTATTTTTTAATTTTTGATTTGCATTTTGAGGTTGTTAATGGGATTTAAGGGCATTTTTTTTTTTGGTATTCTGGATTATTTGATTGTGAAATTGGATATGGGTTTTGTTTGTTTGGTGCTGCAGTTTTGAATTTTGATTGGGTTTTGGTTTTTGGTGGGAGAAATTTGATTATTGGGTTTTTTTTTTTTGAAGAAATTTTTGTGTGAAAACTGAACCCGGTATTCAAAATTTGATTTTGAAGCTTTGAATGAATTTATTTTATCTTCATTCATTAGTGGTTCAAGAATGTGATAATGGGTTCAATTCTTATTTTATAAACCCTCTTATTCAAATTATTGTTGAAGATTTTCTTATAGTATTGGATAAATTTGCATGAAGCTTATATATCTGTTCTAGTCATCTTTGAAAGGGGGAGAAAAGAAATTCATGATAATATATGGAGTTAGAAGATTAATTTGGCGCTATTACGAGTTCGTATATGTCAGGTTGTTAGATTCTTGAAGGTGTTGTGTTATGAGGTCCTTGTTTGCAGTTCATTTGTGTTATAATTGATGCTCTTGTGGTGGTGGTTGTGATTGTTTAGTGATTTTAGTTTTCTGATGTTGACGAATTTCGTGTTTGCTTTTGTTAACAGGAACATATTGTACATACTGGCCATGGTTCTGTGTCTGTTGTCGTATTTGGAGACCCAGACAAACCAGCGCTTGTTACTTATCCCGATTTAGCTTTAGATCGTAAGTATGCTCATTCTTGATTGGTAGAATAAAAACTAACTTAATAAGAAATCTTGAGTGAGGTCTAATGTTGAAGCCCTTGTAATTTTAACTGATTATGAATCTTAGGTAATGGATACTGAACTTAAATTTCATGCGAAAAATTCTTATTGAACTTTTATGTTGTCGGTGGGACACTAATATTTCAGAAAATCTTTTTTAACATGATTCACTTTGGACTCGGTGGTTACATAGTGAATCCATCTTTTTATTTTACTTTTCCGAAAATAAAATCTGTATATTGCACTTGGTTAAAAAAGTAAAACAAGGATTAACTTGGTTTTCTTAAACGTACATGGTTTTCTTCGTTATCATGTTGTCAACTTTCTAATTGCTTACCATCTGGTTGTTTCACCAGATATGTCATGTTTCCAGGGATTATTCTTTTGTCCTGAAGCAGATTCGTTGTTGCTACACAATTTTTGCATCTATCACATCAGTCCTCCTGGGCATGAGGTTGGTGTCTCAGTCTCTTTGTGCAATTTTTTTTTTTTACCTTCTATCTAAGTTAACAATTGAAGTGAGTTTTGTGTAGATGGAATTGCCCATCTTTGTTAAATGAGTTATGTATTCCAATCATTTATTTTCTTGTTTTCTCAACCTTTTTCACAGTTAGGAGCTGCTAAGATTTCGCCTGATTCCCCTGTGCCCACTATTGATGACTTGGCGGATCAAGTTGCAGATGTCCTTGATTATTTTGGGTAAAGTTTCAACTGCAAATCACAGTGATTATTTGATAACTTTGGGGTCTGTCTATAAATTATGTGCTACTTGATAGTGTTTTTTAATCGTTGTGGAAAGTCCTTTGTGCTTACGTATTACTTGTCATTGGGGGGAATCAGTGTCCAACTTATTGTTATTTGATGGTTCCACTTTTGCCTTTTCCAGGCTCGGTGCAGTTATGTGTTTGGGGGTCACAGCGGGTGCATACATCCTAACCTTATTTGCAGTATGTTACTTTCCCAGCATACCCTTGGTATTCCTTGACCCGAAAATGATATCTCATCGTTAAATTTGGGTCTTGATTTTGAACTTTTCTCATGTTTACAGATGAAGTACAGAGAGCGTGTTCTTGGGTTAATACTAGTTTCTCCTCTTTGCCAAGGCACCTCTTGGAAAGAGTGGTTGTATAACAAGGTAACTTTCTCATCTACTTCTGTTTCGATGCTCTTTTATAGAGATACATCTAGATGTCTTATAATATATATCCAATTCTTGCAGTTTATGTTGAATTTGCTATACTTCTATGGTATGTGTGGTATTATGAAGGAGTGCTTGCTTCAGAGGTATTTCAGCAAGGTATGCAGTGTTCCCTTCAGTATAACACTATATTCTTATTCTCTGGTTTATCTTCATCATCTAGATTACATATATTCTCTTGGTGGTCTGTCAGGAAGTCCGTGGTGGTCCACAAGTTCCAGAATCGGATATTGTACAAGCATGCAGAAGTGTTAGTGGTCCAACTCCTGATTTCCTTTTTACTGTTCCATTTGAGGCTTGTTCCTGTACAGGGTATAGGAATTAGGTTTTTACGATTGGGCAGTTGGTTAATTTTTGATCATGTGTTTGTTTTGCAGTTGTTAGATGAGAGAAAGAGTGGAAACGTCTCCAGATTCCTTCAAGCGATTAATGAGTAAGCTTATTCTTGGTTCTTCATGTAAATGGGTCGGTGGTCACATAATAGAAATGATCTAATAGTAGATAAATTCTTGCAGTCGATATGACCTTACCGGGGGATTGAAGAAATTGCGTTGTCGAACACTCATATTTGTGGGTGATGAATCTCCTTACCACTCTGAGGCTCTCCACATGGCAGTGAATTTGGACAGGAGATATAGTGCGTTAGTCGAGGTACGTCCTGTATATTGCATCATTCACTGCATACATGCACTCAGGATATAGGCATATCAAGGTCCATACTAGTCTGTCAGCTTAAGAGCTCTCTTAGTTGCTTCTAATTCTTAGTAAAGAGTGTCAAAGGTCCCTTCTTAGATGACTGCTTGGAAGATTCCACACTTACAAAAACATTTTGAAACCATTTAGTGCTTGAGATATGCATGTTTGGAATGTGTGCGCTTACTGATATAGGATTGATCTGTGCTGGTGGAGCAGGTTCAGGCATGTGGGTCAATGGTGACAGAGGAGCAGCCCCATGCAATGCTTATACCATTAGAATATTTCTTCATGGGGTATGGTCTTTACAGACCGGTTCAGTTGAGTGGCAGTCCAAGAAGTCCGTTGAGTCCATCGTGTATCTCTCCAGAGCTTCTATCACCTGAAAGCATGGGCTTAAAGCTAAAACCGATAAAAACTCGGCTTTCATCGAAGGTATGACGAAGGTGTTATTTGTGATATGGTTTTCAATGTAGGGAATGTAATTCTTGTAAAATCTGTTGTATCGGTTTTTTTGGGGTCTATATAACTTTTGAAGAATGTAAATAGAAATACAGAGGAAATATTTATAGGAGTAAAGAAGGGTGGGAAACGAGTTTTGAATTCATTCATTTGTAGAGAGTGACTCAATAAGGAGGTGACGAGGAAATCCAGAGCTGAGAATGTCTGTAAATTATGATCAAATGTCAATAATAAATATCATGATATTTAAAATTATCTTTTGTTCTACTTCTTCGTCTTGGTTGCTGACAATGGTGTAAAAGAACATTAAAACTTTTAAGTGACATTGAAGTCTTATCTTTATCGTTGCTGACAATGGTGTAAAAGAACATTAAAACTTTTAAGTAACATTGAAGTCTTATCTTTATCGTTCGTGGGTGTATTCCATTAATGTATGAATGAAAGTCTTTACTCTGCGACAGTCTAGAAATTTAAGGTTGTTTTCTTCAAAAACACACAGGTGGTGGTGTGCTGATTGATATTTTGCCCATGCTTTTGTTTTCCAGAAGTTAAGGATCAAGGTTATGCCTCCATATCTGTCAGACCTGTTTACATGTGTGTACAGATGATTCTAGTATTCGTCTTCAGGTTCAGGGTCTCTGTTCTTCATGGGCAAAGTGTAATATGGTAATGCAGAATGAATTCAGGATAAGAAATGAAATACTGGGCTGTTCCATTACCCTCTGCCTTGAACTGAAACCTGGAGATAAACCAAACTTGAGGTGATGTATTTTTATGGGTCATCCTGATTTTAGGTGGTGGCTCCACCAAAGAGCAGCAAACACAAACAAACTGCTCATACTATTTGTCAGACAATTGTGATCTTCATTAGGTTTTTGGATCCTGTCAATCATGAATATTTATGCTTGGAAACTTTTCGAAAATTGCTAGGGTTTTTTGTCTGCAGCTCAATTTGGGAAGTTCGATGCGTTTGGGATTTGTACAGGTACGTTGCCCATAAAGCCGGTTGGCAACTCTCCCAGTTGCCCGTACCTGAATCTTCCCTATAGCTCCCTCAATTGCACCTTGGCAGTTAGCATTACAATAGACATTTAGTTATTGTAGAAACACGAACTATCGATTTTAAGTATGGCAGTCAACCTAAGCCTATTAGAAGGTAACTGAACTCAAGTACATAATAGACATCCAAGGCCGGAGCCGGACAAGTGTTAAGTGGGCAATCTTTTCGGAACTTCATGCGTGTACCAGGCTTGATTTCACTGCTCGAGAATCAAAAGGTGAAAAGCAACCAAAGAGCAAAGACTAACAGATTGTTCGTACTATTTGTCAGACAATTGCGATCTTCATTAGATTTTTACAGTGTGATCCTATCAATCATCAAAAATTTATGCTCGGAAACATTTCGAAAATAGGCTTGGGGATTTTGTCTGCAGCTCAATTCGTGTTGCACACATACATTGAGTATTTAACAACTGACCATGCTAGCACGCATGCTGAAAATCTCATCCCTTAATCCTTATTATACAAGGAGGACATGCACAAAATCGGTCTAATTGTTGGGCCGACCGAGCGAAGCGAGGGAGAACTTTATATATGGTGACCTTGTGTCAATGTGAAATATGACTTTTTTTTTTCTCCAATTTGACACAAAAAAAATTGGATTTGGTGTTTGTAACAAAAAAAAATCAATCAACAATGAAAGGACTAACTTGTCTCTCCCTTTTAGTCTAATTACTATAATTCCTTATGGTAACTATTTTTTAAGGGTATAATTGGCAACCAAACTTTAATATAACATATCAAAAAATCCGTGCCTAGGAATTTTACAAATTTTATCTCGTTGGAATGGTTTTAAAAACATCTACGCAATGAGTACAAACGATAATATCAAATTTAGAGTTTTTACGAAAAATTCGGAGGTGTTTATCATTTTAGGCACAATTTTTGAAAATTAAATGTATATCCATTATGCAAACCACCATAAAGGATACATAATACTTTATGTAGCCATATTTTGGTTTATACATCAACTTATTTTCGGTTGCAACTAATAAAACGATGTATTCCCCCCGTTTCAAGAAAAGTGATACTTTCACTTTAGGCACAATTTTCAAAAATTGAATGCATAGTCATTATGCAAACCACCACAAAGGATGCATAACACATTACGCAGCCATATTTTGGTTTATGCATCGGCTAATTTTCCGTTTCAGGAAAAGTGATACTTTCACTCCGTGTTAGGAAAAATGATTCTTTCACGCCGTGTCAGGAAAACTGATACCTTCAAGAAAGACGAGGGTACCCAAATATACCTCAATATAAAACTTTTCCACCTATAAGTCCTTTCTCCGAAAGTGATTGTCTATGGACTGAGTCGAGACAATACAACTAATCGGTTCACACTTCGTGTGATCGTCTATGGATACGAGATCGAGACAATATGACAACAAGATAACTTGTGTGATTGACTATGGATACAAGATCGAGACAATACAACAACGAAGTATGATTACTTGATAATAGGTTTGGACTTAACCAAACACTATAGGATTTCTATCAAGTAATTAGGAATTAACGTTTGTGTATTTTACTTCTAATTATAATAAAACAATTATAATTTCGGAAATAGAAAAGTAAAAAACACAACAAGATTTTGGTAACGAGGAAACCACAAATGCAGAAAAACTCCGGGACCTTGTCCAGAATTGAATACTCTCAGGATTAAGCCGCTATACAAAATCTAAACCAACTTCGTATAGTTGAGACCAAGCAACTAAACCTATAGTTCACCTAGTTCCGTCTGTATCCCTGAGCCTCAACCTTGCAATAAGTCACGCACTTGGAACAATTCCTTTGGTTCGTATTCCAAACAGTAAAGGAAAAACAAATCTGTTCGGTAACAACTCTTTTCAATCAACGTGATATGAGTTCAACAAAAGGCTCTTCTGTTTATCCCAATAAAATCCTTTGTCAGGTCCTTAGATCTATCCAATAACAACTACCAAAGTAATTATGACTTTTTCACATATTAGTTTCAATCAGAACCCCTTATGATCCTTTGATAAAGCCTACCAACATGGGCTAGAACTCAATCCTGCTAAATCAAAAAGTCACCCAAACCATAAGGGTTCACACCATATGAGATCAAATATTAAGGTTATGAAAAACGATATCAAACATCCCATAACATACATAACAATAATATAAAGCATTCAGGCACAGGCTATGTAATCGAAAAACTATCACAAGAAAAATTATAAAATAATAATTTTTTTCATAATAATAGATAGTTTTATTCAAAATAGACCTTATACAATTATTGAAAGAAATCAAAAACTGATGTCTATTCTCTTGAATTATTCCTTCATCTCAATGCTAGAGGAAGGTAGATTATTACTTTCAGTCTTCAGCTTGTGAAATTCTTCAAGTAGATAACCTTGTTGTTTCACCAGAATTTCTTGCAGTTGAGAAATTTTCGTGAAGGATTCTGCAAGAGCATGTAATTCTTTCTTTGATTGAACAAAGAAGTGTGTCAATGCTTCAATACACCGATCTTTCTTCAGCATATTCTCTCTTTCCTTCTTGCTAAGCCAATCTCTCTTTTTGATTTTACTCTTTGATTTCTCAATATCCAGAGAAGATGCAGACTTATTCTTGAAGTGATCTTTCTGATCTAGCATCTTATCAAGAGAGGACATTGGATCCAGACTCATAGTTCGGACAAGGAATGACCAAAGAAGGATAAGGATCTTTTTATAATTTTCATACTTACGAAAATATAATATTCCTATAAATACGAATATCTCAAATATTTTCAATTACTAGATTTTATTCCCATAATCTACACAAAAGTTCATTGATCTTTCTTCTTCCTCACTAAATTTGGCACACGAGGTGAGGAAAGAATGCTAATACCGATAAGGTGGTATTAGTGTGAGAGTTTCTCTCATTATGGAATTTTGAACAACCAGAGTGTTCTGGATCTAGTATTGTATGACAGATTCCCTTTTTGTTACCTCGAACTAACGAAGTATCTTGAGATTGACTTGGGTTGCCTGTGCAACTTTTAGCAATTCTGTTTTTGAGACAGTTTTTGCATCTTGTCTTATTTTTCCCTTTACCATTAGATGATTTAATAACATCGTAAGACATGTCCATTTTTAAAATGGGTAAATCACTAATGGAGGAGGAAGAAATAAGAATGATAATGCAATATTAACTGTTTCCTCTTCTTCAGAATCATATGAATCAGAGGTCTCATCTACAGTTACAGCCAGAGCCTTGCTTCCATTGTATTTCTTAAGATTGGGACAGTCTTTAGATTTACGACCAAACCCTTTACACTTGAAGCACTGAGGCTGATATTCATCATCTTCTTCCTGATCCTTTTTGACAAGAACTCGATCATGTGGACGAGAAGATCGATGAGTATCCTTCATGAATCTCTTATTTCTTTTCTTTAAGAGATATCGAAACTGTCTAGTAATCAATGATAATGATTGTTCAATTTCATCATCAGAGTTTTTTGCAATCTGTTCATCTGAATCATCCATCTGTCTATTTTTCTCCATTGGAGCTTTCGGAAATTTTGTAGCTTTAAAAGCTATTCCTTTAGTTTGAATAGACTGTGATTCATGGTCAAAGATCTTTAACTTTCCAATGAGTGTGCTTCGTGAGAGTGTTGAAAGATCATTTGCTTCTATGATTGCATGCTTCTTAGAATCGTATCTAGATGGCAACGATCTGAGAATTTTGCATACTATATCTTTTTCAGAAATAATCTTTCCAAGCGAGAAAGAAGCATTTACCATCTCAGAGAGTTTGATATAAAACTCTTCAAAAGTGTCGTTGTCATCCATTCGAAGGTTTTCCCAATCAGACATAAGAGTTTGAAGTCTAGCTTCTTTCTCTGATGTATTACCTTCGAATGCGATCTGAAGATTATCCCAAGCATCTTTCGAAGTTTGACATGTTGATACATGATGTTTAGATCACGACTTACAACATGTATAATAGCATTCAAACCATCTGAATTCTGCTTAGCAAAAGCCTTTTCTTCATTTGAAAAATCCACTAAGCGTTTAAACTCAGTTTCCGAATTTTCTACTTTCGGGCGATTATAACCATCGACGACTAATAGCCATGTATTAAAGTCTCGTGATTGAAGAAAAGATCTCATAGCAGATTTCCACCATAGATAGTTTGTTCCGTCAAATCTTGGCAGTACGTTAATTGAAGTCGATTCATGAGAACTCGAGTTCATTTCTTATAGGATGGATCGCACCAAACACAGATTGTTAGATATTTTCGTGTTTGCCTGATCTGATACCAATTGAAAAGACGAGGGTATCCAAATATACTGATAGGTGTCTAAAACACCTAATTCTAGTATCGGTTTCATACACTTTTATTAGCTATACTCTTGTAAATTTGTATATTACGTTTGCTTTTTATGTTTTTAGGTACTTTAGTGCGGGTTGACACAAATGAAGGGAAATTGAGGTTTTAGGCATCGCTTGGCGACTATTGGTGTTATGGACACAAAGCACAGGGAGAATGCAAGCCTCCATGTTTGGCATCCCATATTGGAGTACACGGTGCCAACATCAATACAAGGATGCTTGCACATGTGAGTGGAAACTTTGAAAGGAACTAGGTTTGGTTTTCTTTGTAAACCAAATCCACCAGCTGAGAAGAAGGCCGAGCACGAGAGCCATGGTCTGATATCGCCGTCAACTGAGTTTGCCGTACTGGGAAGTGAGGAACAAAGAGATCGTAGCCATGAGTCTGTGGCATTTGTCAAGAGCAGTGAAGAGCTTGAAGGTGGAACTAGTGGTGATAGTTTGGTGGAGTTCCAAGACTGAAATCAGTTGAAGACAGGGGATCTGAGGCTATTGAATAAGTGGGTTTTGTTTGCTGTTCTCAGAAGCTGCGGAGGAAATGAAGAGAGGCTAGAATGTGCTGGTAGTGTATGGTTCGAATTGGGTTGCACTTGACAGGGTTTTGATCGAGAAAGCAGCCATGAAGCTGCTGCTACCCCCATTGAGAAACGGTGATGATTGAGCAGTTTACGTTGAATTATGACATGGGTTTGCTTCAATTTCAATTGTACAGGGAAATGGAGAGTGTGGAAGATAAATCATGGATGAGAATAAGACCACCAGGTTGTGCACTTCAGAGGTTTGATAAATTGCCTGAATAAACAGTTTCTTCTTGTTCACCGTCAAGAGTTTAAGACAGCAAAGCTCGAGTTCCTATGGCTGGCCAAGATGAGTCCGGAGATATGTTAGAAGCTCAATGGAGAGAATGGGATTGCAATGTTAAGTGTTGGTTGTGATTTCAGCTGAGAAACAATGAGGTAGTACATGACCAGTTGCTGGTATTATGGGCTAGTTCCGGCGAGAAAATGGAGGAGATACAATGGTTCCAGAGGAGGAAGCTGTGAATGTTGGTGGTGTTTGCTGCTGAGAGCTTGGCAGAGTTGCGAGCTAAAATTGTCATGAAGGTCAGTGAAAGAAGGCGATTGAGGAGCAATTTTGTTGCAAGGGAATGGAACTGAAACTGTATTCTGTTGCTGCTGTTGAGATATGGAGGAGGTACAAGTGGGTACAAACCTGAAGACTGTGGCCTGGAATTGAGCTGGAGAATGTGCTGTTTCTACCAATAGTCTGTGGCAGTCGATGGATGGGATAACAAGAGACGATTTTGAAGCCTTGAGAATCTATGTGCGATTATGGAGTTGTGGACGAATTTGCAGCAGTCTGGTGCAAGTTTCTGGGTCCATGGCATGTCTGAAAATTATTGGTTTAAGTTGGAAAGAACAAGGCTATATAGATAGTCCAAGTTTGGGGTTGTTTGAGTTGTATGTTTGGCCAGGAAACTTCAATCTTGTCTTGGTCTTGTGCAGCTGTTTACTATGAGTCTTAGGTCTATGTATATGAGGTTTATTTTGAAGCTGTCGATGGGACCAATGGCCAGGGCTGTTTGCTGAGTTGAATTCAGGGATGAAATGGGTCGAATCTGTGATGGTCATGGTTGGTTTTCCTGAGCTGAAATGCAGTCCAAGACGTGTGTTGTTGGGGCTGAGTGTGTGGATGCTGCCGTGGTTCGATGGCTATATGAGGTGTGTCTGGCAAGGGCCAGGAGATAATTTAGAAACCAACAGGGTAAGCAAACTTGGGTACCAATTAATCTCGGTATTTGATAGAGTTTGGGTACGTGAAAATAGCTAAGAAAGGGTGTTGTGGCCGTCAGTTTTACTGAGTTGAACGGCTGAGATTTGGAAGCTGGCAGAGTTTGTATTGAATAAGGAAAGTGAAGCTGTTTAGGTCGCGGAATTGCAGGGGAAGGAAAGCTAAAAAGAGGAGGCGCAGAAACACAGAGAAGCTACCTCTTCCTGACCAGTTTTGTGCTTACAGATTGTTTGTGAAAAATCCTGAAAGAGAAGCTCTACACCGAAGCTACAGCAACAGTCCCTGAACCTGTTTTCTGAAGCTGCAGTGTGGTTTGCTTTCGAGTTTTCTCTAGCTTTGAACCTTATTTACTTTGAATATACCTTTGTGCTTAAATCAAAACTATGAGCAGCTAATTCCATTATTGATTGGGGAAGATTTCAAAACTCCGAGCATGTTTTATAAATCAAATCTTGCAAGTTATTCTTTCGATAAATATCTTTTGTTGATTGTCTTTTACCGTTTATATGACCATGAGGTGTTTGCTAGGTATCTAAGTGCGCAATTAGGTAACTCGTTTGCAACTCTAATGTTAGTATCGAGAACTTTAATCCGTAATTGTTAGAGTAATCTTTACATAAGTAGCGGTGCACTATTTGTCGCAAAGGGATTTTGTATGCAATAGTGTGTAAAAGATAACCCTAGGTTAACGTGTCGAATTTACGAGCATGTGGCTAGGAGCAACTTGATTCATAAATATTAATGCAATTATTTGAATTACACCTAGAGAGCTTATTTTGGGTGGTTCACTTAATTAGAATCCGCTAGAGAACTTATTCTATGCGGTGATTTAAGGAATCTAAAGATTAGTTGAACTTATAACTTGTCTAAAAGTTGTTAACAATCGAAATTAATTGGAAGTAGAACTTGTATGATTAATAATATCTTGCTCGGTAGTGGCGAATGAATCTCCAGTCAATTCCATCTCATAATTTGAATTACAATCTTTGCAATTTTCAGAATTTGTGTCTTTCAACAACATCAATTTGTTTTACATAATAACTTAAAACTCACACCTCCATGTGGATACGAACTCAACTTGCCTCACTAATTCTTTATAGAATAGTGTAGTATAAGAGAATTATTATTCATAGGTTGACAACCTCATCAAAATTGGTGCCGCCGCCGGGGAGGCAGTGGTAGTATTAAGTTGTTATTTTCTTTTTAGATATTCTTTTTGCTTTTAGTTTCACTTTTAGTTTGCAAATACAATTTTTGAGAATCCTATTTTCAGGTACCATTCTTTGGTGAATGCGTGGAGAGGGTAGACCAAGTCCAATTGGTATACGTCTTTGTTCGGGCATTTTACTAAAAGACTTGATTCGAGCAGTAAATACTCCACTTCCTCCTAATTCTTCACCAAGTGAATTCTCGGACTCAGACAAAGAGGAAGACAACACAATGGGAGGTCGACCATCTGCTCCAAGAACACTAAAGGAGCTCACTTCTCCAAACCCTGACCAGCAGCCTTTATGTATTCAGCTGAATGGAACCATTGAGTTGAAGCTGCAATTGATTCACTTGCTGCCCAAATTCAGAGGTTTAGCGGGAGAAGATCCTAATTGTCACTTGCAACAATTCCATCATGTTGTGACTAGTTTGAAGCAAGCAACTGCAAACGCCGATATGGCTATGATGACAACGTTTCCTTTCTCCCTTATAGATGCTGCAGGAGAATAGTTCTTTTACTTACCTCCTGGGAGTATAACCACATGGAATGGGATGAAGAAGTTATTCCTTAAGAAGTATTTTCCGGCATCGAAAGCGGCAGTGATTCGCAAGGAAATTTGTGGTATTGTGCAAATATCGGGAGAGACTCTCTATGAGTATTGGGAGCGCTACAAGAAGCTTTTAGCTAGCTGTCCACATCACCAAATCAGTGATCAACTTGTCATTCAATATTTCTATGAGGGGTTGCTTCCTAATGAAAGAGATTTGATCGATGCCGCAAGTGGTGGTGCACTTACCAACAAGACCATTGCGGAAGCTACAAGTTTGTTGGAGAATATGGCTGCAAACACGCAGCAGTTTTACACTCGAGGTGAACCAATGGTAAGGAAAGTGAATGAAGTTGGTGTTTCTTCACATTTGGAACATAGAATGGGTAACACGGAGAGGATGATGCAACAAATAGCAGCTGCCGTCATACCATCATCACACACCGAAGATGTTGAGCAAGCAAGTACTATGTACCAAAATCAGCAAAGGCCAAGATATGACCCGTATTCCAGCACATACATTCCAGGTTGGCGTGATCATCCTAATTTCAGCTACGCCAACAAGCACGCTGCAGTTTCCAATCCGCCTTTCAATCAACAAGGTGGGTATCAATTCTTGCAAAAGCCACGTCAAGAAACTCAAGGCACGAGTATAGATGACAAGTTGAATATTATTCTCAACACAATGACGCAAGATAAACAAAAGGAAGAGATGGATATGAAAGACATGCGAACATAAATTGGGCAACTAGCTATTACTGTGAGCAAATTGGAAGCACAAGCAGCTTGAAAACTTCTTTCGCAACCGTTGAACCATAAGGAGAATGTCAATGCTATTGAGCTAAGAAGTGGGAAGCAAGTAGAGAAACCGACACCATCACCGGAGCACCATGAATCTGTTGTAGAGCAACAAGAGGATGAAACAACCCCTAACAAGGCTGATTTGGTACCAAATTTTAACTCTAAACCTCTTGTTTCTACTAATGTCACTTCTCCTCCTTTTCCTAGTAGGTTTGCAAAGTCCAAGAAGGAGACACTCTACAAAGAGATTTATGAGATCTTCAAGAATATCCAAGTGAACATACCACTCCTTGAGGCAATAAGGAAAGTTCCTCGCTACGCAAAGTTCTTGAAGGAATTGTACACAAACAAGCAAAAATTGGTCGGTAATGAAGTTATGTATGTGGGTGAGAATGCTTCCGCGTATCTTCAAAAGAAACTCCCACCAAAATTGAAGGATCCCGGTAGTTTCACTATACCATGTATAATTGGTACAACCAGGTTTGATCGTGCTTTGCTAGACTTTGGTGCAACTATTAATGTTATGCCTGCCTCAATATATGAATTGTTAGACCTTGGTCCTCTTAAGGATACCGGTGTTATTATTCAACTTGCTGATAGGTCCACTACTTACCCGAAAGGCGTTGTGGAAGATGTTTTGGTGCAGGTTAACGAGCTGATTTTTCCTGCAAATTTTTATGTTCTAGATATGAGGGACGAAGATTCACCCTCGTCTACACCGTTGCTGTTGGGTAGACCTTTCATGAGAACTGCTAGAACTAAAATTGATGTCTTTAAAGGCACCATAACTATGGAATTTGACGGTGAACACATAAGTTTCAACATCTTTGAGGCTATGAGATACCTGAGTGACGTACATTCCTGTTTTTCAGTGGATGTGATTGATTCTTTATCTCAACAAACGTTTGAGTTAGACGGTGATGATGCATTAGAGAAAGCTATAATGAAGAGTTTAGATTGTGCAAAGCATGATGACATGAAAAGTGACATAGAAATATGTGATGAGCTTAAAGAAATTATTTGCTCTCTTGATGCATTACAAGAACTCTCACCTAGAAATGATGTTTTTTATATTTCCTTACCTTGTACTAATGAGAAACTCTTTCCATCGATTTTGCAGGCACCTATCCTTGAATTAAAACCTCTTCCGGATCACCTTAAGTATGTCTATATAGGTGATAAGGAAGAGTTACCGGTAATTATTGCCAAAGACCTTACCAAGGTGCAAGAAGAGAATCTTATTCGTGTGCTAAGAGAATACAAGTCTGCCATAGGGTGGACCATTGTCGATATTAGGGGAATCAGCCCTTCCATGTGTATGCACCGAATACTTCTAGAGGAGGGGGAAAAACCAACAAGAGAAGCTCAACGTCGTTTGAACCCTCCGATGATGGAAGTGGTCAAGAAAGAAATCCTGAAGTTGTTGGATGTAGGGGTTATCTATCCCATATCTGATAGCAAATGGGTAAGCCCGGTTCAAGTCGTTCCAAAGAAATCCGGTGTTACGGTGGTGAAAAACGAAGATAATGACTTGGTTCCAACTAGAATTCAGATCGGTTGGAGAGTGTGCATTGATTATCGAAAGCTCAATTCTACCACCCGAAAAGATCATTTTCCTTTACCATTCATTGATCAAATGCTTGAGAGATTGGATGGACACTCTCACTATTGTTTTCTTGATGGTTTTTCAGGGTATAATCAAATTGTAATAGCTCCAGAAGATCAGGAAAAAACGACTTTTACTTGTCCATTTGGCACTTTTACGAATAGACGTATGCCATTCGGTTTGTGTAATGCTCCTGGCACTTTTCAACGTTGCATGGTAAGTATATTTTCAGATTATGTTGGAAGCATCATGGAAGTGTTTATGGATGACTTTAGTGTGTACGGTGATTCTTTTTACAAGTGCTTAGACAACCTTACACTAATTCTTAAAAGATGTGTAGAAACTAATCTTGTGCTTAATTGGGAAAAGTGTCATTTTATGGTGAATCACGGTATTGTGCTGGGCCACATTGTAACCTCTATGGGATTAGAAGTGGACAAAGCTAATTTAGATGTGATTAGGAACTTACAATACCCAACAACTGTGAGGGAAGTTCGTTCTTTTCTTGTCCATGTAGGTTTTTATAGGAGGTTCATCAAGGATTTCTCCAAGATTGCAATGCCTTTGTGCCGACTTTTGCAAAAAGATGTTACCTTTGATTGTGACAAGGAATGCAAGAAGGCTTTTGACACCTTGAAAGAGTTGTTGACTACCGCACCCATCATCAAACCACCGGATTGGAACAAGCCCTTTGAGTTGATGTGTGATGCTAGTGACTATGCCGTTGGACCCGTGTTGGGACAACGCGATGGTAAAGTTCCATATGCCATTTATTATGCTTCTAGAACTCTTAATGGCGCACAAATCAACTACTCAACCACAGAAAAAGAGCTCTTGGCCATAGTGTTTGCACTTGAAAAGTTTAGATCTTTTTTGGTGGGTACGCAAGTGATTGTCTTCTCTGACCATGTTGCACTCCGGTACTTGTTAACAAAGAAAGATGCTAAGCCAAGGCTTATTAGGTGGATACTTCTTTTTCAAGAGTTCCATCTCCAAATCAAGGACAAGAAGGGTAGTGACAATACCGTAGCGGATCACTTGAGTCGATTAATTGCATCTGAAGAAACAATTCCTTTGCATGATAGTTTTCCGGATCAGGAACTCTTTACGGTGGAAAGCACAACTCCATGGTACGCTGATATTGTGAACTACTTGGTGACGGGACAAGTACCTAGTACCATGTCAACTTTTCAGAAATTGAAACTCAAGAAAGTCTCCAAGCAATATACATGGGATGAACCATATTTGTGGAAACATTATGCCGACCAAATAATGCGAAGGTGCGGCCTAGAATCCGAGTTTTAATCTATTCTTAATTTTTGTCACTCATATGCTTGTGGAGGCCATTTTGGGTCAAAGAGAACGGATCTCAAGGTTCTTGAGAGTGGTATCTATTGGCCCACTTTATTCAAGGATGCATACTTGTTTTGTAAAACTTGTGATAGGTGCCAACGAACCGGCAATCTAGGTGCTAGAAATCAAATGCCACTAACACCAATTCTTCCCGTAGAGATATTTGATGTATGGGGTATCGATTTTATGGGACCTTTTGTGAATTCGAATGGGAATCTTTATCTTATTCTTGCTGTTGATTATGTTTCTAAATGGGTGGAGGCTAGAGCCACCAAGACTAATGATTCTCAAGTTGTTTGTGAGTTTTTGAAGGAACAAATATTTTCTAGGTTTGGCACACCTCGAATGGTGATTAGCGATGGAGGTTCCCATTTTCATAGATCCTTCCACGCTCTTCTCAAGAAGTACAATGTTACTCACAAAGTTGGCACTCCGTATCATCCGCAAACAAGTGGACAAGCTGAAATCTCCAACCGGGAGATTAAGTCCATTTTAGAGAAGACGGTGAATACTGCAAGGAAAGATTGAAGCTTTAGACTCAATGATGCTTTATGGGCGTACCGGAAAGCGTACAAAACTCCCATTGGAATGTCTCCGTTTAGGATGATTTATGGTAAACCTTGTCATCTTCCCGTAGAACTTGAACACAAAGCTTTTTGGGCCATCAAGATGTGCAACATAGAGTTAGATGCCGCAGGAAAACAAAGAAAGCTTCAACTCAATGAGTTAGAAGAAATCTGCAATGATGCATATGAAAGTTTGCGCATTTACAAGGAGAAAACTAAAGCTTTTCATGATAAGATGATTTCTCGAAAAAGTTTTGTCATAGGGCAGAAAGTTCTGTTATTTTATTCTCGTCTTAAGTTGTTTCCCAGTAAACTTAGGTCCCGATGGGTTGGACCATTTGTTGTTACTAATGTGTTTTCTCATGGTGCAGTTGAGCTTTCTAGTCCCAAAACAGGGAAGATTTTCAAGGTGAACGTCCATCGAGTGAAACCATACTATGAGCAATTTTTGACGGAGAATCAAGAGGTCATAGAATTGAGGGATCCACTCCCTCTAGAGGAGTAATTGGAGTTGAAAGTCGGGATGACGACTTTAAACCAAGCGCTGCATGGGAGGCAACCCATTGGTTTTGTATTTCTATCTTTTTCTTTTAATTTTTTCTTTTGCATATCATATTAGTATTTCCCACCTTGATTTTACTTAGGATGAGTCAATTACAATGAGGACAATGTAAAGTTTAAGTGTGGGGGAGCGTTTGACTATTTTGCATATAGAATTTTTCAAAATTTTGCATACAAAACCTCCAACTTGTAGAGATTTTAGAGTCACTAGCATACTTCTAGGTATGTTTACATAGAGATTCTGACCGACATAACTGAACTTGGAAGTGTTAGGGAACTACGTTCGGATTTCTTACTTGTTAGAGTGTTAATTAATGAATTTAATCATCCGGTGATGTAAATGAGGTGCAGAGGGAAATGCATTATTAGAGTTGCTGATCAATCATTAGTGGAGACTACCTATTTTCATAACAACTGAGGCACCATACCAAAAATTCTTTGTATATGACTAAAAAGCTTTCTTTTGAGTGTGTGTCACCATACGTTAATTCCGGGTAGAATGGGGAGCTACCCAACTTCACAGCATTTTCAGCACTATTTTTGATTTCTTGAGTGCTAATTTTGTCAATCATGAGGGCGACGTCTATAGACGAAAGCTTCCTTCTTGTAATCTGATTTGCAGTTAGCACCATTCTCTCGACAAGAACAGGTCCATAGAAACACACATCATCATCAACAAGGGAGAGACATCAAAATCTACAAGGAAAGTTGAAGACGTTTAAGGTTTACAAGCAATAATACAAGTAAGAGCAAATTTCATATCCAAGTAAAAGCAACATACAATGAGCATATTTTTACATTTACATGTTAAAGACTTACATAAACTAATTGGGGGATATTTTACTTTAGCTTCCGGCATGGTTTTTCAATGCCGGCAATCCACCGACCATGCCGGCAACATCAAAAAACCATGCCGACAGATATCCCCCAATTAATCCATGTATCCCCCAATTTGGTGTTCTTTTGTAAGGACTCAAAGACACTAGGTACCGAAAATTCTAAAGAGACCTGTTTTTTGACACAAAAACTTGACCACGCTTATGTGTCAAGTTCCTATTGGACCATCTTTAAAGTGGGCCCCCCGTGGTTCCAGGTGGGGTAGTGAAGAAGGAAATCTATGGTGGATCTAAATGACACATAGTGGTGTCAAAAGATGGTGTATTTTGATTATATACATTTTAATTTGATGGTTATGTGGTTTACAATTATGATATGTTAGTTGATTAATTTTGTCTAAATATATAGTAGTTGCAATCATATGATCACTTCTGTGTATCTTATGGTCACTTCTCTAAGTCTAATTATACAATAGTTGCAGCTGTATAGTCTACCAGTCGTATGGTCACTTTTCTCAATCTCTCTTTACAATGTATGCAGTCGTATGGTCACTTCTCTTAGTCTAATTAAACAGTAGTTGTAGCCATATAGTCTACCAGTCGTATGGTCACTTCTTTCAATCTCTCTTTACAGTGTCTGCAGTCATATGGTCACTTTGCTCAATCTCTCTGAACAGTAGGTGCAATCTCTTTGTACAGTAAATGTAATCTCTTAATTTCTACAGTATATGGATATGTATTACAGTCGAAATAGTAGATTACTTACCGTGTATAAATATATTACATATCATTTACCAATGAACACATCAGTTCGACCAACTTTCTTCTCCATCTATAAAAATAAACACTTCTGTTGTCCAAATTTTTATTTACAAAACAACACCTTCCTCCAAAATTATGGCGGGTTATACTCCGGAATAAGATGAAGTGATTGTTAGTTTATGGGTCGATGTTTTTCTAGAGAATTACGAAGGAGTTCAACAACGAAATACCACAAACATTTGGGACCAGATGCTGCAAAAGTTTATTACAAATACCGGGAATCCGAACAAACGAACGATCAGTTATCTTCAACAAAGAATATGCATTATCACTTCTGTTGTGAGAGAGTATGTATCATTACAAAAAACACTATACCTATTCAGGGCTCCTTGCACTCCTGAAATCATAAGCCACTCAACCGTTAACTACAATAGTTTGTAATGAATTGTTGAAATTTAATCGTAAATTGATATTGTTTTATTTTATTTTGTAGGAGGAGGCGACTAAAGGAAGTTATAAAAAATATTTGGGAAGGAATTTCGGTTTTAAACTGCTACGTACTGTTGAAAAACAACTTCCCCGAATATAACCCTAAACCCACGCAAGATGTTGATTTTGAAAATTCAGATGAAGAGTAAACAAGTTTAATAATGATAGGTTTTATGGGTATATCTCTCTGTAAACCCTCACAAGACACAACTCGTCCAATAGGGTCGCCTATTGGTTTAAAAGCTTGTTGCACGTACTCAGTGTAATCGTGAATTCTACGAAAGTGAAAATAACTAGTATCAATTATTGTAAAAGCACGTTACGTACATCATGTTCATCAAATTTAAATTACTAAAATAAGAAAAACAACACATATTAATTATTAAAAAGTACATTACATTAGTTCATATTCAAACTCTTGATTAAACTAAAACATAACAACACCTATTCAGCCCATTCCACCATTTGACATACCAGACATTTCCAGAAATGTTTTCCATATGTTTTCTTTGTTACAGACCGGTGCATTCCCATAAAGAAATTACAACCCTAGGTTTCACATGGAATCCCTTTGGTGCATTCAAACTCCACCTTTCCTTTAAGTTTGAAGTTCTTGCAGAGTCCGTCAACTTTTTCTTGTTTGATTGCTTCTTTCATTGCATCCTCCAACCATTGTGCTTCTCCAGGACAGTTAGCATACTCACATTCCAAATATCTTATCTTCTCCGGTATGGACTCCATTACCTTCCTAGTGATGGTGCAACCTCATTGTGGACGTTTTGAATATATCCATGGGCATTGAAGCAGACTATGGTTATCCATGAAACATAATGGACAAACCACTTTTGCTTCCATACATACTATTTGTTTTCCTTTTCTATTCGAACTGTTTGAATACATGATTGAGGTTTATATTTGAGAATGAAATGAGTTTGTTGTTGGTAAAACAAAATGATTTTCATTAGTCTACTTTTATAGGAAAATATATGGCCGTTGGGCGCGATTTCTAAGAAATATATCCGTTGGGCATAAGCTCTAAGAAATATAGCCGTTGGGCGCAAGTTCTAAGAAATATAGCCGTTGAGTTCACCTTAGAGGTTTTTTTTTCCCTATATAAGGAAGCTAACCCAATATTGTGTACAAATGAAATTATTGAGGTGAAAATCAAAGTTAAACAACTTTTCAATGACAAGTTCATCATCAACTAGCAATTCATTCAAACATATACTTAAAAGATGTAAGCGAACAACCAGATCAATTGCTGCAATGGAAGAAGAGATACAAAAAAGAAGCAAACAACCAACTACGAAAGCAACTACGTCTTCATCACCTACCAAATATATTAATGTAATGGAAGAAGTGTTAAACAGATAAATAACTACAATAGAAACCACATCATCGTCATCAGCTGCGACAAAAGAAGAAGAGACACTCAAGGCAAAGTAATAAGGTGAAAAACAATTCCAACTGAGGGAAAGATTAAAGAATGTTGAGGAAGAGACCGAATGGGTTAGAGGATTTTCACAAAGAAAAATAACATGAGAGTATATTTTGGATTCAAGTTGCTTCGGGTCCTTTCGTTAAAAATATGAGCGATAAGTACAAGAAACCACGTCATCAGTATGAACAAGCCCACGTTTGTTCAAGGACGATTCATGTTAAGAAATTGTGCCTCAAGTACAATGAGTTTCTCGCTAGACACAGAGGGGGTTTGCGGCACATGATGCATATACCAAATGGGGAGGAGAGCCGTTTAATCATTTCGAAGCGGCATTGATAGTTGAATCTCGCAACGAGAATAATAATAACATGTAATGTGTTCATAAAAATCGTCCATGACGTTATGATGTTTGGGAAGGGCGTTACACGCTTTAATCAAATGATCAGTTGTAATTTCAATTTCTGGTTATTAATAAACAATGGCTTAATCCAAACTTTTTTTATAAAACTGCTAGTATTACATTAAACCATAACACAACACAGGTGATAAACACTTTAACATAACAAATATCGAATCGTACTAACTAAAGGGATTTCAATACCAAACATTTCATTTGCCTCGAAATGAATGAACGGATACCCTCTTATTTGGATAAATTCATTCATCGCGGCCTCTCAATCGTTATTGCGATTCTTTAAAAAAAAACCTGAATGTCTTGCAATTGTTTGTAATTGTCCGTGATTTTCCTCGTAAACTCGGATACATTCTTCTATTGTCATTACCGTCAAAACACAATACAAACATTCTCCATACACGTGACCAAAAACGGTCCCCAGTTTTTACTAAGGTTTTTTGACGAATCCTCATAACTCTGCTAAGACTACGTATCAAATCGGTATCCTCCTTGAGTGTGTATGACGGGTTTGGTGGATGCATGGTTAGATTTTGAGAAGGAAGGAAGGAAGAAATATAAGTAGGATTGATTTTGTGCTTTGTAGATAATGGATACACAATCTTTATATAGAAAAAATATGTGACAGCTCTATTATTTAAAAATATTACTTTGAAAATATTCGTTGATGATAATTCAATTTTTTTTTTTTGTTAACTTAATAGAAATGAAACGTTGGTTACTCGAAATTCAAAATTTGTTTGTGTTAATTTAAAACAATGAACTTAATTTAGACAACACTTTTTTAGTTAAGTTAATAACTATACGAACTTGAAATAAAGACAACACTTTTAATTTAAAACTAGACTGGAAATTTAAAACTAAACTAAATTAAAGAGAAAACAATTATAGATGGATTACTTCATCATTTTCTAAATCTTCAATGCTGATTACATTCATCCTCTTCAAAATATCCTTTTGCTTGCGTCGATAATATTTTTTTTTTCCCGTTAGGAGCTAACTTACTAAGATCCATAGCTATTATTGCATTATCTTTTTCTTAATGCATTTGTTGTTGATGCATTTGATAATCCTGTAGTTGGAGCATTTGCAAATTTAGTTGTTCTTCCTTTTGATAACTCATTTGTCGATTAGCCGCCCAAATTGTGTGGTATTGGGATTTTTGTTCCGCTTTCATTACTTCCTTCTTTGATCGTGTTTCCTTAAGATACTCCAAGATATTTTCACTATGTTGATAGATCTTCTCTTCTTCCATCTTAACCGAAGAACTTGTCTCATCACCTTCTTTGAATATACCTTGCTTGCGGCCCTTCTCTACTACCTGGATCATCCAGTTTGAAATGTGGGGAAGAAATATTCAAAATAGGGATATGGGAGACCATTACAGATGGTTTTTGAGATTTTTTCCTTTTAGGGGACAGGGAAGGGAAATTGACGACCATATTGCTTGGCCTAAGAACTTACTCATATCAAACCCTAAACCCACATCACTTATCCAATGAGCGAGGGCATCCCTGTCTTTTTCTTAAGACAGATTACTTATGTAACAATTATAGCAACAACAAGGGTACCAATGAGAGCATCCAATTTCTTTTGATAAACAAGTTTCACTTCCTCATTTTTTTTCATACTTCTCTCATGTGTCATCTACCTTTCTTTTCGACAACAGCTATAAGAGTTTTCATCTCTTTTTTGTTCACCTCAAACTTATCTTCAGCCGCAGTAAAAAATTCTTTAGTTTCTTGTTTTATATCTTCGATAACAACCTGTGCTTTTTCAAACTAGCCCCTGGTGGCAGCATTTCCACAAGAATAAATAAGTGAATCCATGGGTGTGAAGAACCATTCACCCCATGTTTTTGTTGATGGTGGTGGAGGAGACGTTTTTGTTGTTGTTGTTGGTGGTGGTGGAGGAGATGGCTTTTGTTAGTAGTAAGTCGTTCTTTTCTAATAAATTCATGTTAATCAGAAAATAAAAGCTACAGAAAAAACATACATAATTATTAGTGTGATTTTGAAGTTGTAGTAAAAATGATTCGAACTCTAAGACTTGTGAAGATTCGAGTTTTTAAATTTAATAAAAAAAATATATACAAAAATATTACAAAGGGTGCGAGAGTTACTGGGACTCAGGATTCCACCGAATTCAAAACATAAGGTTCAATTATTAATTCTTTGACAATTTTAGCTCAAGAAAAACATGGACTCTATTTTTGCCAAGGTAGATTCTCAAAACATTGATTGTAAATCCTAAGCATGATGTATCAAAACACCTAAGCTAAGCATACATCATCAAATTAAATGACAACCAATTAATTCAAATCATAATTTCAATTAAAATTAATGCAAAAGTCTTAAAAAGAATTAATAAAATTACCCCAAGTATGATATTCATCTTCCTGCTTCATCGCAGTGTTGGGGTTTAGCTCATCATGATGAAAACACACTCAAAAGATTTATTTATAGCTCAAATGGTGTTTACAATGGAGAGAAAAAAAAGAAAATGGTGTAAAACAGGAATTTGCGACGCACAAAAATCGTCACAAAATGAACGATAAAAGAGAAGTGTTGTAGTCACTATTCCGCAGTCGGTAGAAAGGTGGTGCAAACTGTCGGGTATATGCGACAGTTTCCAATGAATTTCTTCGACGGGTCTTTGTTCTTCGTGTTCTTGATGTTCATCATCATCATCAGCAGAAACCGAGTTTTGTAAAACTCGGATTTCTTCTTCTCTGGCTTTCCTGGCTCCCCAAACTCTCGACCCCCCTTCTCTGAGTCCTCAACAACTATTTATAACCCAACATCATCGAAATGTCACGTAATAACTTCATATAATTCTCCATTACTCGGCATTATTCTTCACGGCCTGTTTAGGAAATAATTCAGATTTTTGATTTGTCCACGCGTTCTGAAGCTGCCAAATTGCCATATTTATCTTTTCCACGCCCCAAAGTGTTTTTCGAGCCAACAAACTTGCACAGAACTTGTTCAAACTTCTCCAAATCCCGTGAATATCTTTTCCATGCACGAACTGCCTTGTTCTCAACTCTTGGATTATCTAGCCAAATTCATTCGAAACTAAAGCCCAAAACATGTTTATTAGGTCATATCACAACTACCCATCAAAAATCAGCCCTTGAATCTACCTCCAACCCCATCAAATCTTTGATCGAAATTCTGCCAGTGAATGAAATGATTTCCTGCCAAAACAAGAAATTCAAATTAAGAAGAAGGGGTTCCCTGAATCCAAAATGCGGGTGCCTTTAACAGCTCGGCTGCCTTGGGGGCGCCCTTAGTACTTTATCCTGGGGTGTAAAACACCACTTTTCGAGCAATATTCGCCGCAAGAGCTTATTTCTCAAAAAACTCCTACACATACACAAAAACAGCATAATAAGTACAAATCGAAAACTAACAAAATAGACATTGAGGACAATTTAGACACAAAAATGTGTCTATCAATTATCAAATGAACAATTATGATAGAAAAAAAAAGGAAGAAGAAGATTCATATAATAATGTCTTACAATTATAATTAATAAATAAAACTAAAACCGACAGATAAAAAAACACACATAAGTTTTTATGATAGCGCAACAAGAACGACGGCCACCCCTAGCCCTGCGACGGCGAAAATCAGATTATCAAAATTTGATTCCATGAGTTTAGTACCCTTATTCATCTCGGTTAGTATCTCTTGGTTTACCTTTTCCAATCTAGATCCAATTCTTTCAACTCCCTCTTTAATCTCAGATATCGTTCCCCCGTGCATCCGAGTTTGTATGTTAACTTTAATCTCAGATCCCATTTTCGGTGCTCCCTGCCCAAATTTTTCCATCGGTGCTTGTTTGTTATCTTCAATAACAAACTGTGCTTTTTCAAATGATCCCCTGGTGGCAGCATTTCCACATGCATAAATAAGTGAATCCATGAGTGTGAGGAACCATTCGCCTCATGTTTTTGTTTGATGGTGGTGGAGGAGAGGTTTTTGTTGTTGTTGGTGGTGGTGGAGATGGTTTTTAGTAGTAGTAAGTCATTCGTTTCTAATAAATTCATGTTAATCAGAAAATGAAAGCTACATAAAAAATATACAGAATTATCAAATGAATAATTAATTAAGATAGAAAAAAACGGAAGAAGAAAATTTCGTATAATAATATCTTACAATTACAACAAATAAATAAAACTAAAACCGACATATAAAAAAACACATTGGCTTTTATGATAGCGCAACAAGAACGACGGCCACCCCTGTCCCTACGACGGTGAAAATTAGATTATCGAATTTTGACTCCATGAGTTAAGTACCCTTATCCATCCCAGTTAGTATCTCTTGGTTTACGTTTCCCAATCTTAATCCAATTCTTTCAACTCCCTCTTTAATCTCAAATCCCGTTCCTATGTACATCCGAGTTTGTATGTCCTCATTAATCTCAGATCCCATTCTCTCTGCTCCCTGCTCAAATTTTTCCATCAGTGCACGGAAAAAAGAATTTCCCATCCTCTCGAGCATAGAATCACAACACATGTTCCACATCCATGTTTGGAATCCAATTTTCTTGTCCTCCAAACCAGCCATTAAAATTGATATTAAATTTTATAATAGATGAAAGAATAAACAACAATTTGTGCATGTGTTTTAGGAAAGATTAGGGGTTTATTCATACAATTTGTTGGTTACCTATCCGAGTTCCGGTACAATTCAGTATTGATCCGATATATATATAGGCGTACAACCCATTAGCTTTCAAAAGAAACAACAAAACATGCCAGAGCGAATGGGAGATGTGAGTAGGCTAGTAAACTATCCAGGTATATAATTTGGAAGTTTGGAGAAAGACATCTTGTGAAATCCCACTTAATAACTTAATATATCTATAATCCTTTCTAGTAAAAAAGAAAGAATTTTTTTTTCACCTGAACCAGAATCCGGAAATGAAAGAAAACATATCCATAAATCTGCCAAACATTTGAAGGTACATGGGTCAATAAAAATAAGAAATCATTTTCGCAAATGGTTGATATTGTTAAGTACACGATCTTTCCATGGGATCTTCAGCTCGGAGAATTTTCGGCATCGACAATTGAGTCAATCTGAAGGATTTCTACCTGAAGCGTTCTATAATTAATCTTTTTGTTGCTTAGTGCAGTTTTATAGTTTTTGGTTTGCTTCTCTTGTTCCTTTTTTTTCTTGTGCATCCCACCTTGGATAGCACTTTTTTATACTCCTTTTTATATGAATTTATTTTTTTCTTATCAGTGAAAAATAATTGACAGACTAAAAAGAAAAAAAAAATCATGCTCAATCGATTATCCAATTTTTGTATAAATGCATTCTCACTTGATATATGGATTCATTTTGCTTGATCACTCACCTAATTTATGGCATTCCATCGGGTTTAGGTTAATTATTTCCACTTACCTAGACCTTGATGGTTATTTCATCCCTAAAGGATAAGGTTCCCTTTGGCATTCCAATAAATATAGCCCGCTACTCAACTGTCAACTCTTAATTAAGAGCAAGATCAGTGGTGTGGGAAAATTTGCAAATAGGAAATTTTCCTATTTCTACCCAATAGTGGGAAGCTCAAAGGTAAAAAATAGGGTTGGAAAAAGCTTAAATTTTGGCATTTGCGCATCCTATCTCAAGTGTAGCCAATCGGCTCAACTTGGGACGATCAAATTAGTCCTATCTACTCGGGCTAGCCTTGGACGAGTGACCAAGGCCTAATTATTCTAGTCACGACCTGTATGTAATCAAGGATGAGAGGTATGATCGAGGAATCCTTCTTTAATACTAAACATTCATCAAACTAATATATTCATATAGTCATCATAAATCATAGATTATCACCAACCATAGATTGACAGGTACGCCTAGCTACCCCCAAGATTCCTAATATCACCGAATAATAGGTACGCTTAGAATCAGATTCTACCCGTCTGAACAACCTCGAGGTTCGCTTACAAGATGTAACTCAGTCGAATTCCTTAAAGTTTCTGAATCTAGGTTTGATCCTAATAGTTAAACTCAGTACGGTCGGTTCATTTTCCAGTATTGTTTGTGAATCTAGTACTGCTCCACAGAATCCCTCTACAAGGTCTCACATTTTCTACTTATGTAAAGTTTATTCAACAATCACGAATATCCTAACCTGTTACTCGTAATAGCTTAATCAATAAATCAGTTTAGTAGGCCTGCAAAAAATAATCAATCAATCAAACATAAACAATCATCATACTAGAAACAAACGATAATCATATGTACAAATCAAAATAGATTCATATATTAAATCAAATCATGTATGTTTTGAAATTATGATTCATGCTTAATCAAATAGGAGTTTAGCTGCTCATGAATTTAGTAAAATCGATGATATACATATGAGATAATCGAAGAGAAATATATACGATGATGGAAGAAATCCAAAACCATATATTTAATCGCTCCTTGTATTCTAATTCTAAGACTCCCAATCCTCGAGGAGGAGGTCACAAAAAATTTGGAACAGGAGGCAAAGGAACTGATAATGATGTTGTGTTAGAAATTGATAAACCACTACTAGAGATATAAAGAGAAGAAAAAGGAAAAGATGGTGATGGTTGTAATAAAGAGAAATGTCATGATAATGAAGAACCTCAACATCAACCAAAACCCCGCAAAGATAAGAAGCTTGCTGAAACACAGGTTACAGGTTTGCATATTCTTCATAAGGATAACGTAATCCCAGCTTGAGATGATGGTTTGCCCCATGGTCTTCCGGAAGATGGAGGAAGGGTGTTGATCGGTTACGCCGAATCTTGGGCAAAGATAATATATGATACTCCTGATCACACCGATGCAGTCCGAGTATTGAGACACTAGAGGGAAGGAGAATGGAAATTGTCTGAAGAGGTTCCCGAGGTGGTTGCTTATGTACAATCATATGATTTATCACCTGTGATTGAACATAGACATAAGGAATGTGATAAAGTGACTATCTCCGCCTTCTCTGAGCGATTTTTTCCAGAGACTTATACGTTTCAGTTACTCTTTAGGGAGATGATAGTCACTCCTGATGACGCGAACAAGATTATAGGGCTTAAAGTGAGGGGTAGAAGCGTGGCTGCTGACTATTATGATATGAGTTGGGAGGGGATATATAAGTTGTTCAAGGAATGTATTGGTTGGGGTGATTACCATACTAAACTCGAGTTTTGTAGTTCCGTTAAAGATGTAAATTCTGTTTCGGAGAACAGTGTGATAAATAAGAAGCTTAAGAATGTCAAGTTTACTAACTTGAAAAAGGAATTTGAGAACACAAAGGAGAAGGTAAAGAATGAGGAGTTGGTAATGGACAGGATCAAAGTGAAGCAAACCGGAACCGCCTACTTGCTTTATACTCTTGGCAGAGATATCTTTCCCGACCTTAATGGAAACAAGGTGAATGCCAATTATCTCCTATTTGGTAAAGGATCTTGCTACCGTTAACAAGTATGCTTGGAGAACAGCCGCGCTAGCTTACCTTCTCAAACATCTTGCGACTGCCTCTAGGTTGAAAAGTACAAACATTGGAGGGAACTTCACTATGCTTCAGGTAATTATCGACGATCCAATATCCTTAATGCATTTTTTTCTTGCATCAGAAAAGGGTTAGGCTAATTGATGATAGCCCTTTTAAGCCGAAGTCTCTTATGAGACTGCAACTTTGATGAGTTCGGCGTGTTGGTGATATGAATTTCAAGCCGAACACTCTACTGAGAGATCAAATTTGATAGGTTTGGCTTATTTATGATATCATTTTAAGTTGAACCTTATATGTTCCAGATTTACTTTCCTTTTAATCTTGTCACTTCATTTCCTATTTTAATTTTGGATGTAGGTATAGGTATATAACCATTACTTGATTTTGGAATTGGCCAAAAATCTTGAAAAAGATGTAGATTGGGTTGATACACTTCCAACAGCGGCATGATACAAGTTTGAGGACGAGATGAAAGGAATAAAGAGCAGTTGGTGGCAAAGTTGAGAGAGAAGTTGGAATCTTTGGAGGTCAATGACGTCGATTTTGATCCATATTTTAAGGGGGGTAAAGTCTTTGAAGAAGATGAAGTTGTTGAAGATGAAGAAATGCCGGTGAGTATGTACTATGGACCATTGTTTTATCCCGATGGTTGTGTAATATATGATCCTCGGCGAGTACTCGGTCAATTAGGAACCATCCAAAAGGTCCCCTTATTTGACGAGAAATTCAAGTTGATGCCAAAGGGTGGTAATTGAACCAAGAGCACCACTTCTTCGTGGACTCCAAAGTATGATCCCGAACCTAGCATTGAGCATTGGAAGAAGTTAGAAGACAACAAATTAAATATGGCTATTTTAGAACCTTTGCGTGACGATCCTCGTGAAGTTAATCCGGGATACATGGATTGGTACAACCAAGTTTCTCACCCCTTGATTATCAATAAGAAAAGTCATAAGATAGTTTATAAGTCGAAGGCGAAGGAAGTGGCGACCATCATCTCCAAAAAGTCTACTCATGAAGAACTATCGAAGGCTTTCAAGAAAATGGTAATAATTGCATCAATTTATACGCTTGAATTTCTTATAACATATAAATATAAAATACTATAACTTACTAATAATTAGAAGTTGTTGTCAAATGAAATTAGGTTGCAGCGGGTAAGGAGATTTTAAAGAAAATGAAGAAGAAACTTAGTTGCAAAACACCGTTGACGGTTGATGAACAAAAAAACTCATCAACGAGTGGGATGCTATTATAAAAAAAGGACAAGGACCGCATGTACCCATAAAAAAGCCGACGAAGAAGAGGGATCGACAATCTGGTGAAGGCACAAGCGGAGGTGGTAGTAGCGGCCCAACCTATAATGACAACTCGGCGGAAGATGAACGTAAAGGTGGCAGAAAAGGAGGCCGTGGAAGTAGTCGTGGAACCAGCAAGAGGGGCCGTGGTCAATTAACTTTTATGTTTACAAGTTCATTTAAATGTTTTATCAAGTACACTTTTATCTTGGTTTGTTAGCCTTGACTTTTATGTCTTACAAATTAATTATAATAAATAAATAAAACTAAAACCGACAGATAAAACACACGCACATAGGTTTCTATGACAGCGCAACAATAACGACGGCTACCCTTAGCAATGTGAAGGCGAAAATCAGATTATCGAATTTTGATTCCTTGATTTTAGTACCCTTATGTTAGAGCATAGCTTGGTTGAACCCACCAAGCGTTGGTATGTCAAGTTTTGTTGTCATATTTTAGTGAACCAAAACTCATTTAAAGAGTCGTTTGATTATATATTCTAGAATAAACTTCGTATAGGTTAGCTTGAAAGTATTAGGATATGAGACATTACAAGTATTATGTGAAGACTTGAAGAATGTGAAGAAGTAAGGAGCTACAACGACGACATCATCCTTCCACTTGAGGTTAGTAATATTTGACTTTAACTGTTTCATTCCCTAACGTATCTTTCAAGTCGTGCATATTGAAAACATAACTGCGAAGCTATGAATGATTATACTCTTGTTAGACATAGTATTAAGGAATACAATACGAAGTATAACGCTTATCTTTTGAACTTCGTATATAAGACATCGACATAATCATATGAATGCTATTGTGATTATGTATGGGTATGAGGTGAAGATTTCGTCCTAGGAAACAATGTTTTACATTCGTTTAAAGGAAGTAAATTCATTAACTTGTTTTGTGAATCGAAAGGGAAATCGCTAGGCTTATTGGTATTGTTATTCATTGCAAATCTTTTGAATTACCAATATGTGTGTTTAGTATAACCGCTCATGACTTGCTTATGTTCTTGGTAAAACTATTGAAAAGGCCTGACTTTTGTATTGGTATGACTTTTATTAGTGAAACCGATATTAAGTAATCACCTGAGATGGTATGATCGATTTGTTGTAATTGGTATGACCAACTCTAGTCATTGGGGGAACCGATCCTAGTAAGAGGTGCAACCGATCACAAAAGGGGAATCGATCCTTGTAAGAGGTGCATCAAGTTTCTAGTTATTGTGAACCGATCCTATGAACATGTGCAACATGTTTTTAGATATTGGGAACCGATCCTATGAACATGTGCACCAAATACAAGTTAGATACCATATATATGTGGGAACCGATCCTAGTACCTAGTCAACCAAGTTTTGGTAACTAGCATGACTAATTCTAGTACCCACATGGAGGTAGAACCGAAACTTGTTTGGTAGAACCGTTAAACCCATGTTTGGTTATTTGATAGGATGATCAATAATATAGTTCTTGGAAGTCAGATGAACCAATTCCAAACTTGTTTTGGAAGTGGTGAAAATCGGTTCCAAGATTGTAAGTATGAAAAAGGACTTACAAAGTAAAGATGTTGACATACTTTGAACATGTGCAGCAACGCTTATCTTTTATTGTTCAAAGATATTCCTTAATTGCTAAAGGAGAATCCCGGATCGAAAATAAATTGAGAATCTTTTA
>JAJJMB010015956.1:169234-194812 GCA_023531105.1 Papaver atlanticum
TCTACCCAATAGTGGGAAGCTCAAAGGTAAAAAATAGGGTTGGAAAATGCTTAAATTTTGGCATTTGCGCATCCTATCTCAAGTGTAGCCAATCGGCTCAACTTGGGACGATCAAATTAGTCCTATCTACTCGGGCTAGCCTTGGACGAGTGACCAAGGCCTAATTATTCTAGTCACGACCTGTATGTAATCAAGGATGAGAGGTATGATCGAGGAATCCTTCTTTAATACTAAACATTCATCAAAGTAATATATTCATCTAATCATCATAAATCACAGATTATCACCAACCTTAGAGTGACAGGTACGCTTAGCTACCCCCCAAGATTCCTAATATCATCGAATAATAGGTACGCTAAGTTATCGAAATCTACCCGTCTGAACCACCTTGAGGTTCGCTTACAAGCTGTAATTAAGTCGAATGCCTTAGAGTTTATGAATCTAGGTTTGATCCTAGTAGTTAAACTCAGTACAATCGGTTCATTTTCTAGTACTGTTTATAAATCTAATATTGCTCCGAAGAATCCCTCTACAAGGTCTTACATTTTCTTCTCTTGTAAGGGTTATTCAACAATCACGGATATCCATGTTACTCGCAATAGCTCAATCAATAAAGCAGTTTAGTAGGCCTGCAAAAATAATCAATCAATCAAACATAAACATTCATTATACTAGAAACAAACGATAAGTATATGAAGAAATCAAAATATATTCATATATTAAATTAAACCATGCATGTTTAGAAGTTATGATTCATCCTTAATCAAATAGGAGTTTAGCTACTCATGAATTCAGTAAAATCGATGATATACATATGAGATAATCGAAGAGAAATATATACGATGAGGGAAGAAATCCAAAACCATAGCTTTCACACCTTGTCTTCTAGTTTCCACTTCGGATCTTCATAAAACATGTGTCCGGATCTCATTGAAAAGTCTTTGGAAGTCTGCTTAAATATCCCTAAAAATCTTAGAGTTTGGGAATACTTCGAAACTATATTTTTTAAATTTGGAAAGTATTTTCGCAATCGTTTGGAGTGGGGGATCGGTCCTGCAATAGATCCCCATACGAGATCGGTTTTGCTAGAGATCCCCAATAAATCCCCAAACTGTTTTGCCCATAAAACCCTCATACGAACTCGGAATGACCTCATTCTTTTTGCAGTCTCTTCATTCTATATAACAAAGAGTCGACTGCTAATGAATTCAGTCGAGTTATTCCTGTTCCTTAGTCCATGCTCACGTTTATGTCCATTTCAGCACTCTTTTCGCTTCTTTTGGATGATTCTACCTAAATAAGACAAACAAAATAAAATAAGAGTAATAAAAGTAGAAAATACAAGCATGGAATTGAAAGTATAGTATATTTTGCAATTATCAATAGGTAAGAGCATTTTCATCCATTCCTATTGCAGCATTCTTCTACCCGTTTCGCGCTTCACCAGACAATTGAAAAATAACCAGTTGTTGCCTATGAACCGGAGTACACCTTATAGCCACAAAGATTTTATCAATGTCTTCCTTCCACTTGTCAACTACTAGTGGATTAGTTGAACCTTCAAAGTGAGGTGGTTTCAGCATAACAAACTTCTCTAATAAGTTCAACCATAATTCTTGGTCTCCAACACCTTGTCTACCAATGGTAAAGTAATTCGGTGATATCAGTGACCCGATTTCGAAACTTGCCGTCGCAAAACTTTTAACCGATCAAAATGGTAATAACTGGAGCAGTCTAATACACTAGTCATTAGTGGTTTAGATAGGGTTGAGCGGCTAACCCTTAGCCACTCAGCGACCATGCATATGCCACTGGGCTAAAGTTAAACTCAGCGGCCAATTCTTAGCCACTTGGTTTTATCTTGGCCGTGATTTCCTATTTTAACCCCAAAATTCTTTTCCTCCAAGAAAATACAAATATAGAATATAGTACTCATTTTTCCGGTAATAATATGAGTATCAACAATCAAGGGCTTATGTGTATCTTTTTCATCTCATCATCTTATGATGATCTTTACCAGAAGAGTAATCTCCAGAAATTCCCTATCAACAAACCGTCCATTTCATCTACCTTCAATCCTAATCAAAACTCTCAGAACTCATTTTTCTGGTAATGATAAAACGTTTTTTGAATTACAAATATGTAATCGCTGCAAGTCTGGTAAAATCAAGAAGCTTGATGATGCATTAATATACTTCGATAAAATGGTTACATTGAACCCCTTTCCCTCAATTGATACATTTAATCATCTATTATCTTCAATAAGTAAAATAAGATGTCATTCTTCCGTGTTTCAGATGTATCAGAGGATGAAAGTGATTGGAATCCAACCTTGTTTTATCACATTGAACATTTTGATCAATTCTTGTTGTCATTTAGGTAGAGTTGATTATGGGTTTTGTTTGTTTGGAGAGATTTTGAAGAGAGGGTTTCATCCTGATATTATTAGTTTTACTTCTTTGATCAAAGGGCTCTGTTTGGAAGGGAAGGTTTGGGTTGCGTTTCAACTGTTTGATAAAATGACTGAATGTGGTATTCAACCTGATGGTGTTATATGTGGGACTGTAATTACTGGGCTTTGTAGGATTGGTGAAGTTGGTCCTGCTCTTGAATTACATGGAAACATGGACAAGATGAATATTAAACGTAATGGTGTTTCGTATGGTGTTATTATAGATACTCTATGCAAAAGAGGGTCAGTGGATCAGGCTTTGAATGTTTTTTCAGAAATGACTAATGATCCAAAAATTGTCCCGAATGTGACTGCTTATAATTCTTTGATTAATGGACTTTGCAAAACAGGTCGATTACGCGAGGCTATAGGAATCTTTGATTACATGTCTGGTCGAGAAATTTCCATGGATGCCTACACTTATAGTTCTCTGATTCATGGTTTTTGCCAATGTGGGCAGTGGAAAGAAGCAAAAAGATGTTTTGATGAAATGGTGGAAAGAGGGATCTCTCCTACAGTAGTTACATATAGTATCCTAATAAATTGTCTGTCGAAAGTAGGGAAGATTGGAGAAGCTGGGGAGTTATTCGAGGAGATGATTAAGCTACGCAAGGAACCTAATGTAATTACTTATAACTCGATGATAGATGGCCTGTGTTTGACAGGTAGGTTAGATGAGGCGCAAAGGTTGTTTGATTCAATGGTGGATAAGGGCCTTAAACATAATGAACACAATTTTTGTGTGTTGATTAAAGGATATTGCAAGAACTTTAGGTTGGATGATGCTCTTGACCTCTTTAAGAAAATGAAGCAAGAAGGATTAAAACAAACACAAGTTACTTACACTACACTTGTGGATGGACTATGTCGCGGTGGGAGAGTTAAAGCTGCACGGAGCCTATTGATCGAGATGCTATCAACTGGTGTTTATGCAGACATAGTTACGTATGGTGCCATGTTGGATGGTCTTTTCAAGAATGGACATACTGATGAGGCGATAGAATTGTTTCAGTCTATAGAAGGTAAGGGGTTTAAATTTAATATTCAGATTTATAATATAGTCATTGATGGGTTGTGCAAGGCTGCGAAATTTGAAAATGCAAGGAAACTATTTTTAGAAATCTCAAACAAAGGATTAGCTCCCGACGTTGTAACATATAACATAATGATCAATGGAAGGTGCAAAGACGGTTTGTTATTTGAGGCCGAAAATTTGCTGTTTGAAATGGAAAAGAATGGTTGCAGACCAGATGCTATTACGTTTAGTACTATTGTTACGGGTTATCTTGAAGGAGGAAATGTTGAGAAAGCTACTGAGTTTCTTCAAATAATGCGTGAACGGAACTTTCACCAACCTAGGGCACTATTTCCCTTTTGACTAATTCTCTAACATTGGTTCAATGTAAAACCTTCGAGTTTGTATGAACGCTTTATCATATTGTGATCCAAATTATACTGTCTGGGAGTTGCTGTTCTCGTAGAATTGGTGCATGGAATTCTTGTCGAGCTCTGCACCTGTCAGTTTCAGAGAAGTGGTGAGTAATACAAAATTTGATGTATATAGTGTTCATCTGTGCATTGTTCCACACCATCATCAATTATTGAACTCTCACTTTGATGTTCTTAACTATATGTTTTTAGCTGACAATGGCATTTTTGTTTGCTAGGTGTCGATGTGAAGAAGAACCGATTGTCTTTCTATCTTCTGACAAAGGTCTGGGAGGTGGAGACAGTTCCACGTCCATCAAGATGAGCAAGAATGTGGGTAGTTTTCTTCTTTGCATGTTGTCAGCTCTCTAAATTGTTCACCTTCTGGAATTTTCACCAGATATGTCATGTTTCCAAGGACTTCTTTTTTGTCTTGAAGCAGTTCTGTTGTTGCTCACAATTTTTGCAGCACATCAGTCCTCCTCTCCTGGGCATGAGATTGGTAGCTCTCCCAGTTGCCCTCCTAAAGCATTTTTCTCACCTTCTTTCTAAGTCAATACTCAGATTTGAGTTTTGGTTACTTGGACCTACACATCTTTATGCTATAAGTGATGCATTTTGAGTATTTATCTCCTTGTGGTTCTGTCGACCTGCTAAGACTTCACCTTCCCTGAGTGCTCTGACTACTCCGGGTAAAGTTTCAATTAAAGATTACAGTGATTTTCGATAACCTGGTGGCTGTTTTATTAATCATTGTGGGAAGTCCTTTATGCTTAGGTATTACTTGTCAGTGTAGGAACACCATCTCTAACTTATTGCTATATATGTTTCCAGGCTTCATACAGTTATGTGGTTGGGGTCAAGGCAAGTGCTTATTTTTCCTTACGTAATGGATCACACAGTTGAAATGATTTTGAAGTTATTCAGTGCTGGCAGTAGACTTGACAGTACTGGGGGGATTGAAAAGGTTACATTGTGGGACACTCATATTTGTTGGTGATTACCAATCCAAGGCTCTCCACATGGAGGTGAACTTAAACAGAAGATATGGTGCCTTGATTGAGGTATGTCTTGTATTTTACACCATTCGTTGCACACATGCACTCAGGATATAAGCATATAGTTCTCATACTGCTCTGTCAGTTTTAGAGCTATCTTAGAATCTTCTATTGTAACCAAAAATGTGCACTTCCCAACAATAGTTGCTAATTTCTAATGTTGAAAAGAAATACTGCTTTTTATTGCAGCCTGGTGGGCGTTGGTTGTTTTGTTAACTAAAATAGGAGATCAATGAGGAATAACTGCTTAAAACTTGAAAGAATCCAGAACCTACATAATATCAAGTCTTTGACCAATAGGTAATGTAACTTCTTTAAAATTGAAAGACGAAATGCATTAAGTTCTTGAAACAATAAAATAGGCATGTGGTTCAATGTGTGAGCTTCCTTAAACATATTTTGGTTGTGGAACAGGTTCAGGGATGTGAGTCAATGACAGAGGAACAGTTCCGTTCAATGCTCATACCCTTGGAATATTTCTTAACGAGGTGCAGTTTACAGACTTTGTCAGTTGAGCGGCATCCCAAGAAGTCCATGGAGTTCATCATCTATCTCTCAAAAGCTCCTATCTCCTGAAGGCATGGGTTTAAAGCTGAAACTGGTTCAAACTCAGGTTTCACTGAAGGTAATGACATCTATGCTGTTTGTGTTGGTATTATGTAGATAACTTAATCTTATACATGTGAATTTGTGTACGATAAAACAAATATTCATAGAAAAACTAGAGCTGAACATGTTGGTGAATTGTGTTCAGCTAACAGTAACAATGTTAAGAGTTTGACTATGAGCTCCGTGTTTCTCAGTCTTGGCACTCGGAAGCTGAAAATGGATATGTTCCATGCATGTGTCATTGACGTATACATGTACAAGTCTGTAGTTTAGGTAGTGTGAAAATTTAGGTTGTTCATAGAACAATATGTATATAAGAGCCCATGATTTTTTAAGTGGATTAGGGATTTGTTTGTTGCCTGTCTGAGCTATTTAGATGTCTGTATCACTACATATAATTCTAAGGTCTCTGTTCTACACGGGCTAAGATAATGCAAGAATTAACTTCAGGATAAGATATGAAAAGCATTGCTCATTATCCTTTCCACAAGGTGTAACCTCAAGACAGGTACAAATCTACCAAATTCTACGGATAAATTTATGGCTCATCCTGATTTTGGTTGAATGGCTCCACCAAAAGGCAAAAACAAACAATTTTTTTCATACCAATTGACACACAATAATCCTCTTCATTAGGTCTCTGCCTTTATTTGGTCATTGAATGTCTGGATGATCCATATATCATGATTGCAAACTTTCTCAAAAATGCCGGGGGATTTTTGTCGGTAACTCAATAAGTGCAGTTCGATACGTCTGGGTTTTATGCAAGTGTTTTTTGTAGAGAGGCTGTTGTTTCTGGTGATGATGACTCCCAATGAAGCTAAAAGGAAGCAGTTTACGTGTGTTTGAATGTAAAACTGACCAACCAACTAACAAATATCTGTGATCATCATAGAAAGAAAAAAAGCAAAACTGAAAGTTATCTTTTCCAAATTTTTGGTTTAATTGGTATGATGATGTAAAAGTGTACACACCATTTAAATAAGTCACTGAAGAAGAGAAGAATGAAGATCCTCGTGAAGGTTTTGTTTAGAATATTAATTGAAACCACTTCCTTAACCAAAATTTGAAATCTCTTTCAGTAACCTTTAGTGCACTATGAGTCATTGAGCATGAAAACAAGATTAAAGGCTCCAGCAATCCGAAAACACTAATTTTAAAGTTTGCAATAATGTGACTGACTTTTTTAGTTTAATTCAAGTGGCAATCTATCCTTCAGTACTGTAGTAGGTTCTTGCAAGCCCGAGTTCTCGTTATAGGACTGCTTGGGCCTGTTACTTTCTTTTCTTTGGGTTTGTTTTCTTGTATAAGCACTTTTTTTGGAACGAGTTTTTGGGCACTACTTAAAAATGGAGGGGTAATGATTAATTAGTGTAAGGATTAGATAAATAATTAAGTTAAATTAATTAGTGATTAGTGAGATTAGATTAATTAGTCGGGTGTTTTTAGAAGAATAATTTTTGAGTAGAAGAAGAGATTTTTTTTTTTTTTTTTTTTTTTTTTTTGGTTGATTCCGAAATGAGGGTTTCGGGTACTTTGGTATGCTTCAAATTTAGTTAATGTTGCTTGAATTGGCCAAAACTTTCGAAAAAATGAGAAATTTATAAACTGATTTCGACCATGGAAATAAAGTTCGGTTACGACATCTGAAGAACAGGTAGCCGAACTCATCTGCAAGTGTAGTTCGGCTAATGTTTCTGAAAACACAGGTAGCCGACCTCATCTTTAATGGAGTTTTTTCTTTCAGAGAAAAGTTCGGTTAGGAGAAAAAAATTGCGACGTAACCAAACTAAAATTTCGGCTGGGAAAAAAATGAAAAAAAAGTTGCGACGTAACCGAACTAAAAGTTCGGCTAGGAAATTTTTTTTACGAGGTGACTGAACTTTTTTGTGAAAGAAAAAACTCTATTAAAGCTAAGTTCGGCTAGTTCGACAAACTGTTTCACATAATTCCTAGCCGAATTCTCTTTGCAACTTCAATTTTCAACTCATTTTAATGATTACTACTCATTTTTTCAACCAAAAACGAATCACAAGTAATGGGTTTGTGGAAATTTCTTTGAATCGAGACGATGAAGCGGAAAGAAGAGAAGAAAATGAACCCTCTAATAGTAACGGATTTGTAAAAAAATTAAAAGTAATGGATTTGTTATAATTTTGATTTTACTTTTGTTAATGATTTAGATTAGGTATATATATATTTATTAGATTAGTTTAATTAGGTTAAAGGTAGGTTAGTCATTTCCACACTTTAGGACACCCCTTATAAGTATAGGGTAGACATTCTTATCACTTAGTAGTCCATTTTTGAGTTCGTGCCCAAAAAATCATTCTTTTTTCGCTTACTTCTGGTAGGCTCTTTTCTAATATATTTTTAGCTTTGCAGATCAAAAAAATAAAATAAAAATAAAAATCTATCCTTCAAATAGTACAGTATTTGTTATGCCTGTCCACCATTCTCTTGAGTTGGAGAGGGTGTTTAGAGGCCATTGCGAAAATTATCTTTCGATTCAGGTTGAAAAGTTATATATTAATTTGGGAATATAATTTCCGAATAATTTCTAAAAACAAAGAACAATCTTTAAAGCAAACTTTTTTTACATTTAGTTCATATGATTCACTGCTTAATATCCAAACGCCTATAAGCATGTTCCACCTGCAAATACTTACCTCCTGTTGTACCTAATATTATCATTTATTACACATATTCCCATCATCCAGACTTAGAAAAATAATTTTGGGAAAGACGTTTCCCTTGAGAGTTAATTGTGATATTATTAGATTAAAAATGTTCGAGCAACTAAACAAATTCTTTTTCCTTCCACTAGATTAGTGCCCGTGCTACGCACGGGGCATTTTTCTTCTTTTAACTTTTTTTTTTAATTTTTAATTTGGTGTGCGCGGGGTTTCTCCCCACCCCGTGGTGATGTATTTTTTATTTAACGTCATCCCTCCCTATCTCGATGTATTAAATAAGTAGAGAAAAGATAAGAAATATGTGCAGATTTTATTTTATTTTTATTTTTATATTTGCAGAAAATATGTGTGAAATATGTGAGTTCTTTTTTCCACTTTATGTATTATTTTGGAGAAAAGAATCCTAATATGATAGGTACTCTTCCGAATTGAATTTGGACTTCCATATAATTCCAAACACGGTAAGTTAAGTTTTCCTTTTGAGTTTGTAATTTTTAAATCAATCATACGCTGCCAAGTGTCCTTACCAGAATGCTCGTTTCACGATACGTCTTGGCCTTTGAGCCTTTATCTGTCTTATGTTAATGTTTATCTAGATTTGTACCCCTGCTACGCATCGGGTGTTTTTCTTATTTTAACTTGGTGTGTGCTAGGCATTGTCCCATCCCGTGATGATGTATTTTTATTAGGTGTGCGCGGGGCTTCGCTCCGTCCCGTGGTGATGTATTTTTTATTTAGTGTGGCGGGGCGAACACATTAAATAAGGGAGCGAATTTTATTCATTTTTCCATCTTTTCTTTTTCGCAGAAAATATGTTGAACAGCAGGATATAGAACGTATATGAGTGACCGCCAATGTTTCTTTAGGAACATAAGGTTTCCCTACACTTTAGGAACATATATAAGGAGTTTGATCCACACTATTTTCTTGTTGAACACCGTAGGCTTTCCACCCCTGAAAATATAAAAAATCAATTTCAACTTTCAAATAATGTAATTCGAGAAAAACATGAAAAATCAATATATGCTTGCAAGGATTCCAGACAGTAAGATTTACTTTATCATCACTCTCTTTGATCAACCAAACTCATGATCATTGGTAAAACAGTAATTAAAAATCATTAAAATACAAAGATAATCAAAATCAGAATTCCAAAATAGAGGAGTCGCCAGAAAACGGACGTAACTATTATTATTTGGACGGCAAAGTCATAAACCAGCTTCGACTCCTCGCCGTATTTTCCCATGAGTGCTCTGTGCTCTCAGTTCAAAAGTTGGACTGTCAAGTGTTAGACTTGAGATCCAACATCGACTTCATAAGAAAAGCCCAAGAAAGTGTAAGAAGAATAATCTAAGTTGGTTTAGTGGATCTTTAGAATTATATATGTATAGAGCACAACAGTTAGATAGTTAGCAACTTAGAATGTAATCCAGAGAACGATAGTTATAAATAAATAAGCTTCAAGTACTAAATGATAAACATCTAGTCAAGTCGTCAAGTACTCCTATAGTAGCTGTTATTGTTAACATCTAGAGAATTCAGTCAAGTACTCTTATAAATAAGAGGTTGTCATGTATTCATAGAACTTGTGAGCAAAGCTCTCCATACGTACCAAGATTAAGTAGATAGTAAGAGAGAGCTAACGCCTACAATGAGTTGTGTGAGGGTGAGTGGTGGTGTTAAAGAGTGGACTGCACCAGGGGAGGAGCTAGGATTTTGAAAGAGGGTGGGCAAACCAAACACCGTACACAGAAAAAAAAAACTCAATTTTTTTCCATGACACATGATATTCACTCCAAAAAAAATTCCCCAAACATGCCCTACCTTATGATGATATTCACTCCCAAAACTTCAAAAACGTCAACCCTAGCAGTAATTGACGAGTTGGTCGTCTAAATCTCCTACAAATTCTTCTTCGAAGATGATCGGTGATCCGGTCTGTCTTCAATTCATGCCTTCATGGATGTTTTTGAAGTGTGCACAGTCCATAGATAATGGAATTCTCAATTTTTGTTTAGCTTCAACGTAGGTGAGCTTTCTAAAGGGGGTGCAAAGTCATTTCTATAGGGGTGCAAAAAGTCTAAATTTCAATTTTGGGCCTAGAGGAATTGATACCCAGTAGAGGAGTTTGTCAACCAAGGGTGGGCAATTGCACACCCACCCTTCCCTGTGACTCCGCCCCTGGAGTGCACCAATGGTGTATAAGTGTTTTGTGACAGGTATGTTTAGAGATTTAAGTGCCAAAAATATTTGTAATGAGTTTTAAGACTAAATAATAAAATATTATCGTTGGATTGAGAGCCTGCCAGCATAGTCACTTGCTCTCTAGACTTGGTTTCAAAGATCAGTAAGGGTCATCGTTCTCTGTGTTTTAAACACCTCATCAGTAATTTTGAGTGCTTTCCTTTTGCTCTTTTGCAATAAACGATTTCCTTATTAACACAATTTCCATAATAATCGATTTCACGACTTCCGTAATAATTTGGTTTCCTTATTAAGGAAAAACTAATTTTCTTATTGATGTGATTTTATTTAGGTATGATGGAAGTATTGTCCACTTTAAATGGTGTTACTAACGTACAGTTAAGTATTTGGTGTAAACACGGTGTAACGAAATTAATTAGGTTTAAACTCTGACGAAAGTATTGTCCACCTACCCTTTTACAAACAGCGTTACTAACGACCAGTAAAATACTTGATGTAAACAAAGTGTAACCCAAATTTTAATATTCTGACCAATAAAGTTTGGCCAAGTGTCCTCACCATAGCTTCTGCATTAGAAACGGCCTATTTCGTCCAATAAGAAGTGAAGGTTTCATTACCGTTTAACGTGAGAGCATATTTTGTCAAGGCCTTTAAGGGGAAAGATTAGTGATCCCTAAATTCTAAAATAGAGACTAGATCCAGAAAACCAACCACTTGGCAACTCCAGCAGGTTATATGTATTTTTGTTGTCCGCCACTCTGTAAAGGCTTTGCCTAATGCCTGTCAACTGCAACTTCGAGTTCTCCGGTTCTCCCCTGCGTCATTTCATGTAACTCACTAGTTTGTTTTGTCTGTTTGTTGGACTCTGTTGTCCCTTTCTTTGTTGTTTCTTGGTCTCCGACCTTTGGGGATTTCTTGTATTCTTTTTTCTCCTCTCAATAAATTCTTTCTTTACGGAGCACAAAAAAAGAAAAAAGGAAAAAAGTCAAAAACAAATGTATTTTAGTATTTTAATGCATTACAATACATGGACTAAAAAATAAATTAATTAACGCGCATGACAACAGGCTAGAAGCCTACAAAAGATATACGTGTGATTGAGTAATGTGTGGTTCCTAAATGCTGGCAGCCACACAGAATTAGTTGCACTTTATCGGATAATTGATGCGGATGCTTATCGAGTCATTCCATTATCGGCACCATCATCTAGATTATTTAATATATGCTTTTATGATTCGCATCATAACATATGTCGTCTAATGTTAAGACAACAACCAGAATAGAATCTTGATTTAGTACCAAAATTTATGCTCACCAAGGAAGAATCCTACGTTAAAATGTTCTCATTCTTCAGTTTGGATTAGATTTTTTTATTTTTTTTTCCTCAGCAAACGTAAGTAATATATTAAGAAAGTTTACGCGAAATAAGCGTTTTACAACACCCCAAGAACAGAGAGGGTTGTGATACATTGCATTTGTAAACATATTCCCGGTGGTATTCCTATTACTTGAGGATGGGTTTCATAAATACTTTTCGCCGTCCAAGTCTATAATCCAGTTCGATAAATGGCATTTAGCCGTCGGGTGTCCACTGTACAAGACTTTCATATGGTTGACTATATGTGCCACTCCGCACTATTCAGTTAATATTAAAAAAAAAAGAGTAAATTTCATATTGATTATTGAAGATTTTATATAGCATGGAGGTTTATTGATCCAGCGTCAGCGATCGGAATCACCAATGTCAAAGTGTTTCATGCACTAATAATCTTACTCCGTACATGATTTCATAGTGGAACAACCCAAGGGTGCAGATGCGTTTCAGCCTAAGCATTGTTTTCCTAACGGAGCGACCCAAAACGAGACAGTTTCCTCATTCGTAGTGTACAGTGCCGTCTATCATGCATACACAATCTAAACCCTATTCCAAACGCTATTCCAAAAATGTTGTGTTCAATTCCAAAAACTTTACCATTATATTACAGTGATATCAGTACATTGTAAGTATCAATATACTAACTCTTTAATTTACCTATTCCAATCGGACAATAAACAGACCAGTGGTTTTTTAATTATATTTTGTAGTTTTGTTGTCCACCACGAGTTATATACCTCCCCCAGCTGCAACTTCTTACCTTCCAGTGTACAAATTATACACTTGGGTGTGGGGCAGTGAGACGAGTTAATGGGAGATTAAGTTGGAGCCCTTGGACCTTGTAGGAGACGTATACGACATACTAAATTTTTTTTAATCGATCAATAATTAAATAAATGGGTAATTCTTGCGATCAGGATTGAATTCGTAGCATCTTTTTGGTGGTCACGGCTCCTAATGGCCGAATAAAGAAGGGAAATAGAGTATTTATTAATATCATTTTCTTTATATATTTTATAAAAGTGAGATTGTGTGTGAATTTTGATGATGGAGTAATGAGTGGTGGCTCCTATATGCTGGCAAACACAGAACAACATGAACTCTAACGGATAATATATTTCTGGATGGTGATTGAATAATCATTCCATTACTGGCTAGCTAGCTGCATCATCTAGATTTTATTATACTTTTATTATATTCGCATCGTACACGCATTTCATGTAAATGCTTTCAGATGACAAGAATCGAATCATAGTATAATATCAAAACTTGATGCTCACGAAAGAAGAATCATATGTTAAGTAAGTTGCTCTTCTATATCGGGTAGGATTGCATTTGGAAAAGGCTCCTTGTGCATGCACGCCATTCCCATATTCGAGGTAACAAAATTCCTCAACATGGTGGGACTTTGTCACTACTTTTTCTTCCCCATACGTGGTGCTTGTTTGGTGGTGATTTTCCTTCATGAGTACATTTATAATGCACGTAGCTAGATGTTGGGACTAATAGTCTAGGATACTCTAGCCTTCATACTCAATATAACACGGAAAGGTCGACCATTAGAAGCTCAGATGTCTAATATATTCAATTTCCAAGACCTAAATTATTCATGTGAAACGTGATAAACAAAATATACAAAGGCCAATCTGTCCGAGGTAGACTGGTAGTTACCCCAATTTGCCAACTAGCTCTTAAACTTGTTTTGTTATGTTTCCCTCTTTGCTTAATTATAGTAGAGAATAATTGTGTCTCTTATATATCGACATTTATTTTTCTCGTTGCAATTATATACATCTACTATTTATCCTTGGACACCATGGAGACAACAAGTGGATGCAAAGAAGAAAAAAGGAAAGAAATATGTTTAAACTTCTACCAAAAATGATAATTAACTAAACAAAATAAGTTTATAGAAGATTAATTAGGGAACTTAACAAAGAAATGAAAGGATAGATCACCGATACATTAATAGTTTCCCAGGATGAAACTAGTTTCATAACGTTTTAATTTTGGTTGAATTTGGTTTCACCCATTTCTTACAATAGAAGTTTCATCATGTTTTAGATTGAGTTGAATTTGATTTTACCCATGTCTAAACTATGACGAAATTGGTTTCATCCGGTTTTAGAATTGTTTGAATTTGGTTTCACCTATGTTTAACCTAAGATGAAACTGGCTTCATCATATTTTAGATTGGGTTGAATTTGATTTTACCCATGTCTAAACTAGGATGGTTTTTAGAATTGTTTTTTTAGATTTAATTGAAACTGGTTTCGTCCTGTTCAAAATAATTTATGTTTGATATTCATATTTTAGGTTAGATTTAATTTGGTTTCACCCATTTCTTACCATCATACCATGTTTAGAAAATTCATTCATATATTTCCTCGAATAGCATTATTTGATAAATAATATATGCACAGAGCTATAAAGCCTTAAAGAAATGGGTAGTTATTCAGGCTAACCTTAACGTGAAAGGCACCACAAATTATTTTTTTATACGATGAGTTTGGGGACTAGGTGATTATTCGGGGCCTATAACTACGTGACAAGATAAGACATTTTGAAGTAAAATGAAAAACCCCTTAGCCAAATCAAGATTGTTTGTGATTTTCAATATTGAATGGATAAATCAATCACAAGTATATGATGATTTAAATCGATCGATGTTGTTAGAAACGATTGATGAATTTGAGTTTTAATTTTAATATGTGAGGGAAGTGATTTGAATAGGTTTTGGTTTCGAAAGAGTTTCAAATTTGGAAGGATAATACTTAGAATTGAATTCCAATAGTGAGGATAACTTAGTACTTTTACCTAGTTTAGGCACCCCTTATCCCTTTCTCTAGGTTGGGTGAGGATATTGATAGGCCCCAAATAATTCACCTAGGCCACAAACTAGCCAGGAAAAACAACCCTCTCACATAAACTATTGTATTTCTCATAGATTCTATCAATGTACGGGACTAATTATTTCGCCGATATTACCGTAGTACAATGGTAAAGTTATTGGGTGATGATACCAGTGACTTGAATTCGAAAATCGTCTGCACCGCATTCTTTACCGATCAAAAAAGAAATAGGGATAAACTATTTCACCCAAAAGGTCACTCATTACTCAAATTAGTGCTTTCAATTTAGGGTCAGATGCTTTTAGCCATATATCGAGAAATCAGTCGTTTTGTCGCAAAATATAGCGTCCTCACCTGACCATCCGTTAACTAAATCCATTTATGTAGAACAAATGCATTAGTGTCCCTACCAATGTAGTCAATTCCGGATTTCGGTCCGTCTAGGTTTATCTCGGGAAGATTCTCGGTTGAAATCTCGGATTAACTACCGAAATTTCGTTTTCGAATTTCATACCTATCATATATATATCAAACATTTTTTACACATAAATATAATAAACTACCATCAATTTTTATAAAAAGAAACAAATCTTCGTTTAAAATAGTAGAAAACCAAGATCATACAAATTTCAAATACTTCAATGGAGATTTTCGGCTAATTCCAGCTGAGTCAACCGAAATTCAACCAAAAATTCCGGAAATTTCGTCTCAGTGAAATCAAACATTTTGCTACCTTAAACGCCGAAACCAGAATTTTCGGCAAAATCTCGGTCGTCTCGGCCGAGATTAACTACATTGGTCCCTACTGATCATTCATATGTAATTGATCCAATGGTGGAACAAAAATGCTGGATATCACAGGCTTGACTCGTTTTATACCTCGTGCTTAAACGTAAATCAGTCCATTAAATTATAACCCAATAGAAATAAATAGCCAAACAAATGTTTTTTCTTGGCTTTGGGTGTGACTTCATCCAGGAAAAACCCAGCTTTAACTCAGCCGCTTGATTGAGCTGCAGAGGTGAAGATAATACAAGGTCGAACAGGGCGAAGCTAGAAAATTTCATATGAAGAGACATAAAAATATTGAGGATAAAAAAAAAAAAAATCCGAGGATCGGCAAAAACACACTTCTTTTTTTTTTGATACTAAAAGAATTTTATTGATTAGTTGTTGTAACAAACATAATCTTCCTCAATCCATTTGGTAATATCATGAGGAAAATTGGAATCATAAAAGAAACATAGAGCTTCAAGTCTAGCTTTTCTTGCTAGAGCATGAGCTACACTATTACTTAGTCTATTAACTACCTTGTAAAACCAAAAATCATTACTTAAAAATTTGTTCTATACTGCAGAAACTAAATGGTGATTAAACCAGTGCACTTGTGAGTCTCCACTGTTAATAGAGTTCACCACATTTTCGCAGTCCATCTCAAAGATTACTTTATTGAATCCACAATCCTCCATCCAATCCACTACCATGACCAGTCCATCCAATCCACTTCCATGACCATAGCTTTGCATTAAAAAAAGTTCAGTTCCCACCTCTGCATCCATCTCTTCCTCCAGATGAAAGCCTTTAACTCCTACTGCATGTCCTGCATGATTGCGAACAATTAGTCGAATGCTACCTTTTATAGTTTCAGTCATGTATGAAACATCAATATTAATTTTAACAAATCCTTCCTCCTTTGGAATCCATTCCTTAATGAGAATATTGCAGTTCGTATTAATATTACCAGGAGCAACAGAAGAATTACATTGTTGAATCAGATGGTGAATTCTTATGAGAGTTTTATTCCTATTAGGAAGAGCATCCTGAAATATCAAATTGCACCTGTCTTTTCAGATATACCAAACAGTGCACATTAATTTAACAACATAACTCTCATTTCTATAACCATTCTGAAGCTCTTCAACTGTAGTGAACCAAGATATCACCCAAGCCTAAAAGGACAAAAAATTCTGGGTAACAACAATAATATCTACATTTAAAGCATTCCATATGGCCCTAGCATAGTCACATTCAAGCAACAAATGATTAATGGTTTCAATACTATGATTACAAAATTTACAATGAGGTTCTACTTCAGGATTATAACCTGCAAGTCTGTCTCTAACAGGAACAATATTTTTTAAACATTTCCAGACAAAGAGTTGAACTCTATGAGGAACTCTAGAGAGACAGAGTTTCTTCCACACATCTTTAGGAATGTTATCTCCAGTGATGGTATTGTTAACATGATTTGCACAAAGAGTATTATAAGCAGTCTTAACTGTGAAATTACCTTTCCTATCAGGTTTCCAGATCACATAATCTTCACCAGAAGAGGGAATAAGCATATTTAGGATAGCAGAAGAGGTGTCTTGATTAAAGATAGAACAAATAAGCTTCTCATTCCATGTTCTAGTACCAGGCAGAAACAGATCACATACCAAAGTATAAGATAACAGGCTAGAAAGACCCACAATTGGGACAAGTGGACTATTGAAACCTATAATCCAGTTATCAAGCCATATGTTTATTTTAGTGCCACATTGAACAATCCACATAGAGTATTGTTGCACAACCTCAATTCCTGAGTATATACTCCTCCAAAGCCAAGAAGAATCATCTTTCAACTTATCTAGGTGGAGCAAACTGCCATTTTTACCATATTTGGCCCTAAGAATTTGCATACATAGGGAATTTTCATCATTACATGTTTTCCAGGCCAACTTGGTTAACATAGTAGTATTGAAATGCCCAAGGTTTCTAAAGCCCAGTCCCTCCAAGGACTTAGGTATACTTAGATTATTTCATCCTATGAAACATAGACCTTTATTATTATTATGTCCCCACCAGAAATGTTTTGGAATAGCATCCATTTGATCAATCATAGTCTTAGGAATTCTAAAGCAACCCATCTGATAAGCTGGCAAGGCATTCATCACATGTTTTACCATAGTGGTTCTTGTAGAGTGGTTCATAGTTTTTCCTTTCCAAGTCTTAAGTCTAGTACCAAAAGACTGAATAAGGGGTCTAAAGGCTTTAGTTTTGTTTCTCCCTATCAACAAAGTAACCCCCAGATACTTATCAGTGTCCATCATTTCAGTCATTTTAAGTTCTCTAGCAAGAATATCTCTAAAACTAGGACTAATGTTATGACTAACTAAACACTAGATTTATCAAAATTAAGCATTTGACCAGAAACACTACCAAAATAATCAAGAAAATTCATAATACCAGCAATATTGTGCATGTCAGCTTTTGTAAAAATAAGTATATCATCAGCAAACATTAGATGGGTAATACCTGGAGCATTCCTAGCTGCTTTAACTCCTGAAATTTGATGATGAGTTTCAGCATTTAATAACAATCTAGATAAGAATTCCATACAAAGAATGAAAAGATAAGGTGATATGGGATCACCTTGTCTAATACCTCTAGAGGGGATAAATCCATGAGTAGGACAACCATTCAAAAGAACAGAAATGTGAGTAGTAGAAATGCATTGATTTATGTAGCCACATAATTTATCATCAAAACCAAAATTTTTAAGAATTCCTAGAAAAAAAAAGGCCATTTTATTCTGTCAAAGGCTTTGGAGAGATCAAGTTTTAAAGCCATAGTACCATTGTGTCATTCTTTATGCTTCATAGTGTGAATCATCTCATGAGCAACAATAATGTTGTCATGGATATCTCTACCTGGGACAAAAGTTGCTTGATAAGGAGATATAAGATGTTTTAAGTGAGGTTTAATTCTATCTGCAATAATCTAAGAAATGACCTTATAAATAGTATTACATAAACCTAGTGGTCTAAAATCAACAGGTTTAGTAGCATTATCAGACTTAGGAATCAAACTAAGATATGTTTTATTGAAAGCTGTTGGCATAAAACCAGATTCAAAAAAACCTTGAACTGCATTAGTAACATCTTGCCCAACAATATCCCAATTACATTGGTAAAAACCAGATTGGAAACCATCAGGGCCAGGAAAACTCCAAGCATTCATATGCTTAATAGTTTGAAAGATTTCATCACTGGTAGGAATTCTATTGAGTTGAGAATTATCCTGCGCAGAAATGACAGTGGGAATGATATCAAAAGTGATATCAGTAAACTTAGGATTAGAAGTCCTACTTACTTGCTCAAAATGGGTAACAAGCATGTTAGCAATATTCTCACTATCATTAAACCAAAAACCATTATTATCACATAAACAATCAATATTTTTCCTAAACATTCTTCAGTTTGCTAATGTGTGAAAATATTTGGTATTTTGATCCATATCGGTAATGAAAGTATCTCCAGATTTTTGTTTGTAGAATTTAGCCTTAATGTTAAACCATTCATCTAGCTTCCTAGTGAGAGTAACAATGTTATCATTTTGAGAAACAAAAAAATTGATCATTTTGGGCTGTCTCAAGTTGAGTTTGTAAGTTATTGATATTTCTATCAATATCTCCAAACTCAATTTAATTCCAGTGAGAAAGTCTTTTCCTAGTACTATGTTGCTTAGCAACAAGTTGAAATCCTGCAGACCCAGAAACATTAGTATTCCAAGCTATAGATAAGTGGTTTTTAAAAGCAAAATGCTTCATCCACATGGCAATTTTTTTGAAAGGTTTCCATGAATTTCTATTTAAAACTTATGGAACTAGTAAGATAGGGCAGTGGTCAAAGCCAGCCTGAACTAAGTGCATAAGCTTAGCTTGGGGAAAATAATTACACCAATAGCTATTACCTATAGCCATGTCAATTCTATATTTTCTACTACCTGTTCCAAAGCTATTACTAGTCCATGTGTAATGCTTGCCACTATAACCAAGGTCCATAAGGCCACAAATATTCATTTTATCTTGAACATATCTATCTTCAATAGAATAGTTAGCAGCCTCAGACAAATCATGAAAATGAAAGTTCAAATCACCTGTTACTAACCAAGGTTGCATGATATTTTCACTAATCCTTAAAAGAAACTCCCACCGTTCTTTCTTCTTATCAAAATAAGTGGAACCATACATAAAAATAATAAGGACATCTGGTTTACTAGGATCTATTTTAATGCATCATATTATTTGAGACCTCCTGAACCTCACAATGGATACCATCTTTCCACATAAAGACATCCGGCAAAAACACACTTTTTTACAAATATTTGGGAGTCAGCCCACCAGGGTAGGCAAACTGCCTACCCTTTTCGTGGGATGGCTCCACCTCTGAGGTCGAGTGCAGACGAAGGCCCCCACTTGTCAGCTTATTCCTCCACGACACATTTTTATACAAACCCCATAAATTACGCATCTAGTTTTTATTTTCTTATCTATGGATTTTTCTCCAAGTCCAGGTTTTCACTCACAACTGTCGAGTCCAATAAGGCAACCTAATGTGAGAGTTATTATAAGACTGTTGTTGTAGGGCTTACAACCCATAGATGTGCGTCCCAAAACAGATGTCTTTTGGTTTTCCCATCTCCATGTATATACATATATTATATCCATGTAACCTAATAACTCTGATCAATATAGAATCCTTCTCTTTCTCTATTCCTATCTTTTATACTACAAAACATTATCATGCACGATGCTATACCGCAGAGCTAAATTGGATTGGTAGATATTTTTTCCCCTACATGGACGATTTACATCAACGCAGTTTTGTAATTAACATCAAGCTAACGTTGAAATCGCTGGAATCAAATCAGATAAGTTGGGTCTGTTTTGTCCCATATATATATATATATATATATATATATATATTTTTCCTCCTTTTCCCTATTTTTAATTTCATTTTAAGAATGTGCCTTGTTTTGTGATTTCAATTTTGGGTATATTAAATCAGTAGTAAAAAATTGATTTGAAATTGTGACTGTATAACCATGCGTATTTGGGATATTGAATCTGTGGTAGGGATTTGATTTGATGTATGCTGTAATTTGTCTTGCACAACTTGTACGTATGCAAATCCCATCAATTTCAATTGAGTGGTTAATATTTTATAGTATTATATAATAATGGATTTGTGTGCCTGTATTGTGGGCTATTAGTCTGGGCGGTGGAATCATGTGGGGATCGAAGGAGAAGGATTAGAGGCTTGAAAACGAAAGAGAAAAGGTAGACGGAGGAGAAAGAAAATCTCTGTCCCGATCCGACTTGACACGGTACTGTTCCGATCCGATTTGACCCGGTAGTGTTCCGATCCGATTCGACCCGGTGCTGTTTCGACCCGTTCCGGTTTTGGATGGACGGTGCGCGACTAAGGCTGTTCCGGTTTTGGCTATGTACAGCGAGAACCAGAACTTGAGGTATGTAACTAATGCGGATCTTTACATTGAGTATTTGTTGGGTTTATTTATCTGGTTTTTAGAACATGCCTAGTTCTTTTTTCCCCCCCTTAAGATAAGTCCATATCATATAAATGGTCAATTTAAATTATGATTGTAGGTCTCGATCATTAAGAATTTTGGTCTTAATACTATTTTGTTCTCTTGAATATGATATTGGCTTTAGTTGAATGGTGTCTTTTGTTCAATTGGTACCAACTCGATTCCAATGTATTCATTTGAAATTTAGAAATACTTGAGCACCATTATTTTTCCCTAAATTTGAATGTTTTGTGGGATGTAATTAATTTGCTCGACTATTAAAGAGTCGGTATTTTCAAAAGATTTGTTGGAAATAAAATCACATGTATTCCAATTTTTGTGGAAGAACTCACAAAAGGTGAAATGAGTCAGAATTTTTTTATTTCTCTACTTCATCCATGATACTAACGAACCAGTACATGTGTAGTGAGATTCTCTTGGCCTGTTGAGATAATGAATATTCTCAAATTAAGCTAAATGTAGAGAAATTGAAAATGGGAAGAACCCCGAAGTAATGAGGGTTAGACGTACCGACTCATATAAAGCATGTGAAAAGGGACATATATATCATGAGACAAAGATGTATTTTTTTCTACAGTAGTAATGACACCAAAGTACATTTATCGACTGAATATGGGATGAAGCTAAAATGTAACTCTAGCTCCCATCATAAATGAAAGAGTTGGAAATGCACCTGGTCATAGATGTTTGTATATACAATGTAATGTGTGCATCATAATAGCAACCAATTTTCACATCAACTTTAATGGCAACAAGAATTTTTCCTGGCCAATTGACTATCTTAAGGAATATACACTAGTTGTTGAACTAACTCCTTATAATGTAACAACGATGATTGGATCATCGAGCGTAGCGCTATAAAGACCAAAAGTCGCATAATCTCTGAATGTACTAAGGGATAATCGCATCTTGTTAGGTGCAAAGGGTGTTCATGCGTGAACTATTACCTACCTTTTTGGAAACTTACAGTGAGAATGGAGTTGATTGCATGTATAAATTATTTCTAATGAATGTGGAAGGAAGCATATTCTTAGAAAATTAATGTGTCAATCTAGTGAATTGTAAATCACTAGAACTTGAATTATTGAATCCATATTAACCCCAACAATGAACTGATTGGGATTGATTCATAAAGACTTTGACATAACCATAAGGCACATTGGTTGTAGCACGATGTTCCTTTTTGAAAGTACTAACACGGGCATCACTTTATTTGAGTGTAAAAGACAATGAACTAATAGAATGAGAAGTTCTGGCATCTATCACAATCAGTGATTTCTAAAGTTACTAGATTTGCATTGCCTCTCCCCATTATGCTTTAGAGTAATGAAGCACGTCACTCATCTTACAAAGTCTTTCTTCAGTAAAACATGATTGAGACCATCCTGTTTTACTCAGATGCAAATGGTGAATAACTCATTCTTCAAAGAAATAAAGTGTTGTTAGTGAACATATATCCATGCAGAATGTGGACCATTCAACTGATTTATGGCTCCAGTGGATGATTTGACGCATTGAATCAATTATTGCTCACAACAAACGATGCGTTTAATTTTTGTAGAATTCCTAGCACATATTACACAATGCAAAGGCTCACCACTCTTGTTAATGCTAGAAAAGTTACATCAAAAGGACTTGATGAATATTGCATGCTTAATAGGATCAATATAGAGCATCTTATACCCAATGGCCTCGCAGAGGCTACCATCAAAGGTTACATATGGTGTCTAAGGAATTTGTTATGCGTACCAACCTACATTTTATTTCCTTGGGGATATGCAATATTACGCACATCTTTACTTAATTTGTTTTAGAATCCAATATTAGTCAACCTTTTCTGCGTACCAGTTGGTAACTGAATTTAAGCATGACATTTGTGTTCTTACGTATTTTTGGTTGCACTATATATGTGCCATTACGATTCCACATCGTGCTATGATGGGTCACGAAAATGATTAAGTAATTTTGTTGGATATTTACTCCCAACAATTATCCGCATTTTAAACCTTTGGCAGGAGATCTCTTACCGCTAGATTTGCGGGTTGTCATTTTAATGAGGCAATCTTCCCGTCGTTAGGGGGAAATAAGAAAAAGTATTTTCTAAAGAAACGACAGGAATTGTCGTGGTGTGTTCCCACTGTGTCTCACATTGATTCTTGTACTCCACAAATGTACATGTGAAGTGACAAAGAATAATCGATTTTCAGAATGTACACTAATGCCGCTAAAGTGACTAAGGTGTTGCAACTACACTTGGTGGAAGTGTAGTTGAGGTCGTGGCTCCATAAAGGAATATAGAGAGACCACCAGGTTCGATCAATGCTCACCTAGAAAGGAAGTAGATGAGTAAGGCACAACCTAATTTGTATCATTGATGAAATAATCTCATTTGATTGTGTCTGACTATGTCCATTAATCAATAATGGAGGACGCTCCGAAGTTTAATGATTCCAGAGAACAATGACATCCAAAGTGGATTATGAGAATGCGCACGAGTCAATGGAAAGATCATGGGAGCATTTGATGATTAATTTCTTATACAGCTTGCTTAAGGAAATAAAGCAAGATGAGATCGAACCAAGATCCTTGTTGCTTAATTTCAACGAAGAGCATATTTGGCCTATACAATCCAGGTAGAACTTGGTTCTTTGACAAATATATAGGTATTTGTTGTGGTAGTGCTAACCAACCAAGTGTAAAGCCTATTGGACATACATGATTAATTTGTCACAAAGTATAATGAGAAGAGAGCAGTCTTAAAGTATAAAGACTCGCCTTGTGGCGCGAGGTTTTTCACAAAGCCCTGGAATTGTTCTCTTGTAATGAACTTTATAGTGTTCCGCTACTTAGTTAGCTTGGTAATTTCAAAAGGACTTAAAATGCAGCATATGTATGTGGTTGTTACGTATCTCTGAAAGAATCAAGAGATAAAAGATATTTACAAAAGTACTTGATAGACTTTTGTTACCCAAATCAAGTGACTCTAAACCACAGAGTGTGTTTACAGTAAGAAAGAACGCTCACTTATAGATAAAAACAATCAGGCGGATGTGGTATACCCGTCTAAGTGGCTATTTGATTTGGAGGGGATAGACAAGTAAGTTATTTTTCCTTGCGTATTCACAAGAAAGTTCCTGATTTGGAATTGTAGCTATAAGTCGATGGTACAGACATGATGGGTACTCTTGATGTAATAAGAGACCTTAAAAGCTATTTGAAATCCGAATTTGAGATGAAAAATCTGGGGAAAGCTCGACCGAATACTGAGCTTGTGGTATATTATTCCACCAGTTTGCATATGTCTAAAGTTGTCAGGCAATTTAATAAAGACTATGCATCCTGATAGCACTCCCATGATTAGTCGAGGTTCAGATGTAAATAAGTGACCATTTCGTCTAAAGGAAGATGACGAAGATGTGTTGGGGATGAAATTCCCATATTTAAGTACAATATTGATAGACGCATTTATGTGTCTATTTTCATCTCTATTGTGTATATTGTTAGTACCCATTTTTGTACTTATTATGGTGTTTTATGTGTTTGTAGGTATTTTTGGGCAATAAACATTTTTGGAAAAATCGGCTCGAAAAGTTGTCTAAAGGCACCCAAGGGACATTTGTTATTCGGAATCCAGCAGCGGATAAGGGGCACCCCCTTCTCCTTCACGTTCAAAAACAAAAAAAAGGCAGGAAAATTAAGTTTATCCATGGCAGATTTTCAATCAGATTTTTGGAGTCATTTCAGAGAGACTAAAGGGATGGAATTGATTGGGATCATTCCTAGGACCCATATAAACGTGGTATGGTCTTTGGTTTCGACCAGAATTGGCTAGAATTCAAGTGTAGAGCAAAACATGCGTGATATTCCCGTAAGATATTTTTAGAATTTTTGGTAATTTTGGGAAGTTTTCTTGTGGATTATGCGTTCCTAACTTATTATGGGACGTGAAGGAATGCTCCTGGTGTGTGCAGCACGAGATTAGACGCGTAATTAATCAAAAAATGGAAATTGTTCTTTTCCATGCATGGGAGTAAATGAGAATTATTTTGTGTAATTGACGCGTGATTTTTAGGATTTTGGTTTATAAATAGAGTCACAAGGTTCCATAGAAGGGGGGTAGAGAGTTTGGGGTCGAGAGGAGAGCTCAGGAGGTGTGAATCAAGAGTTTTCAGAACTCTGTTGTTGTTGCTGCTGCTTCTCGTGAAGAACAGGGAAACAACGACGGTTTCTTCAACTGGTTGTAACAGTTTCTTCAATTGGTTTGCAACATTTATCTTCGTTGTAAAAGTTTCTTCAACTGGTTTGCAACATTTATCTTCATTGTAACAGTTTCTTCATCCTCTTCTGCAACATTTATCTTCAAATTTATAACGATTATCTTCATCATAACAGTTGAGAGTTGAAATAGTCGGTCTGTAACGCACCTGTGCTGTTACAGATTTCCTGTTTCATTATTTTCTCTTTTAGTAAACACTTTTTGAGCCATGAATACATATTTTGAGTGTGTTTTCGACATGATGAGTTAAAC
>JAJJMB010015956.1:194822-216572 GCA_023531105.1 Papaver atlanticum
AGTACCTCTCGCCCATTGTTAAATATCTTTGTATATATTTATTTAGTTTTTTAAAAACTTTAATCTCTACAAATCCGAGTGAACGACAACCTCATTTCTTACCACTATCTAAAATTACATCAAATATACGCATTGTTGTACTTAGTATAGTAATATACTCGATTAAATTTTTCATCCTCAAGGAACTTGTTAGCTAGATATAGCTCAGCGCCAACGCAACGTCATTGGAATGGTATAGTGAATGTAATCATGTACTTAAAAGTAACCATTGACATAAATTCGTTTTATCCCTGCAAAGACATTAAAAGGAATGCTAATGAAAGTGCAATCCAAAAGTTGTTGATTATAAATGAACAATAATCTCTTCTCCAATGAAAGTAATCAGGGGGAGATACGGTAAACTATTTTCTAGGTCATTACCGATATTCAGTTTCGAAAAGTACATGACTAAAGGAACAGTCTGGAACAACTCTGAAAGTAATCAAGGGGATATGCCGACATCAGGGGGAGGATCCAAGGATATGATGTCGACATAATTTACTTCGAAATTGAAGCTATGTCGTACTCTTTTTAGCGACATAGCTTTTCCCAAAGGGTTTTGTTACTCGACAAGGTTTTTAGCGAGACGACACTAAAACATCAAGTATGTTGAACGTTGAAAACATAAAGATCGCGTTGATATTATTGAAAATATCTGAATCAAAGAAATGAAACACGATAGTACGTTAAGCAACGTAACTTCCAGAATCAACAACATGGTCCTATAAACATTTAAGTCACCAAAGTAAAGTGTGATAAACTCCTTTTGACTGCATTAGACTAATGAAAATTTTCTGACATCAGGGGGAGCATCTAATGGTGTGTTGAACTATTTTCCTTCACCGAGGTTACTTTTTCCCACATGGTTTTGTTACTCGGCAAGGTTTTTTAATGAGACAACAACAAAACACCAGGAAGTAATTTCCTAGCTAAGGCTATTGTCTTTCAGATAAACATTTTCTGCATTAGGAGCTATGAAGAAACTAGTCAACTTCAACAAAGCAAAGTGATCATCTGGAACGGATCACCTTTACTTGCATCTGTCGCGTTGTACTCTTTTCCCTTCGTCAAGGCTTTGTCCCACTGGGTTTTCCTTGTCAAGGTTTTAATGAGGCAACATATTCGAGTCCAACTATGTTCTAATTAAGTTTTCTTAATATTGTACTCTTTTTCTTTAGTTCAGGTTTTGTTCCTCTGGGTTAGCCTAACAAAGTTTTAACGAGGCAATTAACTTAGAATCGTCGATCTTTGAGGATCGTATTGCATGTGATGAACTACATTTAAAGTACGAGACAACATGTGAAGTACTACATGTGAAGAGTTGTACCAAGGTTTTCTCCCACTGAGTTTTTCCTTGTCAAAGTTTTAATGAGGCAATTGATTTCGGCACAAGTCATCAAGGAGGGGACGACATTTGAAGAACTACATTCGAAGCACTATATGTGAAGCACTACATATGAAGTTTTATTGAACCGCACAAGGGGGGGTGTTGTAGGGCTTACAGCCCATAGATGTGCGGCCCAAAACAAATGTCTTTTGGTTTTCCCATCTCCATGTATATACATGTATTATATCCATGTAACCTAATAACTCTGATCAATATAGAATCCTTCTTTCTTTATTCCTATCTTTTATACTACAAAAACTGTATAACAATATGACTATTTTTGTACTACTAGAATGTCTATTTTTTAATAACGCCACCACTAACACGTGAGATAATGTAACCATTTAACCAATTCTTAATCCAATCAACAATAGTACCCCTAGGCCATAGCTGCCTAGGCTTAGCACACCAACGGCTCGTAAAAATGTTCTTAGACCCAAAAATTAGGCAAAAATGAATGTTTCTTGGAAGGTAAAAAATAAAATAAAAAAACTCCTTGAAGAACAAGAATAGAAATAGAACAAAAAACCGGAATATTCCAATTTCATCGAGTAAGTAAAAAGCAAAATTCTCACCGAAGATTCAAATATGCCACCCAATAACCTCATCTCGTACCGATTCCATACGCAACTCTCCACTATCATACACAATAACCACTGAAATCAACGAGCACAATCAAAATACCCTCCAATCAAACGGCTGAGAACGATTACATCAGTACATTAAAATACTACTGGTTGTAGGAGATAATGAAATCTTAGGTAGAGGCCTTTAATGGTGGCACCTTCCTCGAAGGAGAAATGTTTATGGTGTCAAATTTTGATGGCTCTTTTCAGAATGCGGTGAAGTAATATTCCATTGGCATCTTAATCTGTTTTCTTATTCTTTTTCTTACAATTCTAAAACGAAATCTTCATTATAAATAGATCATTCGACTTCATCAAATTTATACACAAAAACAAATCTACTTCTTCTTTCTTTTACAGAAAACACAAAAACACACATCAAATTTCATATTCTCGACGTGTATAATGGCAGGAATTGTTGTTGTATTCGACTTCGACAAGACGATTATCGATCACGATAGTGATAATTATGTCATTGATGAATTGGGTTTTACTCAATTGTTTGATGAACTCTTGCCTACCATGCCTTGGAATACTCTCATGGTATGTTTCCTCTGTTTTCATCTTCTCTGTTTTCGCATTTTTGAAATATGGATTTAGAAATTAGTTTTGATAGAAATTTTGAAGCCCCATGGTCGATTTATGAATCAAAACAATGTTCGATTTTAGAATTCGGAGTTTTTATGATTCATTTGGGGATTTGGAATTATTTTTTCAGGATAAGATGATGTTAGCGCTTCACTCTAGTGGGAAGACAATTGAAGACATTGCCAATGTTTTGAGACGTGCTCCATTGGATCCTAATATCATTTCAGCCATTAAATCAGCTCATGCTCTTGGGTAAATTTCTTAATAAAATTTTCCAAATTATTTTGATCATAAACATGTACTTATCAAATTGGTCTCATTGTTTTTTTTTTTTTTTTTTTTGTTTTGTTTCAGGTGTGAATTGAAAATTTTAAGTGACGCAAATTTGTTTTTCATTGAAACAATCTTAGAACACCATGGATTATCAGGTTACTTCTCAGAAATCAACACGAACCCTGGTTTCGTCGATGACGAAGGAAGGTTAAGAATCTTTCCATACCATGATTTCACTACTACTCCTCATGGTTGTACTACTGCTTGTCATGGTTGTCCCATCTGCCCTCCAAACATGTGCAAGGTAAATTAATCTCATAATTCTTAAACACATCGAAACCGTGTATTCGGATCATTGAGATGACCCAATTAGTTGAAATTGATCCTTACATTGAGGAACATGTAATGGACAAGAAATCTAGTCACATGCTAATCAACATGACTCAGCTAATACTTTATTAGAAGAAGATTAGTTGGCTAATTGATTATGTTTATGTTAATACAGGGTTTAATATTCGACCAGATCAAAGCAGAAGCTTATGCAGATGGCAAGAAAAGAATCATCTATCTTGGAGATGGAAAGGGTGATTATTGCCCAAGTTTGAAGCTAGAACAATCGGACCGTCTTATGCCACGGAAGGACTACCCACTCTGGGAACTAATTATCAGTGACCCATCACTAATCAAGGCAGAAATACATGAATGGAGCAACGGCAAAGAACAAGAACAAATTTTACTTCAACTCATTAACACAATAATCTTTGAAGATACTAACATTAACGCGGCCGGGATAACTCAGTTGGCGGGCGATTGCAAGTTTCAGACGATTCCGGTTTCAAATCACGAGTCGTTTCCTATAGTTCTTACTGTACCCATTAAAAGTTAGTTCTTAGTGATATATTGTTGGCTAAAACTCTAAAAGCCAACGTGTTTGTTGTTTACATCCACCGTCATTGTTGATTTACTACTGTCACAGTAAGTTTACTGAATCCATGTGTATATTAGTTGCAATCAAATTTCCAAGTTCTGGTTTCCGACTCGTTATATTTTCTTGGATGAGTAGTATGTACCGACGAGAAGATTTGTTGTTTTTGGCTGAGAAAAATAATAAAATAATGTAAACTGGGCACATTTTAGAGCAAAGAAGGAAATGTCCTACATGTCACTTGTTGTTTGTGTTGGTGTAATGCGGAGAACTTAATCTTATACATGTACAATAAGGATAAAGCAAATCTTTATAGAAAAACTAAAGCTGAACATGTTTGTAAGGTTTGCAACTAACAATAACAATGTTGAGAGTTTGAGTGTTAGCCCCGTAGTTCTCAGTCTTGGCCCTTTGGGCGCTGAAAATGGTATACGAATCTTTTACTTTAACTAGTCTGGAAATTTAGGTAATATGTATGTATTCAGCTCATGATTATTATTTAGGAGGATTAGGGTCTTGTTTCTTACCTGTCTGAGCTGTTTAGAGTCTTTAGGAAAAGTGTATTAAGATAATGCAGAAACTAACTTCAGGATAAGATATGAAAAGCATTGATCAGTAGTCATTACCCTTTCCACAAGATGTAACCTCAAGAGAGAAAAAAATCTACCAAATTCTTCTGATAAATTTTTGGCTCATCCTGATTTTGGATGAATGGCTCCACCAAAAAGCAAAAACAAACAATAATTTTCATACCAATTGACAGACAATAATCATCGTCATTAGGTCTCTGCCTTTTTTTAGCCATTGAATGTCCGAGTGATCCATATATCATGATTGCATACTTTCTCAAAAATGCCGGGGTGTTTAGTGGGTAACTCAATAAGTGCAGGTTGATACGTCTGGGATTTATGCAAGTGTTGTTTATAGAGAGGCTGTTGTTTCTGGTGATGATGACTCCCAATGAAGCCAAAAGGAAGCAGTTTACGTGTGTTCAAATGTAAAAACATGACCAACCAACAAATATCTGTGATCATCATGGAAAAAAAAGCAAAACTGAAAGTTATCTTTTCCAATTTTTTGGTTTATTGGTATGATGACGATGTAAAAGTTTACACAGCAAACACACCATTTAAATTGGTGAAAAATGAAGATCCTCGTGAAGGTTTTAGTTGTATTCGATAAAACAACAAAAACAATTCTCATTGAAGAAAGTGAAAAATACATTACGTCTTTATATCCAGGCTACAAGCCAGACTGTCACAGGAAATAGTCAGTTAAAAAGACAGAGACACCAATTACATGAGGTAGCAAGACCCTTGGTGAAAACATCTAAGCTTGGTCAACAGTGGAAATATAGACAACCTGAATATTCTTGGCCTACACAAGTTCTCTTATATAAAAATGAAAATCAATGGCCAAATGTTTGATTCTGCTATGAAAAACAGGATTTAAAGCAATGGCAAGAGCACTTTTGTTGTCACAAGCCAAAGAAGGAGGTGCAGGAAGAAAGACATATGAGTCCCTCAATATCTGACAAATACAAAGCACCTCAGCAGCAATGGAAGCTAGGGCCCTATACTCATCCTCAGTGCTACTTCTAGAAACAGTACGTTGTTTCTTAGATGACCAAGAGATAAGATTGTCACCAAAAAAGATACAATAGCCACTAACTGACCTTCTATCATTAGGGTTGCCAGCCCAATCAACATCTGAATAAACTTGCAGAGCTGTAAAACCTTTAGAGAAGTATAAACCATGACCAAGAGTGCCCTTGACATACCTAAGAATCCTCTTGGAAGCCAAAATATGAGTACATGTTGGTGGATGCGTAAACTGACAAACTTGATTCACAACAAAGATGATCCCAGGTCTAGTCCAAGTAAGGTATTGCAAGGAGCCAACAAGAGATCTGTAATATGTATGGTTAGCAAGTAATTCTCCATCTGTAGCAGAGAGCTTGAAATCAGTGGGACAAGGAGAAGCAGCAGGTTTAGTACCAACCAAATTTCTCTTTTGAAGAAGATCAATAGCATATTTGGTTTGACATAAGAATAAACGTGAACTATTCCTTTTAACTTCAAGACCCATAAAGTAATGAAGATGACCAAGGTCCTTGCCAGGAAATTGAGAACCCAAATAAGCAATGATGTTGTTGCAGTGAGAAATATCATTACCAGTAATGATAATATCATCCACATAAACAAGCAGGATAGTAAGTTTAGATCCTAACTTTTGAACAAACAAGGATGTGTCTACAACAGAAGGATTGAAGCCCAAAGAAAGAAGAACAATAGACAACTTCTCATACCAAGCTCTTGGAGATTGCTTCAACCCATAAAGAGACTTCTGCAACTTGCAAACATACTCAGGATGATCTTTGTCTTCAAACCAAGGAGGCTGAGTCATGTAAATAGTTTCTTTAAGATCACCATGGAGGAAATCATTGCTAATATCAAGTTTTTTGAGCTGCCAATTGAAGTTTACATCAAGATAAAGAACAATCCTAATAGTTGTAGGTTTAACAACAGGATTAAAGGTATCTTTATAAGCTAATCCTTTCAGCTGATGAAGCCCTTTAGCAACCAGTCGTGCTTTGTGTCTTTCAATAGACACATCTGCATTATATTTGACTTTATAAACCCACTTACAACCAAAAATATTTTGACTTGGTTCTGGTTGAACTTTGGTCCATGTATCGGCATCAATAAGAGCAGTGCGCTCTTTAACCATTGCAGCACACTAGACAGGGATCTTCTTTGCTTGAGAATAACATGTAGGAGTTGGAGGTGTAAGAGTACCCAAGTAAGCAGCTTGTAAGGTATGTCTTGTGGCAAAGAGAATTTTTGGCTTATAAATGTTATTTTTAGATCTGGTGACCATATGATGAGTGTCAGAGGTAGGAGGAACAGGTGGGAAGGAAGTAGTAGGTGAAGTACCAAGAGCAGGAGTGATAGAAGGAGAAGTGACATAGGAAGGAATAGATTAAATATTAGAATAAGGATCCAATGAAGGTGGAGGTGAATTATCAAGAGTAGTGACTGACATGTCAAAAGCAGAAAGAACATCATTCAAAGTATTCGTAGAAGTAAGAAAAGAGTAAGGAAAAACAGCTTCATGGAAAGCAACATGTCTAGAGACATATGTTGTGTGAGAAATAGGATCTAGGCATCTATAACCCTTACTTTGAGAACTGTAACCCCAAAAGATGCATTTAGCAATCCTAGGTTGGAGTTTGTTAGAGGCTTATGGTTTTAGCCAAGGAAAGCACAAACAACCAAAAGACTTCAAGAAATGGTAATCTGGTGCTTTGTTAAAAAGTTTCTCAAAGGAAGAAAAAGAATTTAAAGATCTAGTGGGAAGTCTATTGATGGTGTAGTTGGCAGTCAATAAAATATCAAACCAGTAAGATAAAGGAAGTGATGCTTGAATTAAAAAGGTTCTTGTAATGTCTAAAAGATGCCTATTCTTGGACTCAGCAACACCATTTTGTTCTGGTGTGTGAGGACAAGTGAGCTCATGAGAAATCCCACAAGAATACAAAATTTATTAAGTTCATGATTCACAAATTCACCTCCACCGTCAGTTCTTATGGTTTTTGTAAGGACCCTCAAGCACGTCAACGCTATTAGACTAGTCAAGAGATGATTTAGCTGTTAATAACCCGATTAATTAGATATGAACAATTAATAAAAATAATTTAATAATAATTTGGAAATGAAATTAGTACCATTAGATAGATCTTGAAAAATTATGCGAAGTGGACTACTCGAATGTGTCAATCGGATACCAGACGAAGAAGAATCTTCAGTTTAGCATGAGGGGCAAAATGACTATTTTGCATCTAAACCGCCTGGCTGTCCTTATCATTTATCTTGGTGCCTTTGTCATTTTCCTTTGGCCTTATCATCACCAAAATCGACAGAAGTCTCATTCTTTCTTCGTCTTTCTTCTTCTTCATTCTTCTCTCTGTTTTTCTTCTCTTTTTCTCTGCAAATTCTTTGTAAAGACCCACAAGCTCTTCAACGCTATTAAACAAGTCAAGAGACGTTTTAGCTGATAATAACTCGATTAGTTTAACACGAACGTAAATTAATCTAACAACGATTTAGATACGAAACTAGTATCGTTAGATAGATCACGAAAAGTTACACAAAATGGACTACTAGAACGCTTCAATCGGACACCGGACGAGGGAGGAACGACGATCGGGAATTTCAGTTGTTGAAGTTTGACTAAAGTCAACCGGAGTTGACTACACTGTTGACCGACCATTCTGTGACCGGGCCTTCGCCGTTGACTTTACCTAAATGGAACCTTCCATTAGTAATTGGTTAACCCTTAGTATTCTTTAAGGGTTGGTTTAGGAAATCCTAGTTTGGGTGTAAAAGAGGTGTTATCTAGTTATATATCTTTGAATTTGGTCTTCTTCATTATTTATGCTGCTGCTGTTGTTACGGGAGTAGAGGAGTTGTGACTCATGTGTGTAGCTGGTGTTTTATATGACACCTGGGAAACGAATTATAAAATGAATGGAACAAGGAAGAATCAGGATAAATAGTTGGTAGAGGAAAGGGTGGTAGTAGTAGTACGTTGTATGGTTTCACATGGCAAGAGAGAGTTGATGATTTACTTAGAACAATTCATAGAGAAGAAGTTGATCACAGTGAGTATGAGTGAATAGGATTAGGAATATGTTGAGGGAGGACTGATTATCAAAGTGTTGGTTCTATGAAAAGTATCATGACGAAGTTGATGATTAGATAATGGTGGTGATAATTATCGTTCTTGGTAATGGATGATCATGGTGTTGGTGATATTAGAACAATCTTAGAAAACACAAAGGTAATATCTATAATCAGTTCTTATATGTTAATTATGATTGGGTTGTTTTTTGAATGCTAGAATAGGTGAAAATCCATCAAGTTCTTATGTTTTGAAAATCATTATTTTATGTGTTAAGTATCTCTGCCCTTGTTTCTCGCATGATTTTGATTTACTAAGGGTGTAAATTAGTTGTTCTACAGATATTATACTTGTAGATGAGTCTCTCATGTTTCTATGGAGACTGAGCTTGCATGATTTGGTTAAGTAGGGACTTAGATGTGAATTTTTGAAGTTCACCCGTTATGTCTGAAAATCTGGAAACAGCGGTGACTAAGCGATAAATTGGACTCCGTTAGGTATATTTTTGTCGGAACTAGCTTCCAGTAATAAATAAAAAGTTGTATAGGGCACTGTCATATGTCATTATAAGCATAATTTTGATAAAAATTGAGAAATTGATAGACCCCGAAAGATTGGTGCTTGTGCAGTGAACAAGTAGGTTATATGTCTGTCAAATGTTTGTAAAAATGACTAAGTCAAATCAATAAGTTAGTGAGTCAAACCTAGTTGGCCGTGTTGACTCGGTGAGTCAGATTAGTTGACTTGTTTTTCAGATTGAGTCAGTTGGACAGGATTAGTGGGCCGGACCAGATTAGCACGTGGGCTAGGTCTTAAGGCCAGTTTGCTTAATTTGAGTTTTTGGATCACTTATGGTCCGAATTAGCTTTCGGTTTCTTCTGCACAGTTGTAGGGTTTTTCGAGAGCTTTCTAATGACACCCAATTTGACTCCATTTGGATAAGTAGATATTTGATTTATGTCTAGACCATTAAATACCATGTTATAGAACTATTAATAAAATTAGAACTATTATTTAACTTAGCTCATCACTAGAAATTTGTATGATATTATGTTATGAACTGTGTGTAAGCTTATAGGTTATATCCTTAGAGTTTTTGTGTGTTTAACAGTTAGTCTTTATTAACAACGATCGATTCAAAGGATGAACCAGTGGATCGTGGATCTCGAGGTAGGCATGGCTTTTCATCAAAAGAGGTGGGAATCGATAACGAGCTCTCTTGGATTCATTATGGTTTTACAAATCTTTATATTGTGAAATTCATGCATATCTTTGTGTGGTATGAGATGTGTGCCCACACTATATCCAGTATTCTATGGCTAGGGCGATACACCGCAATATTATTATGGCTAGGGCGATACACCGCAATATTATTCTTTCTTTATATCCAGTATTCTATGGTTAGGGCGATACACCATAATATTACCTATTCGGTGTGGAATTGGCATCAATATTATTCTTCCTTTATGTGCGGGCAATACACATCTCATACATGGATGTTTACTGTTCTTTATGGATGTTTACTGTTCTTTTAAATTGCCTTGGAAAAGTTTCTACATTATGTTTTACTGTCTTTCCGTGTATTATCGACTTTCGATAAAACCTGCATTGTCTTCGAATCATATTAATGATTACTTGAAAGCTAGTTGTTATTTCCACTGGGCACCCCTTTTAGGGATGATGTGCTCACCCATTCCCATTTTCAATTTCAGAGACAGATCAAGATGTGCATGTGACGATGAAAGCTTCGAAGAATTATTTACATTAGTTAGTTAGTTAGCTTCCGCTATGTTTATTCTGTGTATGTATTCCATTTGTAAATAAACTCACTATTGAATATGTATCATTTGAGAGGAGTTCTTGTATATATATTTCAGAGCGGGGATAGTTTTTGGGTTAAGCTTTGTAGCAGATTTCTTAATTGAATGTTTAAGTAATTGATTTAGATTCTAAGTGCCTCTTTATTTAGTTAATCTCTTGGATTAGTCAGCTGCTAACTTTCGGGGCGCTACATTCTTCCTTAACCCGTATCAATCGATGGAGCGGAATTTTGAGGTTAGTAGTTGCACCAGTGAAGGTTAGAAGACTTGGAATAATTGGTGGAGATGATATTGAAGCTTACTGATTTCAGAAACAAGATGAATAGGGTAAGTTAATTTAGGGTTTCGAATTGATTGATGTTTCTTTATGAAATCATTCTGTTTTGATTAATGATAGAGTGGGTTTGTTGTTAATTGAAGTATAGAGTTGTTGTATGAAGTTTAATTTTTAGTTCATAGGAAATAGGGTTTCTGTTCTTCCCTAAATCAACCAAAAATTAGGGTCATGTGAATTAGGGTGTCTGAATCGGAATCAGCAGACGAAGAAGATTATGAAAATTAGGGTTTGAGTTTTAATTAGGAATCAACTAATCGGTACTGGAAGGAAGATGAATTGATGATTTAGAATTGGGGTTTTGGTAAATTGAGGATAGGAATTGGGGTTCTCTTGTTTGACTTGAGTTACGGGAAGAAGAGTTGGATATTGTTGGAGGAGTTATGAAGATGTTATGTGGGTGTAGACAATGAAAAGATTGAGGTGGTGATTGTTTTGGTTGAATTACAGGGTTTATGAATGAATGATAGTGTCTTTGGAGTTCATGGGAATGAAGATGCTACCACTGGTATTAGCTCACAATAGCCGTGGCTGGTTAGAGTTGAAGTGGAAGTAATACAGATATGAAGATAATACTCTTGTTTAATTGTTAGTGAACCTAAGAAGATGGTAATGCTGTGAAGGTGGCAGAAAGGATTACAGGGACTGGATGAATGAACTGGTGGTTAGTAAGAAGAGAAGGCCTTGCAGGTGTTAATGGCATATGTGAAGCTGAGTTGGGGGTAAGACACAAGGTTATAACTAATGAGGATGTTGTTGTTCTATCACTACGGGAAAAACATCGATCAACTACACCAAAAAACAGTTGTCATATGATATACGACGACGAATATTGATAGGTTGCACAGGGGGGGGGTTTGTAGAAAGTCTTCAATTCTTTGCAACTCGTCAATACTAGTCGTAAACACGGTTGTCATTCCATTGTATACCACGCTTTTTTCAGTTGTGAAAGTGAGTCCAAATTACTGGGCAATGTCTCACACAACTCTTCAAGTGGTTGTCATCATTAGTTTCACAACTGAGTTATATGTCTTAGAAATTTCTAACGCAACTCCGCTAACAGTTGTATATATCTTCTCCCAACCCTTGTTCTAGTTGTATGACATACTCAACTCTTTTTTCACAACCAAAGGTATGTGTAGCAGAAACTCGCATCACAACCTTTGCTAGTGTAGTATAACCTCTTTTCACAATTATAATCTTTGTTGTAATTATTTCTTTCACAACAAAAGCCTTTGTAGCAGAAATAAGTATCACAACCTTTGTTAGTGTAGTATAACCTCTTTGTACAATTATTATATTAGTTGTAATTATTTCTTTCACAACCAAAGTCTGTGTAGCAGAAACAGGTATCACAACAATGTTTTGTGTAGTATAATTTTAATTTCACAACTCCATTATTATGTAGCAGAAGTATGCATCACAACCAGTGTTTATGTAGTATAACTTTATTGTCACAACCCCTACTTTGGTTATAATTAATTGTTTCACAATCCTTGTTTGAGTAGTATAACTTTATTTACATAACTCCTAGTTTGGTTATAATCAATTGTTTCACAACCAATACACTGTGTAGCAGAAAAATGTATCACAATCCTTGTTTGTGTAGTATAACTCCAGTGTCACAACTCCTATTTTGGTTGTAATCAATTGTTTGACAACCTATGCTCTGTGTAGTATAACCTTTTTTCCAGTATAGGTATATCCAATTACAACCCCTTTTATAAGTTGTGATTCATTTACATTTTATAAAAAAAAATATATAAATTTGTTTTCAATTCACTAAAAAATATATATAAATAGGCTTCCATTAAAATGTAACAGCATTCAAACACTAAAATGTAACAGCATTCAAACACTTGGACCACCTTGAATGATTCATCAAACCCATTGAGAACAACACAAACACATTGTTTCCACAAAAAAAGAACATTGTTATAAACTGATAAGAGCAACAAAAAAAGAACCAAATTGTTTTGTGAACACTCCGCAAACAGAATAACAAGTCAGATGGAAGGCAATATCAGATCCTTGGCCCATGTGGTATAAGTTCCTACAGCGTCTATTACACGCTTTAACTCACCGGATTGCTTGTAGAGAATGGCATCATCAACATGAGACGTAATCACAGTTACTTTGTATGCTGCAAAACCTATTGGCAATCCATGGCACTCCATCTTTGGATATGTTTCAGCAATAATCGCGTCAGCAACAACCTCGTTCTCATTGTACCAACTGAGTAACCTGCAAGCTTTACCCTTCCATAGCACTTCCTCCACCCTTGGTCTACTGATTGGACTGTCATTTTCATGGTGGGGAAAAGTCATGCTAGTGCTAGCAATAACATTGCTAGCATTTCCAGACTACATGATAAATACAACAGCAACATAAGAAATTGGCTTAATGCAAAGAAATAAATTTGAACTGGCGATATGCAAGTGTACAAACATATAAACACACTTACCTTTGGACTAACGCTGTGCAAGTGTGATCCACCACGGCAGACACAGCTCGACGTCTTTTCCTATACCAACACCAAACCGGCAGTATGAGAGGCAAGTTTCAATTCATCAACTAAAAAAAAAACTAAATGAATGATTATGTTCTCACCTCTAACTGTGGAAATCTCTCGTTCACTTCCTTCATACTGTCCCGACACTCTTTGATGATCTTCTTATAATGGGTCTTGACAGCTATCTTTGTCTTTGTCGCACCATACCCAATTCCTCTCAGTTTCCCTGGTTTGTCGTCGCCAAGAGCTTTGGCAAGAATATCATATGTCACATATGATCCAACATCATCACCATGCTCTTTGAATCTTTTCCTGTATTAGTGTATATGTAACCCGACTAGTCACATTTTTGCATCTTTCAAACACATATAAACCAAAGAAAGAAACAAAGAAAGAATATAACTATGAGTTGAGTTCTCACCAAAGCCTCTAAACACCAGGATTGGGTTCCTTTCCTTCCTTTTGTTTGTGACCCACTTTCCAAAGTTTGACTCTATCAATCTCTTCTTGTGTTTTCAGTTCCTTTTGCTGTAAACAATATGTTAATCCAGCTAGTTAATATATGAACAATTTCAATACAGTGAACCTATAATGAACATAGGAATAAAAATACAGAACATACCATTTTAGCCTCGAGTCTCGCAAACCAAGTCTACTGATAGTGTGTGGAGTGGTGTGTTTCTGTCTAACTTGTTGCATCCGCAATCTTTTTGTCTGATAAAGTACGGAACGTCGTTAAATAACAAGACATCACCAAGAACAGTGAACGTGCAAGGGCTTAACGCCAAAAAAATTAATTTATTGTGATATAAACATTTACTATGAATTCCTCCGAGCAAACATGTTTTACGAACTCTTCCCACTCATTGACAGTGTCATTCTCTGTTTTCAGTGCTGCCAGCCTCTTCTCTCTTTCTTCTTCATCTAGCTCATCCAAGGCGAGTATCTTACCGGCTTTCCTTTACCTAGCCTCTTTAAGATAACATCCCATCTTCCCAAGATAGTAGTCTTTGTAAAACTCATCGATAATAAACCTTTGCTGCAAATACAAGCAAAAGAGTTAAAAGAGTTATAGAAAGAATGTATAAATCTTCTTGATACATTATAAAAGTAAAAGAGTTTAAAATTTGAAGAGTTAGAAATTACCATGACAATCGCCCATATGTTATCTTTGGCTTCTTTAGGGACAAGTCTCCAATCCTTGTGTTTTAATTGGATGTTTCGCCTAACTAAAACTCCCAACACACTTGCAAGCTACACCGAAGGATCGCCAATGGGCTGATCCTTATTGTTAAAGATAACAACTTCCTTGCCATTCTTATCAGCTGTTAGCCCTAGTGCACTCATCCTTGTTGGGCCACGTGGAACGTACTTTCTTTTGGGTTTTTCCTGCAAAACCCAAGTGTTTTTCTAGTTATTAAGCAAAAGAGTTAAGGATGGAAAAACTAACATAAAGATACAAATGAAAATCTTGGACATACAGTCATACCTCAGCTTCTGTTTCATTTTCATTTCCCACGTCATGGTCCTCGCCATCGTTCTCATTTTCCTTGTCTTTATTTTCCACCTCTTCATTTTCCTTCTCTTCTTGTTCATCATCTTCATCTTCTTCGTCGTCTTGAAGATCTGAGAAAGTTTCATTCAAATTCCTGACTTGCACATTCGGACATGGCCCTGAGTACAATTTCCTCTTTGCACTTTTCTGTTTGTTAACAACTTCACTACAGGGTGCAGCTTGAGATGCTCCTTATATGGACGGTAATGGTTGAGATTGTTCTGGTTCATATGAACTTTTCCTTTTCCTAGGTGATGATCGTGTTGGAGTTGTCTTTTCAGCGGCTAGTTCAACTGCACTTTTAGTTTTCCGAGGCGATGATCGTGTTGGAGTAGTCTTTTCAGCATCATGTGGTTCCTCTGAACTGTTCTGAGTAGTCTTTTCAGCATTATGAGGTTCATCTGGAGTGTTCTTAAACCTAGGGGATGATCGTCTTGGACTCTTTCCGCTATCAGGATGCTCTGAACTCTTCTTCTTCTTCTTCTTCTTAGGAGTTTGTTTGGCATGAGACTTTTTACTCTTCTCTTTTAAAATGATCTGCAAAATAAACTAAACTAGGTTAATCAAAAGGAGATGGTAAATAAAATAATTGTTACAAGTAAAAAGAAACTGAATCATACGAGATTTGTTACTACCTTGAAAGGAGACAAATGGACGCTTTTGGCTTGCTTGTTTACCACCTTTTTGGGAGTTGGGACCGCAAGTAAATTAAGTTAATCAAAAGGAGAGAAAGAACATCATTTACACTAAATATATAAACTGAACCATAAGATATATAAGTCTTTACCTTTTTGTTTACCATTGCAGACAAATTGGTCTTCACCTCCTTCCATACGTACGCAGCTACTATAAAAACAGAACCAAAAGGTCAAAACTACAAACATTCCACCATACCCCATCAGATAAGAAATCACCACAACACGAACATTGTACAATACAAAACAACACATGTGAGTCACTGAAGCTATGCGACAATTCTACTTACACTAGCAATTTTCAAAACAAAACAAAACAAAACAAAATCAAGCAACCACCAAGCAAAATCTGACCACATATTGCATTGAAACATCAAGAAAATATTGTATTGATACCAAATTAGAAGGATTTCTAAATGAGCTGGTGCACTCACTATCTTATGAGTAAGTTCATTGCTTAAGAACAAATTAAGCAATTGCTTCGCTCATAAGATAGAGAGTGCTCTAGCTCTCATCAAACCTTGCAAAAACATATAAGACTTTAGCAAAATCAATCCACATATTGCATTAACCTAGCATGTTATTAAGAAATCATCAACCTAAAATAGCTATCATGTTACAAACAATATTGACAATAGCCTACAACTTAGAAATAGAAAGCAACCACCAAGCAACCAACACCTGTTGGTTGGAATACGGAATCCCTGCGCAATTCTCAGTTGAGAATGATCCATGGGTTCAGTACTCCCCCCAGCAGGTTTTACGGATTCACTTGATAGCTATCATGTTAAGAATATTTACCCTAAAGCATTCCACATATGAATCAAACTTAAAATATCAAACTATCATGTTAAGAATATTAACCCTAAAGTAATCCACATATGAATAAAACTTAAAAAAACAAACTATCATGTTACAAATCAAACTTAAAATAACCACCAAGCAACTGACAACCGTTGGTTGGAATACCGAAGCCCTACGCAATTCTCAGTTGAGAATGAGCCAGGAGTTCGGTACTCCCACCAGCGGCAATTACAGATTCACTTGATGGATAATCATATTGCAAAAATCAAATTCTAGAGAGCATAATGTAATAAGAAAAACTGTATTACGTGTTATTGAAAGCTTAACATACATGGCTACATATATAGCCTTACAAGAACTGAAAAATAGGATCATATATAGGATTATTCACTGCTAAAGACTCGACTAACAAACTTGACTGGTAAACACGACTAACAACTTCAACAAATACACATATGAATCGGTTCATCAAAAATCAAACTATAAATCAAAACACAGATGAATCGGTTCTGTACAAAACCATAACTCGGCTCAGAAAATAACTCTAAATCAAATTCTTAATCAAACCCAATGAAAATGAAAAACTCTAAATCAAACTCTGTATCATCAACAGCTGAATCGGTTTTGTAAAAAACCCTAACTCGGGTAAGAAAATAAAACCCTAAATCAAACACAAAGAAAGTGAAAAACTCTAAATCATACTTTTCGAATAGAAACTAATCAGAAATGAAACAGAAAATGAAAAATAAAACCCTAATCAGGTGAGATTTATACCTGAGGGTGAAGCTGAGAAATATGAGTTTGTGATACGAACTCTTCTTCTATGAAGTTGGGGTTTATTTTCAGAGTTTGAGGTTTATTTTCAGAGTTTGAGATGAAGTTGCAGAGCAAAAGCTTCTAAGAGACGGAGAGAAGAAAGACGGATAGAAAGAGAAAGAGAAAGAGAAAAAAAAGAAATGAGAAGAAATTTTTTGGTCTATAGTCAAAAGTCTTCTCATTAGGGTCTGTTTGGGCGGGAAACCAAATTATGTTCAAAATTTAGAAGGATGTGCCCAAATTTAGGCGGGATGTTTGGGTGGGAAACACACAATCCACATGATATTGTTTGTAGTCGTTAGATTAAAATTTGGACAATTCCATTGGTTTAAACAAAGCATACAAATTGAGAAGAAAAAACAAAATTTGGTAAACCAAACAAGGCTTCCCACTGTTAGATTGTCTTGTGATTTGATTTCCTTAAATTTGGTTCGTTGGATTCCATGGGAATATTCTCATAAACCCTAAACACACACGAATTCGTCAACTTCGAGAAAGAAACTGGCTCCGAGATCAAAACCCGACCAGGAAAGGACTACTATGAGACTGAAACTTCGCAAGAACGATGGATCTTTAGCAGTTTCCGGGTTAGATTACATGTGAATATTCCCATAAACCCTAAACACACACGAATTCGTCAACTTCGAGAAAAAATTGGCTCCGAGATTGAAACCTGACAAGGAGAGGACTACCAAGAGACTGAAACTTCGCAAGAACGATGGATCTTTAGCAGTTTCCGGGTAAGATTCCAAGGGAATATTCTCATAAACCATAAACACACACGAATTCGTCAACTTCGAGAAAGAAACTGGCTCCGAGATTGAAACCTGACAAGGAGAGGACTACAATGAGACTGAAACTTCGCAAGAACGATGGATCTTTAGCAGTTTTCGGGAAAGATTCCATGGGAATATTCTCATAAACACTAAACACACACGAATTCGTCAACTTCGAGAAAGAAACTGGCTCCGAGATAGAAACCTGGAAGGGAGAGGACTACTATGAAAATGAAACTTCGCAAGAATGATGGATCTTTAGCAGTTTCTGGGTTAGATTCCATTGGAATATTCTCATAAACCCTAAACACACACGAATTCGTCAACTTCGAGAAAGATACTGGCTTCGAGATCGAAACCTGGCCAGGAGAGGACTACTAAGAGACTGAAACTTCGCAAGAACGATAGATCTTTAGCAGTTTTCGGGTAAGATTCCATGGGAATATTCTCATAAACCCTAAACACACATGAATTCGTAAACTTCGAGAAAGAAACTGGCTCCGAGATCGAAACCTGGCCAGAAGATGACTACTATGAGACTTAAACTTTGCAAGAACGATGAATCTTTAGCAGTTTACGGGTTAGATTAAATGGGAATATTCCCATAACCTTAAACACACACGAATTCGTCAACTTCGAGAAAGAAATTGGCTCCGAGATCGAAACCTGGCAAGGAGAGGACTACCAAGAAACTGAAACTTCGCAAGAACGATGGATCTTTAGCAGTTTCCGGGTAAGATTCCAAGGGAATATTCTCATAAACCTTAAACACACACGAATTCGTCAACTTCGAGAAAGAAACTGGCTCCGAGATCGGAACCTGGCACGGAGAGGACTACAATGAGACTGAAACTTCGCAGAATGATGGATCTTTAGCAGTTTCTGGGTTAGATTCCATTGGAATATTCTCATAAACCCTAAACACATACGAATTCGTCAACTTCGAGAAAGATACTGGCTTCGAGATCGAAACCTGGCCAGGAGAGGACTACTAAGAGACTGAAACTTCGCAACCCACAGTAGACATGTTAAAATTGATTTTCACTTTGTAAGGGACATGGTTTCTAAGAAAGAACTTATTGTCAGAATCATATCGTCACAAGACCAGATTGCCGACATCCTAACCAAGGGCCTTTCCACTCCATGGTTCATACTATTACGAGACAAGCTCAATCTTGTTGGCACATACATTCGCTTGAGGGGGCGTATCAGAAATATTGTGTCGACACCTACAGCTGGAAGAGTTTCAGAAGTAAAGGAAAGCAAACCAAGATAAGGAAACAAGTTCTGTCATAAGCAATTTGGATTTTCTTGTTTCTGTATTTATGTAAATTGTATAGCTAGAGAATATTGTACAATCAATACTCCCATATATCAAAGCAATATAAATAGATAAGTTCTTTCTTTCCCTTGGAAGAACTATCCAAGGGAGAACAACCACATCTGTTTCTTTACCTTGATATCCTGCTCTCTATTTAGATTCAACCAAAGGATGTTTGTATAGACAACTGCGAAATTTCTGGTTTTTGACTAATTTCTTTTTTGCTTAGGAAGGAAAATTGTACTTGCAGTACAAACTCAGACTGCACCGTTATTAACAAAGTACCCAAAAAGATGATCATACGTAGTTTTTGAAGATAACTAACCAAATTATTTAAGGATGATGGCTCAATATTTCATGGTAAAAGTCGGTTAACATGGTGGCAGACATTAACCATGAGTGTCAATTAAAGTGCAGATTAAAAGAAGCATATAATAACTGCAAAATGTTTTTCCTCATTGTACCTCAAGAGAATAACTAGGAGCAGGCCACCATTTTATTTCAGAAGACTATTAATCTTGGGTTGCAGAGTTTAGCTTCTGGAACTTATTTAAGAAAACTTAAGAAAGCAGACCTAAGGGAAGAAGGAAAAGAACCTACTACTTTCATGTTTTCTATCAACAATATTGTAGGGATAAAAATATGACAGAGATAAAGAAATATGGATTTGGTTTTCTCTCACAACTGTAATGAGATACGTTTCATTAAGATATATATACATATTACAAAGGTGTAGTATTAGTCAAAGATTGGAATGGTTAACGGAAAAAGAAAAAAAATAGGTAGTGTGAAAGAATAGAAAGAATAAACTTAAAGAATAAGAGGACTAGTAGTTGTTACAACATAAGAATAGGGCAACGAATCTGTATTACAACATCTTGTACGTGTGTGGAAGTTATCAGGGACTGATAAACTTAATACCCCACTCAAGCTGGAGTGGTAGAGCCAGAATGAATGTCCAACTTGCTAACCAAACGGCCAAACTGTGGAGCTCCCAATAACTTGTAAAAATATATGCAAGTTGATCATTAGACATTCCATGGGAATATTCTCATAAACCCTAAACACACACGAATTCTTGAACTTCGAGAAAGAAACTGGCTCCGAGATCGAAACCTGGCCAGGAGAAGACTACTATGAGACTGAAACTTCGCAAAAACGATGGATCTTTAGCAGTTTCCGGGTTAGAATACATGGGAATATTCCCAAAAACCTTAAACACACACGAATTCGTCAATTTTGAGAAAGAAATTGGCTCCGAGATGGAAACCTGGCCAGGAGAGTACTACTAAGAGACTGAAACTTCGCAAGAACGATGGATCTTTAGCAGTTTACGGGTAAGATTCTATGGGAATATTCTTATAAACCCTAAACACGCACGAATTCGTCAACTTCGAGAAAAAAACTGGCTCCGAGATAGAAACCTGGCCAGGAAAGGACTTCTATGAGACTGAAACTTCGAACTAACGCTGGATCTTTAGTAGTTTTCGGGTAAGATTCCATGGGAATATTCTCATAAACCCTAAACACACACGAATTCGTCAACTTCGAGAAAGAAATCGGCTCCGAGATCGAAACCTGGCCAGGAGAGGACAACCAACAGACTGAAACTTTGAAAGAACGATGGATCTTTAGCAGTTTCCGGGTAAGATTCCAAGGGAATATTCTCATAAACCTAAAACACACATGAATTCGTCAACTTCGAGAAAGAAACTGGCTCCGAGATCGAAACCTGGCCAGGAGAGGACTACTATGAGATTGAAACTTTGCAAGAACGATGGATCTTTAGCAGTTTCCGGGTAATATTCCATGGAAATATTCTCATAAACCCTAAACATACGTGAATTCGTCAACTTCGAGAAAGAAACTGGCTCCGAAATCGAAACCTAGTCAGGAGAGAACTACTATGTGACTTAAACTTCGCAAGAACGATGGATCTTTAGCAATTTCAAGGATAGATTCCATGGGAATATTCTCTTAAACCCTAAACACACACGAATTCGTCAACTTCGAGAAAGAAACTGGCTCCGAGATCGAAACCTTGCCAGGAGAGGACTACTATGAGACTGAAACTTCGCAAGAACGATGGATCTTTAGCAGTTTACGGGTAAGATTCCATGGGAGTATTCTCATAAACCCTAAACACGCACGAATTCGTCAATTTCGAGAAAAAAACTTGATCCGATATCGAAATATTGCCAGGATAGGACTAATTTTAGACTAAAACTTCGCAAGAACGATAGATCATTAGCAGTTTCCGGGTTAGATTCCATGGGAATATTCTCATAAACCCTAAACACACACGAATTCGTGAACTTCGAGAAAGAAACTGGCTCCGAGATCGAAACCTGGCAAGTCGAAGACTACTATGAGACTGAAACTTCGCAAGAACGATGGATCTTTAGCAGTTTCCGGGTAAGATTCCATGGGAATATTCTCATAAATCCTAAACACACACGAATTCGTCAACTTCGAGAAAGAAAATGTCTCCGAGATAAAAACCTGGCCAGGAGAGGACTACTATGAGACTGAAACTTCGCAAGAACGATGGATCTTTAGTAGTTTCCGGGTTAGATTACAAGGGAATATTCCCAAA
>JAJJMB010015959.1:0-12533 GCA_023531105.1 Papaver atlanticum
CCATAGTGAAAGCCAACACCCCCGTGGACGTAGGCCTTAGTGCCGAACCACGTAAATCATTGTGTCATTTACATTATGCCCTTATGATTTCTATTTATTCATACGCGATCATGCTATGCATTATTCTTAGACAGAGTAGGATATGAACGATGATGAGCCCGAAGGCTCAGAGTTTCCAACGACATCTATGCATTATTTCATATTTATTGTACCCATTATCGTATTTTTAACTAATGCGAACTTTGGTTGTGAACACGATGCCCATCGTCGATACATCTGTGTCCACAATTTGACGCTAAAAATAGGGACTCTTCTGTCCCGGTAAAAGGTTTATCTTATTCTGTGAATTATTATTACCAAACAACGCTGTTTTTAACACAGATTTTAAATAACCAAACCCATGGATCTACACTTTTCTTACCAAAAACCCTTAGATCTATGCTTTTTCTGCCAAACGCCCTTAGATCTTTGCTTTTTCTGTCAAAAACTTTTGGATCTGTATTTTTTGAGATCTAGTGATCTCTACCTTTGGATACGATTTGATAAAACCCTTGGATCTAAGCTTCGCCTTCTAACCCATTCTTTTCTTTTTTTCGATCCATGTCTTGTTCTGAGAAACGCATTGGGATCATTTAAAACTTCGGATCCATATTTTTCTATGAAAATCTTCGATCTGTACGGTCGAGCGAATTTTTTTCCAAATTTAAGTTTATCCTTATTTAAAACTTTTAAATTTATGACTCCCCTTCGAGTCATGATATAATTTGTTTCCTTCTACACCATCGTTATGCTAACTAACAAAATCTCGTGGATGTATTTTCCTTGTCAACGATCCTACTTTGCAGGACATGGATAAGACAAAAGACATTGGAAAAGCTAAAGCATCGTCAAAAGAAACACCAAGGACCACACCAGTCATGACGCGAAGCAAGCAGAAGCGTGAGAAGCTCAAGGCTACGAGTAAGGACCCTGACATAGTAGAAAGTGTCAATCCTACCGATGCAGAGTCAATAGCAGCTGCAGCCACAAAAGCGGCCGCAACAAAAGCAACAGCGGCAAAGACGAAGACGACCAAGATGAATGCAGCGAAATCAGTTGCGGCAGAAAGAGCAACGGAACAGCGAGAAGTCGTTGAAGACTCTATGATGCAGCATCCCCTGTACGGAATGCCAAGGACCGATGACTAGAATCAGCCGTTGTTGCTGCCAAACACGACGCACCAAGTAGCTGGCCTTGTTCCTACAGGAATCGTCCAACCAATGGTACCACAAGGTCCGGCAGAAGACCCGCCCGTACCATTGATCCAGACCGTGGATGACGACCAGACAGCCGCTGTGGTCACAAGACAAGCAGGAACACCAAACCAAGGATCCAACCCATCAATTCATTTGGTTGCGGAGCTAGAGGGAATGAAACGGAACCAGAAGGCCTACATGGACGCCGTGACACTGCTAGCACGAGAGAATCAACAACTTAAGGAAAGGATGGCATTAGATGCAAGGTCAGCGGCTATGTATGCAGCACAAGACGAAGCCAATTCCAAAGCCCCCGAGCTCAATCAAGACCGAAGGATGGTCCTAGCCAATCCGCATAATCCGGAGCCATTGGACCGACGTCCCGCCCACGGAAGTGATCAAACCGACCCTGACTATGTGCCACGATCCTCGGATTACTATGACAGTCGAACACGAAGATCCAAGCAAGCAGGACAATATGACGAACACTTCCTTGCCATGGAAAACCTCAGGAGCGAGATGATGGCCGAGATAAAACAACTAAAGGATAATCAAGGAGGAGGAAAACTTGAACAAGTAATGAGAGAGGCCGTTACAACACCACTGACTCCGCACCTAGCAAGGGAACTCATCCCCTTAAAGTGCCCTATCCCAACCTTTGAGTATTATGATGGTTCCAATAACCCAACGGCACACCTTCGTTATTATAATCGAATGATGGCCTGATGGGAGCGAGACGATGTTGTTTTGTGCAGGTATTTCCCCTCTAGCCTTAAGGGATCGGCTTTGTAATGGTTTGATAACCTCCCCCCCAACTCCATCGATTCCTACAGTCGTCTCACCGAGGTATTCTTGGAGACCTACATGTACAACAAGACTGTCAACGCAGGAATGGACAAGCATTTCTCGCTAGCAGTCGCCTTCAAAGAGACGATCAGAGAATACACTGACAGATGGCACAAGATCTGCCAAGCAATAGGAAATATTGATCTTGTGGTTAGCATCAATTTTACAAGTGGGGATTGGACAAATTAAGCCCTTTGTTCGTCGAGATCCACAACAGCAATCCTACCACTGAAGGGGATCTTCGAATAATCATTAAGAGGTACGCCAGGCTAGAAGAAATCCAGTGGGAGAATCCTAGAGCTCAAGCACAAAGATCGCATCGGAAAAACTCAGCCGAGCAAGCCAGCAGGTCGAAAAGGACTAACTCAACCAAACGCTTCAACGAAGATAAGAGAGGACGAAAAGATGACCATCGACGTACTGATCAAAAGTTCGAAGACCAAGTTTACACGAAGGTTAATGCCAGCTACGTCCATATTTTTAGGGAGATCAAGGACCGGGCCAACCTCGAATGGCCATGGTCTAAGGGAAAGCATCCACCAAGGTATGAAAATTCTAGGGACTACTGCGAATACCACTGCTTCAATGGATACCAAACAGAGAAGTGTAAAAATCCTAAGATAATGATCCAGAAGCTGATCGATGCTGGAGATCTCAAGCAATATATTCAGAAGCCATAACTCCAAGTAAGGACGAATTGAAACAAGCAAGTCCAGTTGCCCGAGAACGACAGAACAATCAATGTTATTTCTTGCTCAGAGCCCAGTGGTCCATCACTGACCGATCAAATTGGAAAGAGACTAAGAAAACAATTTGAGTACTATTGCGAGTTATACAAGATCGATGGAGAGGAGGTCAACGAACACGAAGAGTGGATGAATGCACCTCTGACTTTTTTTGCCGACGACGTAGAAGAGGACATGGAAGATCACAAAGATCCTCTAGTGCTCACCTTGCCTGTCTCAGGGTGGACAGTGAAGAAAATTCTGATCGATGGAGGGAGTTCAGTCAATGTCCTATTTTATGACACCTTCAAACGAATGAAATTGAATGATGCACAATTTATGTCTTCTTACTACACCATCTACGGATTCAACGGAGCCGCAACGGAGCCGTTAGGGGACAATATTTTAGAAGTCAAAGAAGGACCGATGAAAGTACGTACCAGATTCAGCGTAGTGGATGCACCCCCCTACAATACAATTATTGGTCGACGATGGGTCCATAAACTCAAAGGTGTAGCAACAACATATCACCAGTACCTTAGGTTCCCAACTCCCGAAGGGGAAATGGAAATCAAAGGGGATCAAGTATCCGCACGAGAATGCCAAGCTATCCAAAACCAAATTAACGCCAAACAGGAAGAGCAACGTAAATCCCGAAGAAACAAGAACAAGGTGGAAGCCAAAGAGAAGGCCATCGACCTATACCTTGAAGAAATCTCAGGAAAATCTCTAACGAAGGGTAACACCGTTCTAACCAATGAAGCCAGTGATTCATGAGAAAAAGACGACGAAGTACCAACCAAATAACAATTAAAGAACATTCCTCTTTTAGGGGAACCGAAGCCCACTTTCACACCAGTTGAACCGACCAAGCAGATCAATATTGGAACGGCAGAAGACCCTAAGATGATCAAGATAGGGACTCTAATGGATAAAGATCGGGAAGAGGCACTAACCTGACTGCTCAAAGAATATGCAGACATCTTTGCACGGAAACTAGGAGATATGTCAGGGATCAATCCCAAGATCATACAACACGAACTTCGAATAAAGCCAGGTACCAATCCCTTCAGGCAAAAATTACGCAAGGTAGCACCGGAGTACCATAAGGCCATAGAGAATGAGCTCAACAAGCTTATGGAGGCCAGATTCATAAAAGAAGTTAGGTATCCCACGTGGATCTCAAACATGGTCATCGTACCCAAGAAAAATGGCAGAGTCAGAATATGCATCGACTTCACTAACCTCAATAAGGCATGCCTGAAGGATAGCTACCCGCTCCCCAGCATCGATCAACTAGTGGAAGCCGTAGAAGGACACGAAGAACTATCTTTCATGGATGGTTACTCTGGATACAATCAGATAGCTTTGGCAGAAGAGGATCAACAACATACGGCATTCTTCACCCCACACGAACTTTACTGTTATACTCGTATGCCCTTTGGGCTGAGGAATGCATGGGCAACATACCAGAGGATGGTTGATGCAATCTTCAAACCATGGATCGGGAAAACGTTGGAAGTCTACGTTGATGACATGCTGGTTAAAAATAAATTACGTAAGGATCACCTACAGGACTTGATAAATATTTTTGACGCAATGAGGAAATACAACATGAAAGTAAACCCAGAAAAGTGCACTTTCGGGGTCACATCGGGGAAGTTCCTCGGATACTTAGTAACGAAGAGAGGTATCGAAGTTGATCCAGCTAAAATTCAAGCCATCGTGGAGATGCCATCTCCAAGAAATCTGAAAGAAGTCCAGAAGCTCAACGGATCCATAGCTGCGTTAGGGAGATTTATGGCCAGGTCATCGGATAAATGCAAGCATTTCTTCAATATCCTAAAGAAGAATACCAAATTCGCCTGGACCGCTGAATGTGAAGAGGCTTTTCAGAAGATCAAAGAGTATCTGGCAACGATCCCGATCCTTCAAAAACCCGAAACCAATGAAGTGTTAGCATTGTACATAGCTGCAACTGAAGACGCTGTCAGTGCCGTCTTGGTCAGGACAAACACAAAGTTAGAGCAACTAATATACTACGTCAGTAAAACTCTCAACACGGCAGAAAAGAATTACACCAAGATTGAGCAGTTAATATTGGCGCTGGTATGGGCAACTCAGAAGCTGCGAACCTATTTTCTGACTCACTATGCTCGAGTCCCAAGTAAAGCCCCGCTGGAATCTGTTCTCAAGAATGCAGGCAAGGTGGGAAGAATAGCAAAGTGAAATACGCAGCTGGAGCAATTCAACATCATACACGAAATCCAAACTACCCAAAAGTCACAAGTTTTAGCGGATTTCCTAGCATACCTACCTCTGGATAATTGTGAGGAAGTGAAGGATCTACTAGGGGCAAATGACAATGGAAAGGATCCGACCGATGTGCTCGAACCCTCTAATCAACAAAGGTGGGAGGTCTCCGTCGACGGATCCAAGAACAAGGATGGTGCAGGAATATGGATCATTATCACAACACCCACCGGTGACAGGATAGTACATGCACTAAGGATGGAGTTCGAAGGGCACATCAACAACATAGTAGAGTAAGAGGCTGTGGTACATGCTCTACGTTTGATAATAGAAATGAGGATAACCGATGTACGCCTAACAAGCGACTCACAACTAGTCATCCGACAGATAGAGCTTGAGTACAACACCTACAACGAGACCCTCTCAGCCTACATGGCCTTAGTCCAAACCCTAGCATCACAAGTACCCAACATCAAGTTCAGACATCTGTGCAGAAAGGACAATAGGCACGCCGACGCCTTGGCATACATATCATCAATGTTGAAAGACAAGAACATGGAGGCCATCAAAGTAGCAAGAGTATACGAACCTTCGGTTATCCCACAGCAAACCTTCTCTACAACTAATCGTGAAGACGATGTAGGGGAGGATATTTCCGAAGATGATGCAGGAGAAGATATTTACGATGACTTCACCGAAGATGACATCTTGTCAAAATCCAACGAAGACGAAGACTTTAGTAACGAAGAAGACTGGAGCACCGAAATCCACCTTTACCTCAAAGAAGGAACGATGCCCACAGATGTGAAGCAAGATCGTAAAGTACAATCAAAGGCAGGGAGATACGAGCTTCGAGATGACTACGATGCTTATCCAGAGAAGAGGACCACCGTATCCTGAAAGACATCCATTATGGAGATGCAAGCAACCACAGCGGCATGAGATCATTAGCTGAAAAAGCCAAAACGCAGGGGTATTACTGGCCACATATGATACGAGACGCTGCAAGGATGGATAGAAGATGCGAAGAATGCCAGCGTTTCTCTAAAAAGATCCATGCACCAGCAACGGAGCTAAACTCAGTGGGCATCCCCTATCCTTTTGCAAAATGGGGAATCGATATCTTCGGACCGTTCATTACAGGCACGGGACAAAGACGATTCCTGATAGTAGCAAAGGACTATTTTACCAAGTGGGTGGAGGCCAAAGCTCTATCCAGGATCAGGGACATGGACGTGTTCACATTCATTTTTCAAAACATCATTTTCAGGTTTGGCATCCCCACAGAAATTGTCTCCGACAATGGGAAACAACTGCAAGGAAAAAACATCGACATGCTCTTCGACACCTTCAAAATCAGGAAGAACAAATCCACTCCCATCTACCCCCAGAGCAATGGCCAGGCCGAAGCTACCAATAAGACCATCGCCATAACTCTCAAAAAAACTTTGGATGAACATAAAGGACGGTGGTGTGAGCAACTGCATAACACCCTATGGTCATACCGAACCACACGAAGATCCGCAACTGGGAAATCTCCATTCCTACTCACCTATTAAGCCGAAGCAGTGACCCCAACTGAAATCATCATGCCTACAACTAAAACTCAAGCTTGGGAGAAGAACCTCACCTCGGATATGATGTTAGAAAGGCTTGATGATTTGGAGGAAAGGCGAGAAGCAGCGTTACAAAGAATTGAGAATTATCAACATAGATTAGCAAGGGAGTACAACAAGAAGGTAAAGATTACGAATTTTATAGAAGGGCAGTATGTGCTTAGAACCATACCGCAATATCAACGAGAAAAGAAATGGGGAAAGTTAGCACCAACGTGGGGAGGGCCATTCATAATACACGATGTTGCAGGGAAGGGGTCGTACTACCTGCGCAACTTGAAAGGAGAAATCCTAAGGCACCCCTGGAACTCTAAATACCTCAAGCCATACTACCCATGAAGCAACGCAACTCTTCCTCTGCGTGATGAAAACCAAAAGAAGAAGATGGCGTACCCGCTTAACATGTTTCTATCTCTGGACGAGGAATAGCAGGCCTCACCGTATCAATCAAACAATATTTTTTGGTCACCATAATGTTCGACAACGGTCCCTTACTTGCACTTATATTAGGGAAAGCTATCATATGCAATCTCTCAGGACTCCCCTATCAGCGTCTATGAGTGTACGACCTTGGGGAAGGATTCCAGTAGAAAGAGATACCCAACCTAAAACAAGGCAGCGTTCGGCGGCATGGGTGCATGTAAATAATGTACATAACGCACCACATATCCGAGAACGCTGCACTAACCCCCACCGTCAGGTAATCCTCTGGCCAGGATTAGCCTACGGGGTGACATGTCCAAAATAAATAAATAACCTTCGTTATAGCATAACACTCTCGCGATCCATTTTTCTTAATCATATTATAAGTTACTTAAAATAGGTAAAAATAATATTGCAGAAAAATCAAGACTGTAAATATCCAAAAAAGAACTGATGATACATTTCATAAGAAGTGATTTCAAGTATGGGGAAACAAGCAACAAATTACAAAAATACACAAAAAATATCCCGGGCAACGTAATCAACAACTATCAAATCTCCATCCAGCACAAAGACCTACTTCCCCCCTGAGGGCTCAACATGAATAGTAGGTTGTTCCTTCTGAGAAGAGGGAACACTGCCACCAGAGGACGGATCAGAAGTGGATTTGAAAGGCTCTTGCACAGGACGACGCTTCCACTTCCTAACGAGGCCTTCTTTCTTGAGGTCTGACTCGATCTTGGTAATGGTCCTGTTCACCAATTGCTTACGTGCCACAAAGGTAACCCTGTAAGCTTCGCATCTGAAGTTGTCAGCAGCGACCGCAAATGCTCCATCTCTTTGTCAGTCTCCTTCAAGGCTGCGTCAATACTTCCAGCCAACACCTCAAAGTAGTGGGTTCAACCCTATTGATGGACTAATTCAGATTGAGCCCTTTCAAATTTTTCATCTGCAAAGCGAAGCTTTCCCTCGAGTTCTGCAAAAATAAAACAGTTCATCAGATAAAGAAAACAGACCACTATTCCCCACTAAACGAACGTATACCTTCGACATCAGCCGAAGCTACTTCGTATTCATTCACAATGGCATCCCGAGCTTCGTCAATAAAGTCATACTCGCTGGAAAGTTTCTTATAATCCTGACGATAGTCAACTCTACCTGTTTCATAGAGTCCAAATGACGAAGATGATTGACTTCGTTAGTGGTTCCCTCAATCCCTTTCGTAAGTCTATACATATTTACTTCAAGATCCTTTTTGGATTCAACCAGACAGGCAACATCGGCACGTGAAGCAGCCAAGGCAAGACTAAGAGCAGGAGCTTCGGCCCTAGCATCATCTCGCTCACGAACCAAACGCTGTATGTAATCACTAACATCAGGGGCATGGGATGATCGAGCTTCACGAAGTTCCCTTTCTTGATCCACAACCTTAGCTTCCAGTTGAGAAGCAGCGTCGCGAGCTTCACCAATATTTTGGCGGGTCCATGACAAAGTACCATCAAATTAGCGACGGGCTGCATCCATCGAGTTCTGCATAGCCAACATCTTCTCCCGTCGCTCACGACACTTAGCCGAAAATAAATTATGTTCATCGGCATGAGAATTCCAGTTCTCTTTTACTTTGATAACTTATGACACCAACTCTTTGATACATAAGGCTTGCCGAGACCTTTCATTTCGAAGCAAAACTAATTTTTCGGTACCACCCGCTGAAGATAGGTGCGGCCAACTCAGAAAGAACACTAAGTACAAGAAGAGAGAATAAAAAGAAAAGGGACAAACCTCTAGATGAAGTATCCGCCGATGAGGCTTCGGCACGAGCACGCTCAAGTTCTTGACGAAGAGAATCTACCTCTCGACGAAGCGCTTTTTCGGTATCACCAGCCTGCTGTTTCCATTTCAATTGCTCCTTAAGCTCCAGTATCTCCTTATCCTTGGACTTAATAGATTCCTGAGCAGTATGAAGCTCGTCATCCCTCTGAAAAAGCTCCGCTTCCAATTTTAAGGCCTTGGATCGAAAGAATTGGTACAGGGTATGGTTGCAGTGCTCGCTGTTCAGCAACTACAAAGGAAAAGGCGTCAGTATCATAAATATAAATTAGTAGTACGAAGAAAAAACAAATTAATACCTCCATGATTCTTTGCTGAGGGAATCCATATTGATGACCGTCTGCAATAACGATCATGTCTGAAATGGTTGAAGGAGCAGAAGACAGCAAGTTTGAAGGAAGAGCAGCGTCAAGACCACGCTGCCATACTTCGGTCACTCGATCACGAGTAGATAGCTCCATATGCTGACGAGTGAAAGCATCAAAATCCCTCTCACCAGGAATGATAGGGTCAGGATACGGGACATTCATGAGACCTTTCTTCTTCAACCAATCAAAGGTCTCATCATCGTCAGAGCGCATCACATTTCCAACAAAGTCAGCCGAAGCGTTCATAGCGGTTGTTTCTTTACCTTTCTTTTACTTGGCATCAACTACTCAGCATCCTCACCTTCGGAGCTATCTTCGGCCCCTGCCTCCTTTGTTCCATCCTGTTCAGCCTCTATCTCCCAATCATCATTAGGAGACAATAGTGAGAACTCAGAAGCCATGCCCATTACAACACCTAGGTCGATCTGACCCCCAGAAGAATAAATTTTGCCAAAGGAAAATTCTTGGTTCAGCTCAGACACGTTCATTGGCTCAGGGATCATGATATGAAGATCAACATCTTTGTTTCTCTGATCAGGAGAGGGGGTACCTTCAGGATCGATCACACGATCATTCTTTTGCCATTCAGGAATGACTTCTTCTTCAGTATGCTTATTCTTTTCAGGAGTGGTCTCAGTATGCTCCTCATCATCGGTGACTTCATCATCATCGTCATCATTATCAGCAGAATCATCCTCATCGCCCATCGGACTAGTTACTTCAAGAATCCCAGATTCCTCATCCTCGATAGTGGAAGATTCAATAGTCCCAATTTTCTTCTTCTTCGACACCTACAAAAGATGCACATCAATCTCTGATTCAAGGGGCAGATACACATACAACAACTATACTTAATCATACCTTGACAGCAGCGACATCATAGGAGGGGAGAGTAACCTCGGAACCTTCTTCATCACCGACGTCCTCAGCGTCGACTTTAAAGTCAAAATTCATGCCAGTAAAGTTCAAGGCCCAAGGACAGAAGTCACCATAGCGGGCTGGGCCACCATCACAAATTATGCTATGAGCGGTAGGTTTCCATTCAAGCTCACCAGGGATCCATCCATGAGCCCAAGGACCAATGACTTCAATAGGAGTGGCATGCCACTCATAATCATGATCGCGACGAAGGCGCTCCTTCAAAGGGAAAAGCTGAGGTTTGCCAATATTATCGGTTCCGGGGACGAAACTCAGTTTAGTATCACTCACTTCACTAAGGAGACGGATTTCACCACGGGAAGCATCCATCGTACGAAGACCAACACTCCAGCGTTTTCGGTTCCGCCTATTCACATAATCTCCAAACGAAGCATTGAAATTCTAAGCAGTATACCAACTTCTTTCCTCAGGGTTAGGACGATAACACTTCATCGTGGTCTCACCCTTACTCTGCAGATAGCATTCGTGAAGGGTTCACAAGTAATTCCCACTCAGTTGAACCACTGAGCGACAATGAGTATGAGAAGTAGAACCCTCACGGTGAGCTAACACATCGTAATAAAACGAATCTCCAGATTTATACAAGGGAAACATCAAACCCGCCTCAAAAGCTCCTACCGTCGTCAACAGATGCTGGGAATCATACTTATAATTACTTATCATCTCATAAGTAAGATCGTCACCCTGATTATAGAAACGAACCTCGAAACACTCAAGACCGTGCCTAATCTTAAACTCCTCAAGATCAATATGTTTGAAAGAGACAACATATTTCTTCTTCTTTGGAACTGGAGCTGTTTGTGCCGAAGGAGCAACCTCAGAAGATGCTTCCTTATCTAATGAAGGATTCATATCCGAATCCTTCCTCTTCGACGATGGATTCCTCGACAAGTTTGCTTCTTTGGGTACATGATTTTTTGATGAAGGATTCTTCGACGAAGATACCTTGAGCAAAGACTTGGATTTTTGAGAAAGAGAAGACTGAGGGACGATAGTGTTGATGGGATCAGCGTCCAACGTATCCGAACGCTGGGAAGAAGGTCTGCCGGTAGGACGATCAACAACGTAACGGGAACCCCTTGCCTGATCTCCCCTCCTTGAAGGAGAATCTTTCGGGATAGACGAAGAAAAAACTTTACGAAGACGAAAATTTGACTGAGAGGATCGTGGAGTCCCACCCTTCGGCGGAGAAGTATCTGTAGTTCTAGCTTGTGGAGACCGATAAGGACTCGGCGGTGGAGATCTATACGGACTGGACCGACGATCATCACCCGCCATAGCTAAATAGTAGAGGCATCAGAGATCATCAAAAATCATCAACAATCAGCTTTTAACCTCAACAATTAGGAAATCATGATCATCAGAAAAGTAGCTCATAGTTTTTGTGATGAAGAACAGGGGAAAGTATATATACTGTCATATGTCGTGTTCTCCATCACAAAACCTAAGGATGCCAATGATAAAAGTACAAAAAAATCAGAGATTAAGAGCGTAAACAGCAAGGAACAACTTACCTGCAACAATGGCAGAATACAGGGAAGAAGTCTGACGAAGCCACCAACTACCAACAAACAATACCCCAACAATAAAGAGGTTCACAGAGAATGATCAGTACAAAGTAGAAATAATTCTAAGAAGAATTGAAGAGCAAGAAGACAAATGAGGAATCTGAATTCAATTATCCCAAGATATAAAAGAGACAGAGAAGATAAGAGACCAAGGAGATATAGGTAAAAGAAGAATGAGAATGAGAATAAAACTTATCTCATTCGCCTTCTCTATCCTATTTATAGCCGATGTGAAAAATGGAAAACCGCCCCGGAATTCAAGGGGGAGTTATTACAAAAAAGTGGGAAACGTGTCCAAATAATAGGAGGATTTATTGCGGGAAGATAATGGAAAATTTCTTCAAACTTTGACCAAGTTAAAATTTAGAAAGAAAAGAGGAAAATTATATACACATAATCCCGCTGCCAGCCACGTGGAGGAAGAGCTACACGTGCAATACATAAAGAACATGAGCACCAAGCTTTGATGCCACGGTATGACACTCAAGGAACCAAACCATCATCTATCGCCACGTCGACATCACTAAGCAGATCCAACGGTACCCAGACCGAGGACTACCTGATGCACGAGGACCTAAGAAACACAATAGAAGATCCGAAGTTCACTTTATCCCATCCCAAGATAGGTCCAAAATGAACGGAGGAGATGAACTCTACTGACAGAGAAGTGACAGCATCAGGGACAGCTGTCTCACGCATGCGGTCTGTCCAAACCACCCATATTAAATGC
>JAJJMB010015971.1:0-11289 GCA_023531105.1 Papaver atlanticum
TTTTTTATGACTTTTGCACTAATATTAATTGAAATATGGTTTTGATTAATTAGTTATTATATTATTAGATGGGTCATGCTTGCTTAGATGTTTGATGTCCCATGCTTACGATTTATAACTAATGTTTTTAGAATCTACCTTGGCAAGAATAAGAGTCCATGTTTACATTTCTTGAGCTAAAATTGTTGAGAATAAATAATTGAACCTTATGTTATGAAGATTGGCCGAATCCTTAGTTCCAGTACCTCTCGCCAATTGTTTAATAGTTTTGTATATATTTATTTAGTATTTGTAAAAAATTTAATCTCCACAAATCCGAGTGAACGACAACCTCATTTTTACTACAACTTCAAATTACATCAAGCATACATCATCAAACAATATCACACCCATTCAATAAAAATCATAAATCAATTAAAAATCAATGCAAATAGTCATAAAAGAATTATTAGAATTACCACATGCGTGAAATAGGGCTTCCTCCGTCATCCCAGTGTTGGGGTTTTGCTCCTCATATTAATCACTTGCTCAAAGTACATATTTATAGCTCAAAAGTTGATTAAAAGAGTAAAAGAATACACTGTAGTCGCTGAAGGTCTAAAACAGAAGACAGAATTGTCGGTAAAGGTCTTCTGTGACTGCAGGAAACTGTTTATAAACGTTACTCAGCTGCTGCTGTTGAAGAACGACACTCGTCTGCGACTGTTCCGTGTGGGTCTATATTCTTCGTTTTCTTCAGCTCCGCACAAGCAGAAAACAGCAACAGGAAGCTTTCTGTTCGTCTTGATTTCTCACTCCTCAGCCCTTCTCATCCCCCCAAACTCTCGACACCCCTTCTATATGACCCAACCAATCTATTTATATCAAAATGAGCGATTAAATCTCTCCAAAATCTTCCAAAATCTCTTCACTTCTCTTCACGGAAAAGTTGCGGCAATTTCTTGTTTTAGGATTTCTACGCGTATCTGAGCTCTCCTTTTGATTCTAAACTCTTCGTTAGATAGATATCAAGCTTTGGGAAGAAAATCTTGCCTTTAATCTCTCTAAAATTTCCTAAAATCGGTCACACACGTGACTTTCCATATTTTGCTGTTGAGATAAAAATCCGTCGATTGAGCCCAGTTTAATCGATTTCAACACCCATGTTAGATTCCTAGACCCATAAGGAGTCTACCCTATGAAAATCAGAGGTTTAATCGATCTCAAACTCCTCCAAATCACTACCACCAACACTGCATGTTTTCTGTTTTTGGTTTCCCGCCAAAAACAGAATTTGAATGTGAAGGGAAAAGGTTACCCCTTATCCAGTGGTCGCCCCTTATCCGTTGTTGGAGTCCGCATAACACTTGTCCCTTAGGTTGCATTTTATCAACTTTTCGAGCCAATTTCACCGCAAAAGCTTATTTCTCAAAAAACACCTACGAAGGGATAAAATACCAAAATAAGTACAAAAATGGGTACTAATAATATACACAATAAAGATGAAAATAGACACATAAATGCGTCTATCAATAGGCAAAACCGAGTTCTTCAAGTCATGTACACTTTAGGGTTTGTGTGACTTGGAAATTGGGTTTGCAAAAGAGGAAAGTTCAAGATATCGACATAATGAGTAATTTGAACATGTGCTGAATTCAAAGATATTCCTTGATACTCAAGGTGAGATCCCAAACCGAAATAGTAGAGAATCTTTTTGATATTTTTGAAATTCATATGTTTTATATTACCAGCAATCAAAACATATCTCTGGAAAGATATATTATTTAAGTGCTAGCTAGCTAATATTGATTTCTCCATGAAGATTTTGGTTATACAGTTGGATATTGGTTGGAATTTATAAAACCGAATTTATATTCTAGCAAAGACGCACGTGCATTTCTTAAGAATATCTTCGGTTATGGAAATCTCTTGGTGTCAAAACTACCTTGGTCTATAAATAAATAGTGAAGTTTGTTCTTCTTACAAACTTATCCTGAGCCAGGAAAACTTCATCTTTGTTGTTTCTGGTGTGGCCGACTAATAGTATTCTTGTAATACTATTTTGGAGATGAGAGTAACCTAATTAGGAGAAATCTCTTACGTCCGCTAGTTTAAAGACTTCTTTGGGATCAAGAAGCGTTTACTAGTATCATTGGTGGGAACCTAGAATCGCATTGTTATTTTAGTTTTCTGTTATTTACTTGATTGACTAACGGTTGTTAACTCTTGGTTGCTCCTAGTTTGATTATTCTTGAGAGCCTTATCTTCTGACATAAGGTCACTCAAACTAGATCAAGGGTTTAAGGTTGACCTTTGATTATCCATTGGTAATAGACCCTTTTCTTTGCTTGATCGATCATAAGTCGGGAATCAAGTTTGTTATTTTGCATGTAGAGAATACTATTGATGATTTGGAGACAAGAATTTTTTTTTAATTGGTTTCATATCTTTGTGCACAAACTTGATCTGCTGGGATCCGACTAGATCTAGTTTATCTTTTGATAGACTTGTTATTGCCAGTCGTACTTAGATCGACAAGCTATCATTTGGTGGTACTCTTCAGTATCCGAATCTGGTAGTTCTGTTTGACTTGATCTGGTTAACTTGTATAATCCATATCTTGGAAGATTTAAACCCGATAAAGAAGTTTAATTGATTTTAGACAGAAAAGCCTTATAATATCTCTGATTGATTTCCTAAGATAGGAGAGTAGTTACCAAACAGATTAGTCATTTACTGTTTGGAAGACAATCGAAAGGGTTGAGTGCTTAAAGTCTTCAGAGATACTGAAGCAACTAAAGTAGTGAACTCTATCTCAGGATTTACGTGCTTTGGCCAGATTGGTTGTAGGCGCAGGGATCCTGGGAAACTAGGCAACTAGGGGTAGTTTACTTGGTCTCAACTATACATTGTTGGTAGTGTCTTTGTATGGCGGCTAAATTCTGAGAGCATTCAAAACTGGACTAGGTACCACTGCATTTGGGTTTCCTCGTTAACAAAATTGTTGTGTTTGTGCGCTTTTACTCTTTCCGCATTAAAGGTTTTTTAATTGTAAAAGCATCTCTCTACTTGTACGCTTGAAGGCCATTAGATTTGAAAATATTGTGGTATGCTTGGTATCCTCGTCATTTCATCGACAAATAGTTATTCAGGTGGTGCAAGTGCAAAGAAGGAATTTGGCTTAGATGGTGGTTAAAGCTCATAGTACAATACAATTTTGATTTGTGGTAGTGATGGTGTCCGAGAGGAAGGCCTTATATATTATATTAACAATCCATGCGTTGTTTGAGTGAAGACGGTGGTCTTATTCATGTCACAAAAGGTGGTGATTATTGGGGGTTTTATCCGTAAAGAGAGCCCCGGAATTCTCCGGAGCATAACTTGGGGTGTTTCCAAAGTTATGTGGTTTCCAAGTTCAAGGTTTCCTAATTAAGGCATGAGGTTGTTCTTAGAAGTTTTCTAAGACTCGTGGAGCAAGGATGTATCTACTATATAAGAGGACTTATATGCTGAGTAGGAATCATCCTCTTGGAAATCCTCTTTATAAGGGGTGAGAGTCACAACCATTATGTCCTATAATGGTTCGTGATGAGGCAAAATCTAGGTGAGAAAAGTGACTTATAAAAAGAGCGGGCATAGGAGCAACCTGAGGTTTTCTAGGGTTCATATGGGATAAGTTAGAATTCACAATGTTTTTCATATACTTATCTAAATCCGATGTAACCATGGTGGTGGTTTATGAAATAAGAAAAACAAAGGAAGAGGTAAACTCTTCGTGATATGTCTTGTTGTGTCTAAGTTGTTTATTGCTGGGTTATATAACTAGTTGATTATATGAAGTGTGTCGATGTAATAATTTGTTATGATAATGAAAAATTCTCGGGGAGTGTTGGTCTTGGATGTAGCTTACAAAGGGTAAGTGAACCACATAATCTTTGTATCGTGTGTGATTGCCTGTTCTTGTATTGATTATATATTCATACTAATATTATCAATCATGCTAATTTAAAGATGTGAGTAAAGGATTCGAGCTAAGTTATCTAAAATATGATGTTTCTTACAATTGGCTCCTATAAAAACATGCAATTCAACATTTATGTACAATGGATGCAATTCAACATCATAAAACAGTCAAGTGGAGCAACAAAGTCTACTATTGATATTTAAGGTTTCAAATTCCCCAAAATCTTCTTGTCCTCTACTATCTTCTTCCCAATCACTCTCAGTCTAATTTTCACTATCCCTCAATCTTCTTCTCCTCTACTATCTTTTTTCGGTCATTGTCAGTCTCATCTTCACTATCCCTTAATCTTCTTTTTCTTTGTTATCTCTTCTCAGTCATTGTCAGTCTCATCTTCACTATCCATCTGGCTCCCATCTTCACTCTCCCCATCCGTATCGGCTCCACTCTCCCCATCGCTCCCATCTCCACTGTCTGTATCGCTCTCTAAAGAAAGATATGCTTCCACAATTCCCCACAAATTGTTGTAAATATGCTCAATGACTTCTCCATTGTTTTTGATAACTCTTACATCAATATATCCATACTTCAGGTCATATTCTTTCCTTGCGACACATGCAAAGCCAAACTTGATCACATCTATTGCCACATCTGTTGTTTTAGTTTCAAACTTGTCAATTTGAGTTCTGATCAGATGAGATTCTTCCCCAACCACATATCTATCAGGTACCCTAATTGCAGCAGTATTGTTTAGATACCACAAATCTAGTTTGTGGTCACCAGCAGATTCTTGATTAGTTCCCGCAATAAAGAGATTGAAAAAAGCATCGTAGTCAAGGAACGTCTTTGAATACTCATGTATTTCTCGAGAAAGGTTCTCAATTGTTGGTCTGGGGATTTCTGTTTTGTCAGCCTCTAACACTTTTTCTGCGACTTTATTTACTAGAGGGCGTAAAGTACGCTGACCCCCAAGTCCACACAACACTAGTTTTGGCTCATCACCAAGCACAAATAACTTATCATACTCGGCATCTATACAAACATCACACACCAAGATAAAATAAAATAAGCATAATCAAACAATAAAACACGGCAGACTAACACAAAATAATTATTACTTGTCTCAACTACAAAACCAAATCTACTTAAAAAGTTCAAACTTCAAGTTCCGTTTAGGCAATCTTCTTCAAAGTTCGAAGAAGCGGGAATAACACCCAAGATTTGTCAACAAGAAATGAACATTAATCAATTGCTATGATGCCACTAATACAATAATAGATATCAATTAATAGCAAGATCTATTATGCTATATACCAAAGAGGAAAACATGTTACACCGAAAAAACAGATTGAAAAAACCCAACACTTTGTGGTAGTAGGTAATAACGCAACTAGGTTAGTAGGACAACATCCAATGCATAAACTTGTGTCATTGCAACATAAACACACAGTACAGTACAAGTCATAAATTTGACTCCAACATTAATTAACACTACAAGCCTGCTTCATTAATATATTGCTTTGCAAGGACCAAGAGATCGCACGCACTTGAAAGTTGGAAAAGCACAAGAACTATATTCATCATACCACAGCAACCAGAACATGATGCATATTAATTTAGAAAATTGAACATCTCACAATCAAAACCCAGTGGACACATAACCATCATCAATCTATCTCACAACTAAACAAACCTGAGCAAGTATATAGAACTTGAAAAAGTTACTGTTTCAAATATCAACAACATCCAAATCTAACACAACAACCCAACAAAACTTTCATGCTTTGCTGTCTAAAAAAGAAAACATATCCATTCATGTTGATTCCAAATGAAGTAATAGTTACGTACCTTTCTTGGGATTAACTCGCAAAGGTTCGTCTTTCTTATCCACCACTTGAAACTGCTTGAGGCAAGCAACAACGAGCCCATCACTGCATACCATGGCGATCATATTTCCCAACTTATCTATAGACTTTGCGTCATCATCATCATCATCATACACATCACCAGCCTCAACATTATCACCATCAACAACCATACGGTCATCATCAGAATTATCACTCATCGTATCTACATCCATCAAATCCATCCATGAGATTAAGATCGTGAAATCTATTCCATTACAGATACACTAATATAATATGATATAGAAAATCGAATAAAAACAATTCTTGGTTTTCCCAAATATCTTTCTTTTCTCTCTAACAGAAAATATCGAAAAAACCCAAAAAAATATCAAATCCTAAAAACTGTTGACAGCAAAAGATTTAGTAGCAGAAACCAATTAAATACTTAATGAAACCCCAATTGATGAAGCACCCAAAAGTTAACCTATATCTCCGCCAATCACTCATTATATCAATACAAAATCAGCAGAAACCCTACATGAACACTAGTAAAACCTGAAATTTATCGAATCATGAATTAGAAACCCCCTAATCAAATTGGTTGATAATTCTGGATCAAACCTAAAAGTAACAGTTTGTATGTCGATTGAAACTCAATTAGAAGAGAATCTAAAGTAAGAAATGGGTGATGATTTAGTTTGAAAAAAGAAACATTACCGGCTAGGAAGAAAATGAATGAACAAAGTGTCGCTGGTGTTGCAGTGATCGCTCGAGTGGGGGTGCCGCTGTTCAATCTCAGTTTGTATCGGACAACGGGACAAGGAGAATAGATATTCCTTTTAAGTTTTATATCTTAAACCTACGGCTAGGATTGGATTAGGGATCCCCAGATCAACAGCTACAATTAGTTGGAATCCCGTGGATCTTACTTTTTGCAATGCCGGTCTAGAAAAAATCATTAAATTTGTGTGCATCTGTGAGGGAATTAAAGAGTCAAGAACACACCCAGTCGCCACGAGTGGCAATCATGTAACATACTGTCAGTAATGCACTGGGCTACCGTCTTGCCAAAACAAAATGGTATAAAGTGGATGTTGTAGCGGAAGCCTTAATAACACAGGAAAACAAAATGCCTATTCACTGTTTCCAGAGAGAACGAGCAAAAATAAACTTTTAGAAACAAACTTGGATCCATGACAACAGAGTTTAAGAAGGAGAATACAATTAAGAGAAGACAAAACATCATCCAGAACACTTAACAAGTATGGTGGTCATCGTCTGAAACAAATACACCCATTAAATAGAAGTCAACCGATAATTAACTAACTTACTATTTACACTTATCTAATTATGTAAGTTTACTTCATTCTTCTATTTGGCAGTATCAGGCATTCATTTTGTTCTGCTTCTCATGTTTTGCCATGGTATATTCTGAATCATAATTTAATGTGAGTCCTCCATATTCACCTGTAGAATCAAAAGCAGATATACCGATTTAATCAAACCATATAGAACAGCTTAAACCTATATATATATCACCATAAACTAAAAAAGAAAAACAGTCACAAATTTGCATTAACAACATAGCAAGTATGAGAAATGTTGCTGACCTTCTCACTCTCCTGGACTTTCTGTGGCATTTGAGACACATTTGTTGTGGGGCTACTTACCTTTCCAACCTTCACTTGAACGGGGTCAGTAAGGTATTTCTGTTACATATAAGCTCATTAGCACAAACAATCGACTTCTGAAGAAAAATCATTAAATACATGGTCATATGATCATAAGGGTGGAATCCAAATCTTTACCTGTGCAAGGGCTTCAACCTCAACTGTCATTGCTGCACTAAACAGCAACGTTTGGTGCTTTATGGGAAGATTCCGCATCACCTGAAAGCCAAAAAATAACCAATATATTCTATATTCGCTTACACATGCACGTTTCAACACTGAAGCTGCTAGACAGGTGACAACAGAAACCCAGCAACAACAAAAGAAGGGATTTTAAGTACGAAGCACCTCTCTTATTTGCGGCTCAAACCCCATGTCTAACATTCTGTCAGCCTCATCCAAAACAACGAATGAGATCCTAGAGAGGCAGGTGTTCCCTTGTTGCAAATGGTCAATAAATCTTCCAGGTGTGGCAACCACAATATTTACTCCTGCCCGCAACTCAGACTCCTGTACACAATTAAGGCAAATGGAGAAAATTTAAGTAGCACAGATATGCTACGGCTACAATAAGTTCAAAGTTTCGTCTTCTTCATACTTCAGTTAAACCAAAAGAATTCAAAATGATGACAACCATGTGACAGAATACCTAAACGACAACAAATTACCTGCTCTGCCATATTTGTTCCATCCACAACCGTAGCAGTTCTGAAGGACTCCAGAGATCTACTGAAGGCCTTAACCTGAGAAAATTTCCAACAATCACAGAGCAACAACAAATCAGAGTAAATAAGAAAGGTAAGATGACCTTAAAATAAACAAACTGAACGAAATTTTACCGTCTACCTAGTAAGACAAATTGCCAAACAGACTAGTCGAAACAAGTAAAGTATAATAGCAACTTATACAAAATCATAAAAAGATAAGTATGGCTCTTTTCAAAGTGCAAAAGTGAAATTTCAGAGAAGTTATGTTCCAGCCCAAGAATAATTTCCTCAATTTGGTTATTCTAAGGTTAAAAAAAATAGTAACAATGGAGGTCACAATTAACAAAGATAACTCACAGACTGCCTAGCAACACTGTTTACGAAAATAAAATGAAAGAACCGTTTATGAAGATAATTCACAGACTGATTGCGTAATACACAGAAGATGAAAGAACCGTTGCGAAAATAAAATGTCTCTAATCTTGTGGTAGATAATCAGTAACCTCACCTCTTTCTCTATCTGTTGGGCGTATTCTCTGGTAGGTGCCAACACTAACGCAGAAGGAGCATCACCTCGCTGAACAGAAGGCTGGGCTAAGCAATGCTGCAGAATCGAAACAAAATATGTGTGTACACATATAATAATGCAATAAAAAAATAAAACAAAAATTAATTGATGGTGGAAAGCTGTAAAATGGAAACCTGAATCATTGGAATAGCAAAAGCAGCAGTTTTCCCACTCCCAGTCTCTGCACAACCCAAAAGATCCCTTCCATTCAGAGCAATTGGCATAGCTTGGGCCTGAATAGAGGTCGGTCTAGCATACTTGTGAAACGATATATCTTTCATGATACTTTCATGCAAACACTGGAAAAGAAGGTAAACACGGTTATAGCGATGTGAATCTTGCTCATAGAGTCATAATATCTAGAAAAGAAAACCATATACCATATTTGTAAAAGATTCAATTGGCGCAGGTGCAGGAGCGGAATCTGGTGCAGCAGTAACATCAACATTTAGCCGCAAACGAGCCTTTTCAGTCTGTAGAAGCATACAGCATATCAATTTCATGTAAAATGATATTTCTGTTTAGAATTTTCCCTAGCTAGATATTCTATTTGATTAAGATAGGTCTCACTAACTGCAAAGATCATTTTTTCCATAATGCACAACGAATTTTCTTCATAGAACATTACCCTTTTGTCATGTCCTTTTCTCTCTAATTCATCTTTCCTCAAGTTGCTTGCTCACGCATTAGTAACAAGAAAACCATACTAAAGGAAAATTAAGAAAGGGAATCCCAACTCTGATAACATTATTCACTGTAGGATGATTACTTGATTCATTATTCAAAACACCATCGACCAAACATATTAATTAGCAACTAAGGACCACAAACATGGTCCCATTACTGCCTGCAGAAAAGGACAACTGGTTCTTCATCGCTTAAGTTTAATTCACACTTCTAGAACTCCTTTACCTCTTAAAAGGTCAACCCTACAAATAACTGCAACGAACTGAGCAGTGATCTGTACAAACTTGAGGCAGTTTTTATATTTGCACCATGCAAACATTTACCAAATATCATGCACATTTAAGGATATAATAACTTAATGACCGTCTAGAGGAAAACAAAAAGATACATAATAAGAAAATTACTCACTTCTTGGTGGTGTCTGAATTGGCGCCCTCGAACAGGCCAAAGGCTTTCCGCAAAAGATCTAAATAAGGTAACAAAAGCTAATTTCGAAAATAAGGAAACAGAAACCAACTCTGAAACCACACCATCTTTAGCTTTTTTTGTTGACGTCTTCTTATTCCAATCATAAGAATATAGACGGACTTTCTTTATATCTGATGCAGAAATAGTTGGGTAGGACTCGATAATGATCCGGTCTTCTCCCGCAACACCATGGAAGTAAGGATATCTACCATGCCTGCCCCCCCACTGAAAAGGTAATTTCATGGTAATTGCAGTCCACTTGCTGTAGCTACCAGTAGAATTATCATCACCGCAAATCCACAGCTTCACAACCTTACCAGTCCACCGTTGTAGTAAAGCTATATGTCCACCCACTTCTAATAAACTATGGAAAGGACCACAATCGCCTCCGGGTGGATTCTCACATTTGTCTCTGATTTCTTGAGGAACCCTAATCACTTTGAATTTCTCCTGTCCAACGTCGAACGCATTTATATATTCAGGGATTCCCACTAAGTCGTTACCCCAATAAATGAAACCATTTGAATAAACTGAAACTTCTACCTCATATGAAAACGGAACCTTCTCATCGATGTTTCTCCAAGTGTTCTCTCCTACGGTCAAGACCTCACAAATGTCTGTCCACTGTATTTCGTCATCTATACTTAAGATCTTAGAAAAGTCTGTCACTTGTTTACGTATACGCCAAGTGCATACAACTTTGTGTCGTTTGGTGGCAGGATCAAATCCAAAGAAGTATGTTGGTAACCATACACCAAGAGCATATTCTTTAGCGAAGTTGTACTTTTTGTTTTGATGAAGCGAAGAAGTGATCCATGGCGTTAGTTCTCTAGTACATGGATTTAATATGCAAACGGCAGCTAAACGACGGTTAACAAAACAAATCAAACCATTAACAGGTGCTAGAATACCAGTATAATGAAATGGCTTTCGCTCCAATTTCCGAACAGTAGTTCTAATGGCTGGCGATGTTCCACTTTTAAATATATTGCCTAGCAAAAAAGACTCTCGGTACTTATACTCCCTCACGCCCGCATACCTGCGTGTAATTCTGGACCCTGTGTATCTTCCTAAGAGATTAACGGTATGACGCGGAACAACAAGAAAGAGATCTGGACCATGTTGCTTTGACCGAGTGAAGTGTAAATCAATCAAGCCTTGATCTTGGCAGATTGAGAAGTTCCAATGTTTGCTTACACACTTGAAACGCATGAGTGATTTAACTGGGAGCCTGCTCAATATCTCACGCATGATTCTATAGTGATCGAAAATACTGCTGCTGCCCAGAACCTTCTTATCATTACTACACTTGGCCATTGGCTTCCAATTGTTACCCATCATCATCTTCATATTCATCTCACTCTGTCCGATAATTTTATGTTCCTCACTATTGCTGAGGCTA
>JAJJMB010015988.1:5744-309105 GCA_023531105.1 Papaver atlanticum
TTTTCATCAAAGCAATTTTCAAGATATTGAAATAATCAACATGACTTCCGTCACTTGTAAAGATGAACTTGGCCAAAGCGAAAGCTTACCAACACATATTTCGAGAGCGAGATAAACTCAGCTTGAAATAGCAAATGTGTATAATCGAAGTCTATATAGCAATACGACTTTTGTCTTAAGATATGAGATAAAGTAGATAGACCTTTTGAGTGATAGATAAGTTCAAGTCTCCACATACCTTTTAGTCGATGAAGTTCCACCAGTTCCTTGAGTAGTTCTTTGTCTTTGTATGATGAACGCCGTGGAGTCTAGATCTCAACTACACTTTCTATCCTAGTCCGAGACTTAGGTATAAGTAGACTAGAAATCAAGACTTATAGTTTTGGCAACTACACTTGACAACAAGCTTGAGATAGCAACGCTTGCGATTTCGACCGAGCAGTGCTCTAACTCATACTAGGTATGCAAACAAAGTTCACGGACCTGAATCATACCAAAACAGTTTTCATACTAGGTACGCATACTTTGCTGTATCCAGACAAAGGTTTTTGTTCTAAACTCCCATTTCAATCATTGAAACATCCTTAGAAGACGAAAATAGCTGTCTCACACAAACTATTAGCTTATAAGTAATTTTCAAGTGATTGAATGATCAATATGAAACTTTCCAAGTCGACATCAAATGATTGTCTCACACAAATCATGTAAGATGTTTCAAGGTAATTTCCGCATGATCATATTTTGACTTATTATTTAGTTTCCAACAAATAAATTGTTTCCAGCTAAAATCGTCAAGAATAATGATGAACGCATCTAAATAAAAAAGCTTGCAACACATATTTCAAGAAATATATAAGCAAGTTAAACTCGGCTCGAAATATCAAATGTGTATAATGTAAAAGTCTATATAGTTATATGACTTAGTCTCATTAGGAGATAAAATAGAATAGATTTCTGAGTGATAGATAGGTTTTATTCTCCATATACCTTTTGTTGATGAAGTTCCTCCAAGCTCTCCTCAGTAGATCTTCGTCTTCAATCGATGGACGTCGTGAAGTCTAAAGCTCAACTACAAATTTTATCCTAATCCGAGACATAACTATAAGTAGACTAGAAATCAAGACCTATAGTTTTGATCAACTAAACTTGACAAACAAGCTTGAGATAGCAACTCTTGCGAGTTCGACCGAGCAGTGCTCTAATAATATCCCCCTTTGTCAATTTTAGTGACAAAACTATCAATACATATGGATTACAAAATAAATAAACTTTGTATCTTCTCATCCATCATGCTTAATTTCCTTGGCTCATCAACATTCCTTGAATTCTTCGCCACTCCAAGTACTTCAGCGATTCTGAACGTGTTCATAACAATAATCAAATATATGAAAAACATCTGTTCTCAATCATTGTTATACAATGTCATAGTACTATTACACAACATCAAAGTCCAATTGCATCACAACTTTGACAATAATACTATGGTGATATGTATCACTCCCCCTTAGTCAATACTTCCATCTCATAATGAACACCACTCCCCCTTACATTATGATCCATAAACCATATGTATGTAGTGTGAACTACTAAATAATTCTCCCCCTTTTTGTCAATATAAATTGTCAAAGGTTCGAAAACTACGGGATCATAATGAAATTCTCACAGAGATAATTCATGACTAAAAGAGAACATATCAACTTTGTTTCGATGATTTCACATAGTCCAAACTTAGTGTATTCATCAAGGAGTTTATAAAGATACAAGATAAATCCTATAATATTCCACAACCGCACTCCCCACAAAGATTTGGAAATTAAGCACAAGTTCAATTAAGAACTCTCCCCCAAAAAAAATCATTCCCGAAAGAACAACAAGAGCGGCCTTACTTTTAAAAGAAAATAAGGATTTTGTTGGACATTAACAAATCACATGAATTTGTATCCAAAAAACTCGAATAAATTAGCCACAAGAGACCTTAATGATTAATTTAATCGGAAATGCTCAACATAAGAAAAATTATGGAGTCATACAATACTTTTACATAGAAGTGGATCATGGAAAGATCAATACTGCGGAATATATCAAAAGTTCATTATATTTTTCATCAATATTTGCATAATGACACAATAAACTTAACTTTTAAGCATATATGAGATAATCATAGTTCACGGATGTAAACACACATATCCCATAAAATATTTTTGCAATATATAAAACCAATAAAGATTAATACTGCAAAATCATCTTCCAAATAACTTAGAATTCAAACAAATAAATCTAAAAACATTGCAAGATGAAAATCGTTGGCAATAGCTATGTGTAATCACAATATTTGCTATTCCAAACCCTAGTTATCATTCTTCATAAGAAGGTTCCTAGACAAAACAAGAAGTTCAGACTTCTTTGATAACTCCATACCTCTCCATGACTCCAGCATAAAAGGTATTATCGATATCTGTGATCCTTTTGACCGTAGAAACTCCATGTTCATGAGTTAGAACATTCACCTTTCGATCAACAGTACGGGCAAGTTGCCTAGCCTTGATGCAATCCAAGATGAGCTTCTTCTGGTTCCGTATCAGAACCTTTTGATTTTCAAGAATTTTGGTCTGACCATCAATGAGATGATTTATTTGCAGTTGAAGGTCTGTAAATTCGACCTTTGGGTCATTCTGAAAATAAATTAAATCCTTGACTGATTCAACAATCCAAGAGTTGTACTCTTTCCTTGCAATCATCTTCTTCAAAACCAGTTCTTGAATCGAAATGCATCCTTTAATGTCTTCTTCCATATCAAGATTCACCACTTCCTGAGGTATTGAAGAGTTCTCCATATATTTTTTGTTAGGGATGGAAAAACAATATAGTATATATATGTTCGAGAACAAGAGAAAGAAACCCTTGTTATGGAAACCCTATAAACTCACAAGAAGAAGACACATACGTTCGCGGACTGGTTACAGAAAGCTAATGGGTTAGAAAAGATCCAAAATAAGGAAATACACTTTGTTTTCAAATATCCCATATCTTTTCACGGCTCAATAATTTAGAAGAAGCTTTAAATTAGAGCACATAAAAAGAGTCAACAAGATGCATTAGTTACTAAGAGTCAAGATATGACTCAATATTCACAAATAAATAAAACAACTTTATTACAAACACAAGATCAGATGATATCATAGTACTAACTTGAGCATCCCGCAAATATCATCCTTGCAACTCTCAAGTTAGATACAAGGATGAAATTACCTAGTCCTAAGTAGCTGAGTGAGATGTAATCCCACTACAAATATTGGGGGAATAGTTGTAAATACCTTCTAAGTGTTTGTGCTGTGTATTCCTTACCTTCCTTCTATTATATCTTATTCCAGAAGAATTTGACATAAACCTTTTTGAGAATCCATCAGAAGGATTTTTCTGAGGATTAAGTCTAGGACCTCTTGAAATCGTTTCCATAAGATAAAAATTATGAGAATTCCATCTCCTAGACTTAGGTCTACCAGAATTATTCTCATAAACACTGGGAATGTGTATATTTGTAGCGCATGAATTTGCACCATTAAGAGGGACACGATTCCTGTAGAGATTTCTAGATGAGTGACCTTGGAAACCTCTTTTATGGGAGTTCTGGTTTTCCGCGGGAATGAAATCCATTGTAGATGTCGTCAGACAGTTTACTCTGTCGATAATAAAAAGAAGTAGATTTTGAAGATCAGAAATATGTTTCTTTCTAGTAAAACGATGTATAACATTATGGTTCCTTTTCCCGCAGAAAGAACAGGTTCATGGATAAGAGACATCGGATGGAACATGTTTTAGACTCATAGCCTTTTTGGAAAATTGCAAGTCATGCAAACATTTCTTAGCAGATACTTTCTTTGGAGTAATTTTCTTCATGTTAGGTAATACCACATGAGTATTAGAGATAGGCACAGAAGATGACTTACTTACTAAAACAGAGTTTTCCCTTTTCAAGGATTTGCACTATTCCTGGGCTAGTAAAAGAGATGCAACCAGTTTCTCTTTTTCAACACGAAAGTTTTTCAATTCTAATGAATGGGTCTTGATTAAATGTTCTTCTCTAATTGAGTCTTCTTTAACAGTATCTTCAAGCATACTAATCTTTTCGAGTTGTAGAGTAGTTTCTTGAACAAGATTTTCGATATTATTAGAAAAAGACTCAACGATACTATAGAGTTCCCGTTCTCCATCAAGAGACTTCTCAAGTTCATCAGTAAGCTGAGCATATTTTTCTTAAAGAGATCTAATTTTAGAGAATTGAACATTAATAATCTCAACATATTTTTTTAAAGTTCTGGTTAGCTCCATTTCAGATTCTGACATAGTGTCAACTGTCACATTAGAGGGAATGTTATCAGAATCTGATAGCAAAATGTTTATACCTCGGTATTCGGAAGAATCATCTAAGGAGTTATCCTTTGAGGTAAGCCCAAGACATTTGGCATAATCAAAAACTTTGGAAGACATATCTATGCGCGTAAAAATGAGATAAACTTTTATCCACAGAAATCAGATTGCTACAAACACAAACTTATGAGGTCTTAGCGTGTTTGCCTTCTCTGATACCAATTGAAAAAGCAGGGGTATAACAACCACACCCAATAATTTGTTCGAAAATTTGTATGGACTAACTCCAATATTATTCTGAGAGCACCAACTTATAAAGCGAGATCAACCAAGAAAGATATTAAAGAGTTATATCTTTTTTTATCAAATCAATCAGCAAATCAAACAGATAGAAATCTATGAGCCTGATTGATAAGAAAAATACTTGGACAATACCAAAGACCAATGTCCAAGAGTCAATCAATTTATATCCAACAACCAAAAGTCGGATTTACCAATTGATTGAACTACGCACAACCTGTGATATTTCAATTATATGAAAATATAATGCGGAAAAGAAATAACACAGACACCAGAAATTTTGTTAACGAGGAAACCACAAATGCAGAAAACCCTTGGGACCTAGTCCAGATTTGAACACCACACTGTATTAAGCCACTAAATACACTAGCCTACTACAAGTTAACTTCGAACTGGAATGTAGTTGAGCCCTAACCAAGTCTCGCACCGATTAAGGTACAGTCGCGTTCCTTATGCCTTTCCCACAGATAAGTCTATTCTGATAGATAAATCTGTCTCCCACAAAAGTACCTATGAAGTTTTTGTTCCATATTTTGATAAATGAAGGTGAATAGGAACCAATTGATAATCCGGTCTTATACTCCCGAAGAGCAACCTAGAAATATCAATCGCCTAATAATAACTTAACTACATGGTAGTAGAAGAAGTTACTGTAGAATCACAAAGAATGAGACGAAGAGCTTCGTGATTACTTTCTATGTCTTACCTATCAGAGATAAATCTCGAGTAAATCTTAGAGAAGATAGTACTCAATATGATAGAACAAGTAAGATCAAAATACGCAACTACAGAGAAAATAGTTGGATCTGGCTTCATGAATCCCAAATGAAGTCTTCAAGTCGTTAACCTATAATGGTTTTGGAAAAACCTAGGTTAAAGGAGAATCGACTCTAGTCGCAACTAGGACACAGGAAAGTGCCTGGATTGGGTTTTCCAATTGCTAGAGTTCTCCCTTATATAGTATTTCAAATCAGGGTTTGCCTACTGTTTTGGGGTAAAAACTGATTCTGCTGGTTTTGGTAAATTTGGGTGTGCCGCCGAGAAACGAATCTAAACCCTAAACAAATGCACTGCACGGGAGTACTTTAGATTCGAGAGATCAATCTGTATAATCCTTGCCTAAACCAAGAAATGGCCGTTCCAGTCTTGCTTCGGTCACAAAATGAAGGAGAAGGGTTGATCTTAGGGAGGGAAGCGAAGAATGTGTTGAGATCAGAATGGTTAACTCTGAAGGTGTGGCTATTTTATGACTTGTATCAGAATATGGAACTGGCTTACGGAATGTAAGCTATCAGTTCTTGGTATTTTTCTGGATACTGTGTTGATAACCAAAACTCATGTTGTTGGTCAAAATAGGTCGAAACCTATTTATATCAGTCATAGTTGCACGCACCCTGATCTCATAGGAAGTGGGAGTAGTTGAGTGATGGAAAAGTGGGGTCATGTGAAAATGTAGAAAACCACATCTTACTATGAGGGAAGATAAGTCAGTTTACACCCACTACTTCTCTGCTGCCACTAACTGTCCGCCTTTCCTGACACTTTCTTATAATGGGCGTGTTGCACGCCGCACCTGTAAACCGCCAAACCAATACTCTAATGAACATCCCCGGTTTGTGACACGTTTTATGTCTTGAGTATTTTATAGGAAATATGTAGAAAGTTGCTGAGTGGGTCTTGCCTAATTATTCTGACCAATCACGCGCAAGCTAAGTGGCGGGTGGTCATGTGTGATGAGCCAAGTCATGAGACTTTCCGCAAAGAATAGCATGTGACGCTATTAGATTAAATAACTAAGTTATTTGTGAAGCCGATACTCATAAAATATCGTATGTATTTGATGCATGTAACGCATCGCTTTTAAGCAAGCAGCTCAAAATAATCGATGCATGTGAAGCATCGTTATATTGAGCCTGTCTTGGTTGGTCGTGGAACCTAGTGTCTTAAAAAGAGCATGACCGGCCACTTTCAGGAAGTTGCTGGGAACTATTTACGCATGCCAAAGGTAGGCCGGTCAGTCCCTATAGGAGAGTGATGGCTGGTATCCATTTTGACATCCTATTGGTCGGTCCAAGTTAAATCTAGACCGGTTAGATTGGCTAGCCAAGTTGGATGGCTGAGATGATTTGCGGCAGTTATAGGTTGCCGCTAATTTATTTAGGACTCCAACAAGAAGCGCGGCCATCCATCTTTGGGCGATCATTTAGGAGCCATATGGGCATGCCGCGGCGTGAACGATTGTTCCTTATGGAAGGGAGGTGGCCAGTGATCATGGCCACATCTTGTTGAACGCCTAGAATAGGAGTTAGGCCGGCCGATTTCACTGGCGAAGTTGGGCGGCCGAGATGATTTGCGGCAGTTAATGGCTGCCGTTGATTCAACTTAGGTTTTAAAAGGCCAATCCATTTTGGGCCAATGTTTTTTAGTGTTGGCGGGTGCTGGGAGCTATTCGAGCGGCCAGCACAATAACCGGGCCGCTGGCGAATGTATCCGCTCCTTGCACGTTGATTAAGGTTGAATCTAGGCCGGTCAATCCCGCTGCCGAAGTTGAGCGGACAAGATCGTTTTGCGGCAGTAATGTATTGTTGCTAACATAAATTAGGGTTTTATAACTCACGCGGCCAACCCACTTAAGGTGACCGTTTGGTGGCTCTGCTTGCGAGTTGGAAGGATTCCGATTGGCCAAGGTATTGGTGGGATCACAGGTGTGCATGGTTGTGCTTGTCTGGTAGCGTCAGGAGGCGGCCAAGCTTGGTAAACCAGCCGGCCAAAATGTGCGTCTGTGATCGTTTTTGAGATTGACATGGGCAGCCTAGATTAGATTCCTTAAGGAATTAGGCGCATCGATACACCAACTTCCAACTCTATTTAAAAGTGTGTGTGGCGCATTTAAAGCAATCTGATTGGTCGATAGGAAAGAAGGGCCAACAAGCAATTTTATGGGGCTTGGCCGGCCAGCCACGGGCAGTGCCTGCTAGGGCGAACTGGCCAACCAAGTGGCATGGCCGCGCCTCCTTTTGATGTTGCTTCTATTTGCCGTAGCTCCTCTTTATTTCTTGTTTTCGGATTTTTAGGTAGGACTTTGCTCCTACTAGCTCTATGATGGATTAGTTTCCTAGCTTACCTAGGTTTGGTCTCGATAATAGGATTCGAGATATTGCGCTTGGCGCAAAAACCTAATTTTTGCAAATTAATTAGGCCAAAATTTGAATCTTGTGAGCTATCACAAAATCGAACAAATTTGACAAATTCTGTGTGTTGACACAAAATTCTTTAATTTTATTCTCAGAGAGCAGTTAACGCGTCTTCTGACTGAGTACTTTCATGCAGACCTTAATCTTGATACTTCGGGAAATTCATGTTACTCAAATGCGAGTGAACACTAATTGTCATGTCATACCAATATTAAGAGTTCAGCCGGGCAACATAGCATAGTAAAAATACTCAATTAGCCGTACATTAATGAATAATGCAGGCAAGAGGTTAAAATTTATAGAATATTTGGGATTGTTGCTACATGCACCATTCTAGATAAATTTCATATAAATATACTGAATTGCTCAATACGTGTGTAAGTAAAAAGGCCTGGGCACTCATCACTTTTAAGTGGCTCTGTTTCTTTGCAGAATGACGGCACATTAAATACAGGGTTTTACAATTTTAGCCCTGAACTAAAAACCACCATCAACACCTACAATCAAAGATAAGATAGCTTAGTAACAAAGCATTCAATATTCACCGTTTTTGCTTAAACCAAAGCAATATCTCTTCATCGTTAGATGGTCTTAGCTTGTTACACACAAATGAGATATACCTTCATTTTGATATGGGTAACCGTACCTAGACGTGTATATTCAGTTGGCTCAATAACAGTTAACCGAAGTTAGCCATATGAACACTTTTTTCTTAACCACATTCATCGAACACATCTTGATCAACAATGATGATCAATCAATCATGAAAGATAATCAAATGAATCTAATTGTGTTTCAAATAGAGTTGTTCAATTGTTCACTATCTCATAGAAATTTATATGAACAAATTAAAACAAACTCGGATTGATTCTTAATCATACAAAGTAGTTATACAAGAATCAATTCATGAACATTAAGCCACGGTTTCCAAAGATTGCATTCCTTAATTCATAAATGTATTTGTTCATGAGTATGAAAATCATACTTAACCGATTTTAGAACTTTAACACTAAGTTTGCAAACCAGTATGCAAACTATAGCTTACGGACTTTGGTCTTGTCCAGCTGTTTGCAAATGGGTATGCAAATAGCCGTCCCAGACCTAACTCAGGTAGAACCGTTCGCATACTAGGTATGGAAACAAGGTTCCCAGACTTTCAACAGTTAAAACCGTTCGCATACTAGGTATGCAAACAAGGTTCCCGGATCTGAATCATACCAAAACAATTTGCATACTAGGTACGCATACTTTGTTGTATCCAGACAAAGGTTTTTGTTCTAAACTCCCATTTCAATCATTGAAACATACTTAGAAGACGACAATGGCTGTCTCACACAAACTATTAGCTTATAAGTAATTTTCAAGTGATTGAATGATCAATACGAAACTTTCCAAGTCGACATCAAATGATTGTCTCACACAAATTATGTAAGATGCTTCAAGGAAATTTCCACATGATCATCTTTTGACTTATTATTTAGTTTCCAACTAAACTCGTCAAGAATAATGATGAACGTAGCTAAATCAAAAAGCTTTCAACACATATTTCGAGAAATATATAAGCGAGTTAAACTCAGATTGAAATATCAAATGTGTATAATATAAAAGTCTATATAGCTGTACGACTTATTCTCATTAGGAGATAGAATAGAATATACTTCTTAGTGATAGATAGGTTTTAGTCTCCACATACCTTTTGTTGATGAAGTTCCTCCAAGTTCTCCTCGGTAGATCTTCGTCTTCAATCGATGAACGCCGTGAAGTCTAAAGATCAACTACACATTATATCTTAATTCGAGACATAGCTATAAGTAGACTAAAAATAAAATATAAAAAAATGTTCTTAAGCTTAGTCAACATATTTAGAGAATAATTAATCAAGATAAACTTGACTCGAAATTTTTGTTGTGCATGTAAAGTCTTCTTTAGGCATGCGACATAGTCTCATAGATAGAAAGGTGATAACTTGAGTAATAGGTGGTTCAGTATTCACTTACCTTTTGTTGATGAAGTTCTCCAAAAGCTTCGGTTGATATTCGCCTTCAAATGGTAGAACGTAGTGATGTATGGTAATCAACTACACACTTTTATCCTAATCTGAGACTTGACTAAATGTAGACTAGAAATCAAGATATAGTTTTGATCAACTAAATTTGACAACAAGCTTGAGATAGAAACACTCGTGAGTTCGACCGAGCAATGCTATAACATACCCTTAAGACAAAAACATACCAGGAGTGTACAGATCGTTTTGGTATCCATACTAGGTATATGTACCTTCCTGAGTTCACGAGTCAACAGATTGTTTTGGTATCCATACCGGGTATGTGTACCAAATCCGTTGCCGAACAATAGCTACGCCAGTACGTGTAATGGGTACATGTACTGCGGCTCCGTACCTATAACAGTTTCGCCAGTACGTAAACTGGTATGTGTATTTTCATGTATCCAGATTTACAGTAGTTTTATATCTCTCTAATAATCGATTTGAAACATTCCCGAATAACATGATGACACATATCACTGTTCCAGGTTATTTTCAAACGATTAACTTGAATCATGATTTAGGTCATAAATAACAAATTGTTCTAAACCAAATTTATCAAGTTTTGAACAAATGTTCTTATGCATAGTCATTCATATTTCGAGAATAATTAACAAGATAAACTTGACTCAAAATTTCTATTGTGCATATAAAAGTCCACTTAGTCATGCGACTTAGTCTCATGGATAAAAAGGTGAAAACTTGAATAATAGTTTTGTTTAGTCTTAACTTACCTTTTGTCGATGAAGTTCTCCAAATGTCTTCAGTTGATATTGGCCTTCAAACGGTAGAATGCATTGATGTCTGGTACTCAACTACATACTTCTATCCTAATCCGAGACTTGAATAAATGTAGACTAGAAATCAAGATATAGTTTTGATCAACTAAATTTGACAACAAGCTTGAGATAATAACACTTGTGAGTTCGACCGAGCAATGCTCTAACGGATTGAATATATACCTAGCTTTCTTTTAGGGGGAGTAAAGTTTTTATTATTCAAATTTCAACAACAACATTTTATTTTGAATATGTTTAGGATATTGTGCTGTTGAAACTTGGAATCAAGCGTATGAAGAATGAGTTATTTTAATTCCTTTATCTCCATATGTATTAGAGTTTTGTTACTATAATTGACAAAGGGGGACATTGTTAGAGCATTTATTGGTTGAACCCACCAAACATTGGTATGTCAAGGTTGGTTGTCATATTTTAGTATCAAAACTCAATTAGAGTCGCTTGACTAAAACTACAAGAGTCAACTTCGTTTAGGTAAGAATAGAAAGTCTAAGAATGTTGAGATATGCAAGTATTACTCTAAATACCTAAAGAACGTGAAGATGTAACGACTAAAGGGAAGACATCATCCTTCCACTTGAGGTTGGTAATACTAACTTGACTTGTTTCTATTCCTATCGTTTCTTTCAAGTTGTTTAAGATTGAAAACATAACATCCTAGGTTATATATATGCTATTGTAGTATTAGACTTGGTCATATTAGTATGATCAAAGTGTCAAGGAAGTATATTGAATTACGAAGTATAACATTTATCTTTTTTTTTGATCGATAAATAAGATTTTATTAATCAGAATAGAGAACAGATTATTATCTGCTTCTATCTGAGTTATCATTTGGTCATCCAAGTACTTGAACCATTAGGTGGAACCTTAAGGTCTTGGTGGATACAATCATTTATTCATTTCTTTTACAAATATTGTTCTCTGTTTTATCAATTACAAATCAAAATTATATTATTGCTTTGCTAAACAATTCTTCTGAGAACCAACAATCTCTGTGGTTCGAACACGACTATACTACACTTCTTTATCTTTGATACTCTCAAAAGAGTGATCAAATTTTGGCGCCGCTGCCGGGGATTGTTTAGTGTTCCTTAGAATTAATTTTTGCATCGGTTTATTTTTAGTTTTGTTTTAGAGTTTGCTTTTTTTTGTTGCTTCGTAACAGGGAGTAAGATAGCTCTAAAGACTTGGCGACATTAGGAGCTGCTACGGGTGCAAGGAACAAGTGTTGTTGCTTCAGTTGTGACTAGACTGAAATCGATCCGAAATCACAAGCATTTGGGTAACATTGTATCCGTTTCTTGTTTCTTTTGTGTATGCAATATTCTAGGTCTGAACAATTCAATCGATTAGTTAGATATCACCGTGTTGCTAATAGGGTATTAGAGAATCACCCTAGTCATCCAATGGCAGGTGAAGCTGAGAGATTAGCGGCTGAGGCTGAAGCTGCTGAAGCCGCAACCAATGCTAATGGACCTAGAACCCTTAGAGATTATTTGCAACCGGAAAGGACTTCTACACCTTCTTGTATAGTTCTTCCGGCTAATGCTGGAAATGTATCGATAAAATATGGGCAGATACAAGCACTGCCTAAGTTTCATGGTTGGACTCAGAGAGTCCATATATACATTTGAAGGAATTTGACGAAGTCTGTGCAACTATGCCTTTTGTTGCTGCGACTAAAGATGTCGTGAAACTGAAATTGTTTTCATTTTCTCTAAAGGAGAAAGCTAAGACTTGGCTGCATTCTTTGCGACCAAATACCATTAGGACATGGAATGAAATGACTAGAGAGTTTCTGAGAAAGTTTTTTCCGATACATAAAACCATCACTCTTAGGAAAAATATCATGAATTTTTCTCAAATGGAAACTGAGTCATTTTTCGAGTGTTGGCAGAGGTTTAAAGACTTGCTTTCTAGCTTCCCTCATCATGGTTATGAAATTTGGAGAGTAATTTTTTTTTATGATGGTCTGAATTCATGTATGCGTCAGTTTGTTGAAATAATGTGTAATGGTCAATTTTTGAATAAATCACCTGATGATGCTTGGACTTACTTCGATTCGCTAGCAGAAAATGCCCAAAATTGGGACACTTCAGGCACAACGGATGGAAATAAGTCCAAATATTTAGCTAGTTCTAGGCCTGGAATGTATGTGTTGAATGAAGAACATGACTTGAATGCTAAGATTGCTAGTTTGCATAGGAAAGTTGATGCGATTCAGAAACCAAATGTAGTTAAGGTAGCTGACTCGGTAGAACATGCTTGTGGTATTTGCGAAAGTCTGGAACACTACACTAAGGATTGTCCTACGATCCCAGCATTTCAAGAAGTGTTACATGACCAAGCAAATTCCATGGATACTTATAAAAGACCATTTAGCTCCCCATATTCAGAAACGTACAATCCAAATTGGCGAAACCATCCTAATTTTAGTTGGAGGAATGGTCCTATAATGAATGGTGTTAATGTCCCCCAAGGGTCTTCATCTAGTAACCCTTATGTGCCACCTCATAAGAATAATCTTGAGGATACTTTACAAACTTTTATGCAGGGACAAACACAGATAAATCAGAATGTTATGAAGACTTTGGATGAGCTGAAAACTAGCATAGTTAGAATTGAATCACGTCTCAATGTTAGGGAGAAAGGGACATTGCCTGCCAAAACTCAACCTAACCCAAAAGGTTAATTTGAAGTTAAGAATTCTAACTTGGAGCAAGCTAATGTTATCACGACTCTTAGAAGTGGTAAGGTGATTGAGACTCCGATGAAGGTAAACGAACCTGAGAAGTCTCTGAAACTTAAGACTAGTGACAGTCACAGTGATACTCAAAATGAACAATCTGAAATTGATAAGAAAGTGCATGCTCCATTTCCTCATTGTTTATTGTCTACTAAATAGTTGGCTGATAATAAGGATATCCTTGATGTTTTTCAGCAGGTGAAGATCAACATACCTCTCTTGAGTGTGATCAAGCAATTTCCAGCCTACGCCAAGTTCTTGAAGGATCTCTGCACGGTCAAGAGGAAGCACAATGTGCATAAAAAGGCATTTCTCACGGAACATGTAAGTTCTATTATTAAACACAACACTCCTCCAAAATATAAAGATCCGGGATGCCATACTATTTCTTGTATAATAGGGGATTTCATGATCAAACAAGAACTTCTAGATTTGGGAGATAGTGTAAACCTCCTACCTTTCTCGGTTTATGAGCAGTTGGGCTTAGGTGAATTAAAACCCACCTCGGTCACTCTACAACTTGCTGACAGATCAGTTAAAATACAGAGAGGGGTAGTTGAGAATGTGTTAATTCAAATCAATAAATTTTACTATCCGGTGGATTTTATCGTTTTGGATACTCAACCTCTAGCTAATGCTAGCAAAGAAAAACCTGTCATCTTAGGTCGTCATTTTCTTGCAACTGCAAATGCCTTGATTAATTGTCGAACGGGAATAATGAATCTTTCATTTGGAAATATGACTGTTGAGTTGAATATATTTGATGCATGTAAAGATCCAGGTGGTAGAGATGATATTCATGAAGTTAATATGATTGAAACATGTGTGCAGGAAAAAGCATCTCATATAGAAGCTAAGGTTCCTTAAGAAGCTTGTCTTCCTAATCTATGGGATTTCGATCAGGATGGATACATTGAAGAAGTTAACTCTTAACTGAATTCATCCTTGTTACTGGACACGGATGAGTGGCAGTCTAGATTTGAGTCACTTCAAATCAGTGAGACTGAGCCATTGTCTCCATCCGTAGAATTCTCAAAGCCTGAATTTAATCCTCTTCCTAGTGAACTGAATTTTGATGTTTTAGGCCAAATTGAAAATGTTCCAGTTTTCATACCATCTGAACTTAACGAGGAACAGGAAACAATGCATTCACATGTCATTAGGAAGCATATAAGTGCCGCAGGATGGAGTATTGCAGACATAGAAGGGTTTGATCCTAGTGTTTGCACATGTAGGAAGTCACGGCTCAATGAGCTTCAGGAGATCAGAAATGGGGATGATACGAACTGCAAATGTAAAATGAAATTGTGTCTTGATAAGCATGCTATTAGGGAAATAGTTGAGCCAGTTCTTTGCTATGATTCTCATTTGCACCAGTTCTCAGGTAAGCTTAAGACACGATGGAAAGACCCATTTGTTGTTAAAAATGAATTCCATGATGGTACCGTTGATATTGAGAATCCTAACAACTGCAACATCTTCAAGGTTAAGGTGAATCCAGAAGTCGATACCACGACTCTGGAGGATCCTTCTTATGTTTGATTGGTTGTGTTTTGCAGATGTATGGCTGGAGACATAAAATTCAGCGCTTTAGGGAGACAACCCTTGTGTTTGTGGGTATCACAGCTGGAAGCCCTCACGAAACAGACTCATCCTCTTGTGCAAGCTTGAGGTTTAAAGGCTTGTTGCATGGGCTAAATGCAACCGAACTGACCTGCGACAATGGTAAAATAATGTAGTTTTATTTTATTTTATTTTATTTCTTTTCTTTATCATGAATAATATAATATGTTTGTGCTTGGATGATTACCCCTTTCCACCTTTGAACTGTTTTTAACCACTGCCACATTGGGGACAATGTGGAAATTAGGTTGGGGGTGGGGGTAAATTAAATCCATGTTTTTCTGATTCTCTGTCTGCATATTCAGGTTTCATTGTTTCTTGTTTGCTTGTACATCTTAATGCTTCAAAAGAAAAAATGAAGTGAAAATTTTACATGATAAGATTAGCTGTTTAGCGGTCTTTCTACACCACTGTTTAGTGGATTGTCTTGTTGTTTAGCAGACAGTTCTCAATCACTGTTTAGTGGTCCTGTCTAGCTGTTTAGCAGACGTCTCTCTATATCTAGCTGTGTAACGGATACATTTTTTTTTATTTTTTTGCTCGGGACTAGCAAAATGTAAGTGTGGGGGAGTTTGATAAGCACGTAAGTGCGACATTTGTATACCCACATTTATACTAGCTAGGTCTCGTTAGCTAGCTAATAATATTGTTTTAAGTCATTTACTGGAATTACAAGTGAAATCCGTTCACCCGGAGAACTAATGGCTTCAAAGATTAATTGGCGCTTGCAACTAGCTTGCATCTGTGGGCTGGCAAACCAACAATTCTTGGGCCGCACCACCTTGCCATTTCATTTCCAGAGATATCAATTCACAAAGAGTTTTCTTTGCTTCTTTAAGCATGTGAGCCGCACAAGGGGATAAGAGAAAAGTGAGACGTGTCACCTTCTACACCACATTTTTGTGTGGAACTATGAAGGCATCGAACAGCATATTCTATTCTCTGTAGAAGGGAAACGAAGATTCATTTCTTATCAGATCAAAGAAGGGTTGCAGCTGATGGCATCTTAATAACATGGTTGAATTCTTAGATGGATTTTTGCTTGATAGAAATGGGATCTGATGTTGGAATTCCACAAGCAATTCTCGGAAATTTTCATGGAAGCAACATCGATTGATGGTTTGAGTTCGATTGCACAACAAAGAAAGGGTCAGCAACATCATCGAATTTGAGAAGGCTTGATACAGATCTGAGTTCATTATGCAACAGTGAAGTTAGGTTATTATGGTGGCTGTCGGGTGGATTTGCAGACATAATTGGAGAAGGTGAATTCAGTTCCATGGGATGCAGATTGAAAGGTACCCAACCATTAATACTTCATTTCATTCATATCCATGGTGCAATTTCTTGTGTTTGGGGGTTTGCCTTGAATCGAAATTAGGTCAATTTGAGTTATGGAGAGAGTAACTACATGAGATGGTGGCTGTTTATCTCCGTTTTGGGGTTTCATGTAGAAAAAGGATGAAATGCTGATATTCGAATTCAGTTAGCAGTGGTGTTGAACCAATGGATTAATGGAGAAACGAAACTGAGAAGATGCAGTCTGTTGAATGGGACTTAAAATGGTCAATCCGGCAGTGATGGCATTTTCTATTACCAACAGTTGGTGTTTTAAACCGTGAAGACAGTGTTGATGCCTACTTTGCCAGTGGATTATGGGGATAAAAGGCGAAGAAAGTGCTTAGTGATACTGTGGTCATATTTGGGCAAGATTGATTATGAATTTAGTGTGGTAGTGAACTGAGTTTGACGGTGGCCAGAGATGGGAGATGCGAGAATGGAATTCTGGCTGGTATTTATAGTGAACGAATGGCGAGAAGATGGTGCTGAGATGCTGGTGAAGTTAAGTCGAGAAGGGTGCAGTCCATAATATGGTCAGAATCAGAATTGGTGCTGTTTCTATCAAGTCAAATGCAGGTAACTGATTTCAGTTGTGGTAGGCAGAAATATGAGGAAGAGATAAAATTGTGTGGAGTGTTTTCCCCAAATCCAGGAAGTGTTTGAATCAAGTAGTTAGAGAAGAAGTCAAGTTGTTGTTGTATAAAGGATGAGCTTAATCAACGAATAATGGTACGATTGAATACTGCAATCTTAATTTTATTTTGCTTTCTATTCATTTTCAGTTCTTTTTAGTTCTCTTGTGTGTTAGAGTTTTTGGTTCAATATTTTTTATGGCTATCTACACAACAATGAGAAGCTAAACCCCTTCTCTGCCAAGACAAGAGGGGAAGCCCAATGTGTTCAATTGTCGAGTTTGATCATTAATTGAAGTTATTTTGTTCAATTCATTTCGTTGCTTTCTGATTTATAATTGTGTTAAGAGTGTTGATATACTTCTTTGATTCATTGTGATTTCCGGATACATTGAATGCTTAGGAATCCCTGTAGCACTTCTTATTTGTTCTTATATTTTCTTAGAAATCAGGCTAGGGAATGATGTCAGTCTAGTTATTATTGGTACATTCGCCACATTTTCCGGGTAGAACAGATTATTATCTTCTTCTATCTGAGTTATCATTGGGCCATCCAAGTACTTGAACCATTAGGTGGAACCTTAAGGTCTTGGTGGATACAATCATTTATTCATTTATTTTACAAATATTGTTCTCTGTTTTCTCAATTACAAATCAAAATTATATTATTGCTTTGCTAAATAATTCTTCTGAGCACCAACAATCTCTGTGGTTCGAACACAACTATACTACACTTCTTTATCTTTGATACTCTCAAAAGAGTGATCACTAGTTCAAATGACTCAAATGAACTAGTTAAAGAGTTGTTCAATTGCTTAGATATCATAGAAGTATACAAGACATAATCGAAGCAAAATTGGTTTTGATTCACTCGAATCGATTCATGGACTTTATAGCCACGGTTTGCAAATCAGGGTTTGCAATCTAAGTTACCTTGGTAACAAAGCATTTAATATTCACCGTTAGATGAAAACCTAATTAGATTCAAGCTAATATCTTTCAACCGTTAGATCGAACTTAGCTTATTATACACAAATGAAGTATACGTCAATTAGGTTTGTGTAACCGTACCTAAACGTGTACAAGTCGTTGGTTCAACAGTAGTTAAACAAATGCTTAGCCATATGAGCACTTTCATATCAACCTTATTCATCTTCACCATAACTAGTTCAAATGACTCAAATGAACTAGTTCAAGAGTTGTTCAATTGCTTAGATATCATAGAAGTATACAAGACACAATCGAAGCAAAATTGGTTTTGATTCACTCGAATCGATTCATGAACTTTATAGCCACGGTTTGCAAATATGCATTCCTTAGCTTATATAAATTTAAGTTCACGAATAAACCAATTTTAGAAAGTAACACACTTAAGTATGCGTACGGGTATGCGTACTTAAGTAACCGTATTTGAGTTTGTTTTAATTTCCAAACTCAGCAGATTTTCACGGACGTGAACTTTTCGCCAGTATGCGTACGGGTACGCGTACTTAGGTAACTGGATGAGTTGGTTTTGATTTCCAAACTCAGCAGAAATTCACGGACATGAACTTCCGCCAGTATGCATACGGGTACGCATACTTACCCAGTCTCCATCAACCATTTTGTATACACACAAGTATGCACACATTTGGTTCCAGGTTTTGAACTTATACACTAATGTGCGAACACACTATATATGCTTATATCCAAAGATGGTTACATGTTCTAAACTCTTTATTTCAATCATTGAAACATTCTTAGAGGATGTTATATATAAAGGATAGTCACGCTCTATTTTTCATCAAAGCAATTTTCAAGAGATTGAAACAATCAACATGACTTTCGTAACGAGTAAAGATGAACTTGGCCAAAGCGAAAGCTTACCAACACATATTTCGAGAGCGAGATAAACTCATCTTTAAATAGCAAATGTGTTTAATCGAAGTCTATATAGTAATACGACTTTTGTCTCAAGATAGGAGATAGAGTAGATAGACTTTTTGAGTGATACATAAGTTCAAGTCTCCACATACCGTTTAGTCGATGAAGTTCCACCAGTTCCTTGAGTAGTTCTTCGTCTTTGTATGATGAACGTCGTGGAGTCTAGAGCTTAACTACACTTTCTATCCTAGTCCGAGACTTAGCTATAAGTAAACTAGAAATCAAGACTTATAGTTTTGGCGACTAAACTTGACAACAAGCTTGAGATAGTAACGCTTGCGAGTTCAACCGAGCAGTGCTCTAACAATCTCCCCCTTTGTCAATTTTAGTGACAAAACTATCAATAATATGGAATACAAAAAATAAACTTTGCAGCTTCTCTTCCACATGCTTGATCTCCTTGGTTCTTCAACATTACTCGAAATCTTCATCACTTCCAAGTACTCCAATAATTCCCAAGGTTGTAAGTTTAGCATCATCGTTGTTGAAAATCCGTAGCCATGACAATGAGAAAACAAAAGCTCTCAATCATTGTTACACAGTGTCATAGTATTATTACACAACATCAAAGTTCAATTGTATCACAACTTTGACAACAATACTATGGTGATATGTATCACTCCCCCTTAGTCAATACTCCATCTCACATGGATACCACTCCCCCTTACATAATGATCAGAAAACCATATGTATTTGTAGTGTGAACTACACATTAATTCTCCCTCTTTTTGTCAATAAAATTGGCAAAGATACGAAAACTAGTGGGATCCTAATTAAATTTCCATAGAGACATTTCATGACCAAAAGACAGCACATATCAACTTTTGAGATGCAATCATATAGCCGAAACTAAATGCATTCATCAAGGAGTTTATAAAGATACAAGATAACCCCTATAATATTCCATAGCCGCACTCCCCACAAAAATTTGGCAATAAAGCACAAGTTCAAATAAGAACTCTCCCCCATATAATGTCATTCTCGAAGGAACAACAAGAGCGACCTTACTTTCACAAGAAAAGAAGGATTTCTTTGGACAAAACACTAAGAAACCTGGCAGAAAATCAACTTACTAAAACAAATGCAGAATTGAAGTAAACACTTACTGGAGTTCCAAACTCAATTGCCCAAAAGATCGAGATAAGCACAGGGGCAAGAGTTTTAGGAATAACTAATGAACCAAAACAACACCAATAGACTGCCGTAAGTGTTGAAATGTAGCAGTGTCTAATGGTTTGGTAAGAATATCAGCCAATTGTTGTTCGGAAGGCACAAATTCCATATTTATGATACCATTTTCATAGAGATCTCGAATAAAATTGTACCTTATATCAAGGTGCTTTGTTCTTGAGATCTCAACGGGATTCTCAGTGATTCGAATCGCGCTGGAGTTATCACAAAAGATCTTCATTATTCCAGTATCAATTCCATAATCAGCTAACATTTGTTTCATCCAGAGAAGTTGAGTACACCATGAGCCGGCAGCAATATATTCTGCTTCACATGTGGACATGGATTGTGAATTTTGTTTCTTGCTATGCAAATCCATAAGATTCAGTCCTACGTAGTAGAAACCCATGATGTACTTTTTCTGTCTTCTACACATCCTGCCCAATTAGCATCTGAATAAGCAGAAAGATCAGTATTAGTATCAAAAGTGTAAGATAGACCATACCCGGATGTGTGGTTCACATATCGTATGATCCTTTTTGCAGCTGCAAGATGAGATTCCTTTGGGTTAGCCTGAAATCTAGCACAACAACCAACACTAAACGCAATATTAGGTCTAGTAGCTGTAAGATATAAAAGGCTACCAATAATAGATCGATACATTATTTGATCCACATTTACTCCTTTCTCATCTTTGTGTAGTTTACCAGTGGTGGGCATAGGTGTCAATTTTGGAGTTGACTTATCCAAACCGAACCTTGAGACAAGATCCTTAGCATATTTTTCTTGAGATAAGTAAATTCCATCCTTATGTTGCAGAATTTGTAATCCTAAGAAGAATTTTAATTCACCAACATTGCTCATTTTAAATTCTTTACCAAGAGAGACTTGGAAATCTTTTGCAAGTTTCTCAGAAGTTGAACCATAGATGATATCATCTACATAGACTTGAGCAATGACAACATCTTTCCCACTCTATTTAGTAAACAAGGTTTTATCAGCTCCGCCTCTCGAAAACCCTTTCCTAAGAAGAGAAGTAGTAAGTTTTTCGAACCAGGCACGAGGTGCTTGTTTTAACCCATATAATGCCTTTTTAAGCTTAAGGACATGATCTGAGAAATCAGGGTTTTCAAAACCCTTAGGTTGAGCGACATAGACCTCTTCCTTTAAGTTTCCGTTTAGGAACGCTGATTTTATGTCCATTTGAAACAGCTTAACCTTAAGAAAACAAGCATGAGCTAATAACAACCGAATGGACTCAAGACGTGCCACAGGAGCAAAGGTTTCGTCAAAGTCGATACCTTCAATCTGTGAATATCCTTGAGCGACAAGTCTGGCTTTATTTCTTACAATTGTGCCAAATTCATCAGACTTATTCTTAATATCCATTTGGTGCCGACAATATTGATATTGGAGGGACAAGGTACCAGTTCCCATATGTCTTGTCTTTGAAATTGATTTAAATCTTCATGCATTGCATTCACCCAAAAGGGATCGCTAAGAGCTTCATCAATATTTCTCGGTTCTACTTGTGAAAGATAACAACCAAAATTGCAAATATTTTGAAGTTGTCCTCTTGTCTTAGTAGTAGAATCTCGACCTCCAATGATACTGTTGGGATCATGATTCCTTTGAACCTAGAGGTGTCGAGGAGGGACACGCTCTTGTTCACTAGGAGTAGCTTGATCAGTGCTCTTCTCATCGTCACTAAGAATATCAGGATCAGTAACAGTTGGGATGACTTCAACTGATTCTGGATTTTCTTTGAATTTCTCAATTGTCTCAGTTGGAGGCAATTCAGTAGGAGGATTATCATGATGGAAATTACTAATATCATCGATAATAACATTAGCAGACTCCATCATAACTTGGGTTCTGAGATTAAATACTTGAAAACCACGACTATCAGAGGCATAGCCAAGAAAGATACCTTCATCACTTTTAGTATCAAATTTCCCTCTCTGTTCTCGATCTTTTATAATGTAGCACTTACATCCGAACACTCTGAGATAGTGTAAGTTGGGTTTTCTACCATACCAAAACTCATAAGGAGTGTTTAGGGTTTTAGACCATAGGTAGACACGGTTGATCAAATAACATGTTGTGAATACAGCTTCTCCCCAAAACCTTAATGGTAAGTTTTTGTTATGGAGCATTACCCTGGACATTTCCTGAATGTTCCTATTTTTTCTTTCTGCAACTCCATTAGCTTGAGGAGTAACAGGTGGTGAGTATTGTTGAATAATCCCCAGTTCGTCACAAAATTCAAACACCTTAGTGTCCTTGAATTCAGTTCCACGGTCTCTTCTAATTTTCTTTAGTTTGCGACCTTGTTCATTCTGGATTCTCTTAACAATAATCTTGAATTCATCAAGGGTTTCATTCTTATGAGAGAGAAATGCAACCCAAGTGAATCTGGTGTAATCATCTACCATAACTAAAGCATACTTCTTACCAGCAACCGTGGGTTGTTGAATAGGTCCTAAGAGATCCATATGAATTAAATCAAGTGGAGCTTTAGTGAGAATATCTTGAGATGATTTATGGTGAACTTTCGTTTGTTTACCCTTTTGACAGGCACCACATACACCATCAATCTTTGCATTGATTTTGGGAACGCCTCTAGCAAGTTCTTTATTAATGATCTTAGTTAGAAGACGATAATTGATGTGACCAAAACGTTCATGCCAAAGATGTGTAGATTCCACCTTAGTCAAATTGCAACAGTTACTGAACTGAGTATCCAGAAGATAACAGTTGTTTTTACCACGAGTTCCCTGAAATATTACTTTCCCGGTTTTGTCTACAATGTCACATCCATTTGCATTGAAGAAAACTCTATGGCCTTTGTCACAGATTTAACTAATAGAAGAAGGTTTGCAGACATACCTTTTACGTATACTATATCATGGATTTCAGGTACGCCGAGAAGTTTGATCGTCCCCTTCTTGCTTATGTAATAGCAACTCCCATCTCCAAATGTCACGGGACCTCCTTCATAGTCGTTTGAAGACACAAACCACGTGAGATCACCTATCATATGCTGCTACAACCATTATCAAGAAACCATTGAAAGGGCGATGTTGATTTTAAAGCAAAAGCTCTCATACTAACACTACTATCCTGTTTAGGATTTCTTGTTAGTTTTGTATATCCTTTTAGAGAAGCAAACAGTTGTTCAGCTTTCTTATGAAGATTACTTGCAACTTTTAGGCTTTTCCGGAATGACATACACATATGTTGAAAGTGATTGTAAGAGTCAAAGAACATACATTGACCAATATCTTTAATCTCGTTTGAGTAGTTCTGAGTTCTATAAGGTTTCACAAATCCTAGACCTTGCTTATCATCTGACTTGTGACCATTCTTCAGAGAGGAAAAATAAACAGAGTTATTCAAATCCATTGAAGGAATTTTGACAGATTTCAAATCCTTAAATAGTGCAATTTCTGCAACTAGATCAGAGTTGATCCGGATTTGTTCATCCAACTTTTTGTGGAAAATAACTATTTTTCAAAACTTTCTCCACGATCAGATTTTATTCCTGGTGAAGCGTTTATAGAGACTTTGCAGTCCATAGAGTCAGATCGCTACAAACACAGACTTATAAGGTCTTAAACGTGTTTGCCTGCTCTGATATCTATTGAAAAAGTGAGGGTACAACAACCTCACCCAATAATTCACTTAGTAATCTGTATGGACTAACTCCAATATACTTTTAAGAGAATCAACTAGACAGTAAGACTCAATCTTAATAAAAAGTATATCAAAGAGTTATATCTCAATTTCTCGATTCAATCCTTACTCAAGCAAATAGAAATCTGCGAGTCTAATTGAATACAAGAGAAATTACCTTGAACGGTACCAAATACCAATGTTCAAGTATCAATCGATTTCAATAAACAACCAAAGGTCGGATTTCCCAATTGATTGATTCAACGCACAACCTGTGATATTTCAATTATATAACAAAATATAATACGGAAAAAAAATAACACAGACACCAGAAGTTTTGTTAACAAGGAAACCGCAAATGCAGAAAAACCCTGGGACCTAATCCATATTGAACACACACTGTATTAATCCGCTATAGACACTAGCCTACTACAAACTAACTTCGGTCTGGACTGTAGTTGAACCCGAATCAATCTCACACTGATCCAAGGTACAGTTGCGCTCCTTACATCTCTGATCCCAGCAGGATACTACGCACTTGATTCCCTTAGATGATATCACCCACAACTAAGAGTTGCTACGACCCAAAGTCGAAGACTTTAATAAACAAATCTGTGTCACACAAAAAAGTCTACAAGAATAGATAAATCTATCTCCCAAAGAAATACCTACGAGTTTTGTTCCGTCTTTTGATAAATCAAGGTGAACAGGAACCAATCGATAACCCGGACTTATATTCCCGAAGAACAACCTAGAATTATCAATCACCTCACAATAATTTAAATCGTATGATGGCGAAACTAGATATTGTGGAATCAAAAACGATGAGACGAAGATGTTTGTGATTACTTTTATCTTGCCTATCGGAGAAATTAATCTCGAGTCAATTATTTCAATTGTACTCAATACGATAGAATCAAGCAAGATTAGATTACGCAACTACAGAGAAAATAGTTTGATCGGCTTCACAATCCCAATGAAGTCTTCAAGTCGTTAACCTACAGGGCCTCGGTAGAAACCTAAGGTTAAAGGATAATTGACTCTAGCTTATACAACTAGTATCACACAGGAGGTGTGGGGATTAACTTTCCCAATTGCTAGAGTTCTCCTTTATATAGTCTCCAAATCAGGGTTTGCAATCTAAGTTACCTTGGTAACAAAGCATTCAATATTCACTGTTAGATGAAAACCTGATTAGATTCAAGCTAATATCTTCCAACCGTTAGATCGAACTTAGCCTATTATACACAAATGAAGTATACGTCATTTAGGTTTGTGTAACCGTACCTAAACGCGTACAAGTCGTTGGTTCAACAATAGTTAACCAAATGCTTAGCCATATGAGCACTTTCATATCAACCTTATTCATCTTCACCATAACTAGTTCAAATGACTCAAATGAACTAGTTCAAGAGTTGTTCAATTGCTTAGATCTCATAGAAGTATACAAGACACAATCGAAGCAAAATTGGTTTTGATTCACTCGAATCGATTCATGAACTTTATAGCCACGGTTTGCAAATATGCATTCCTTAGTTTATATTAATTTAAGTTCACGAATAAACCAATTTTAGAAAGTAACACACTTAAGTATGTGTACGGGTATGCGTACTTAAGTAACCGTATTTGAGTTTGTTTTAGTTTCCAAACTCAGCAGAAATTCACGGACGTGAACTTTCCGCCAGTATGCGTACGGGTACGCGTACTTAGGTAACTGGATGAGTTGGTTTTGATTTCCAAACTCAGCAAAAATTCACGGACATGAACTTCCGCCAGTATGCGTATGGGTACGCATACTTACCCAGTCTCCATCAACCATTTTGTATACACACAAGTATGCACACATTTGGTTCCTAGTTTTGGACTTATACACTAATGTGTGAACACACTATATATGCTTATATCCAAAGATGGTTACATGTTCTAAACTCTTTATTTCAATCATTGAAACATTCTTAGAGGATGTTATATATAAAGGATAGTCACGCTCTATTTTTCATCAAAGCAATTTTCAAGAGATTGAAACAATCAACATGACTTTCGTAACGATTAAAGATGAACTTGTCCAAAGCGAAAGCTTACCAACACATATTTCGAGAGCGAGATAAACTCGTCTTGAAATAGCAAATGTGTATAATCGAAGTCTATATAGTAATACGACTTTTGTCTCAAGATAGGAGATAGAGTAGATAGACTTTTTGAGTAATACATAAGTTCAAGTCTCCACATACCTTTTAGTCGATGAAGTTCCACCAGTTCCTTGAGTAGTTCTTCGTCTTTGTATGATGAACGTTGTTGAGTCTAGAGCTCAACTACACTTTATATCCTAGTCCGAGACTTAGCTATAAGTAGACTAGAAATCAAGACTTATAGTTTTGACAACTAAACTTGACAACAAGCTTGAGATAGCAACGCTTGCGAATTCGACTGAGCAGTGCTCTAACGATCTTGCATAAACCTATCAATGACCTTATCTCATTTATGCATGCCTTTATACTTGTCCCCCAATGGAAGCCCCAAATAAGTTGTAGGAAGAGAAGAGTTATAGCAACCCAATAAAGAAGTGAATTCATTCATATCACCATTAAATCCAACATCATACATATGACTTTTAGAAAAGTTTATTCTAAGACCAGTGAGAAGTTCAACATATAAAAGAAATATCATCAGAAATTTGACTTGATCAGTATTTGCATCCAAAAAAATCAAGGTGTCATCTGCAAATTGCAAATGACTAATATTAGTACCTGAGATTGAAACTTGGAAACCATTTAAGTGTCCATCAACTTGTGCTTTCACCATTATTACAGAAAGAGCCTCCCCTACAATTAAGAACAAAAAAGGGGACAAAGGATCCCCTTGTGTGATACCTTTTTTGCTCTTAAAATAGCCTTCGTAAGAACCGTTGATAAACAGAAAACCTAATATGTTCAACACAACATTGTATCCATCTCCTCTATTTTGTACCATAACCCATTCTCTGTAAAGCCTTGTCAATAAAAAGCTAATTCACATGGTCAAAAGCTTTTTCAAAATCTATTTTACAAAGAATACCTGGAACTTTTGAGTCTTGAATCAATCAACTCGTTATTAGCAATTAGAACTCCATCAAGAATTTGTCTTTTGTTAATAAAAGCTGACTGCTGCTGAGAAATGACATGAGGTAATGAAAGCTTGAATCGTTTTGCTGACAATTTATCTTTTTAACTTCGTAAATGCGACATCGACATAATCTATGTAACTTTTTACTTGATTGTGTGTTGGATATAGGTGTGATTTCATCATATGAAACTATGTTTTATTACATTGGTTTTATGAAGTAGATATACGAACTAGTTTCGTAATCGAAGAGGAATAAACAAGTGTTTTGGTCCGATTTTCTATGAAGATCTATTGAATGACCAATTCGAACCTAAGGAGGGAATTCAAGTAGAACCAATCTTAACTTATGTTGAGAGTCATGGTATAATAGATCCCTACCTATCTTGGGATACTTGGTAGAACCGATGCTAGATTTTGTTGGGAATCATGGTAGAACCGATCCATACCTATATTTGGAGACTTGGTAAAATCGATCCTAGCCTATGTTAGGAGTCATGGTAGAACCGATCAAAAGAGCAAAACTGATTTTCAATATTCACATTGAAAAGACGAGGGTACCCAAATACACCAGAATCTTTTTATTTCAACCTATAAGTCCTTTACCGAATATGATCGTCTATGGACAAATACAATACGACAATTCGGTTCACACTTCGTGTGATTTTCTATGGATACAAGATCGAGACAATACAACAACAAGATAACTTGTGTGATTGACTATGGATACAAGATCTAGACATTACTACAACAAAGTGTGTACTTGATAATAGGTTCAGTAATAACCAAACTCTATAGGATCATTATCAAGTATTACAAAGTTAACGTAAAGTGCAATTTACTTTAATTATAACAAAACAATTATAATGCGGAAAAGTAAAGTAAATGGCACAACAAGATTTTTTTAAAGAGGAAACCGCAAATGCAAAAAAACCCCGGGACCTATCCCAATTTTGAATACTCTCAGAATTAAGCCGCTATACAAAATCTAATACCAACTTCTTATAGTTGAGACCAAGTAGATTATCCCTAGCTACTTAGTTCCCCCAGTATCCCTGTGCCTTCGACTTCTAGAGTCATGCACGTGAATAGAAAGTCCTTTGGATCGTATTCCAAACAGCAAAGGAAAAATCTATTTGGTAACCACTTTAATCAATCTTGCTACAAGATATAGATGAGTCGCTGACAAAGGCTCTTCCGTTTAATCTAATAAACTCCTTCGTATGGTTAGATCAATCTAACTATAACTACCGAAATAGTCAAGTATGGATTCGCACTCAATCAATATAGATTTCAAGGAGAAATATAGAGAATGCCGATCTAACACAACTAATCAATCAGATCTATCAAAGATAAATCGATTCTAGTTGGATCCTAGCCGATCAAGGTTTGTGCACTAAATCCACAAGATATGAAAACTAATAAGAATTCTTTTTCGTCTTCAAATCTTCTATTATCTTCAAATACCTGCACAACACCACTTGAATCTTTTGTGATCAATCACGCACAGATCGGAGTCTGTTAACAATGGATTATCACAAGATTTCTTTAGATCTAACAACAGTTCTAAAGATCCCGCCGATACATTGATCCAGTCTGAGTGAATTTTATATCAGAAGAGAAGATTCTCAAGCATAAACAAACTAGGTGCAATCAAAGTATCAACAACCGTTAGTCAATCAAATCAAATCGAAAACTAATAACACTGCAATTATCTAGTTTCCCACCAACGGTACTTGTAGAGCTTCTTGATCCCACAGAAGTCTTTAAACGAGCGGTCGTAAGAGATTTCACCTAATTAGGGTACTTTCCTCTCCGATTAGATGGTTCCACCAGAAACAACAAAAAATAAAGTTTGTCTGGCTCTTAGGATAGTTTGCTAGAAATGAAAACTTAGGTATTTATAGACCAAGGATGTTTGGACACCAAGGAATTTCCAAAACCGAAAATATTCTCAAGATACGCAATGAATGCCCAAATTCGGTTTTCGTAATTCCAATAAATGTTGGTCCAATATTTCCGAAATCTCTCAATATAAAATCTACAATTAGTAAATGCACATTACTAATTTTTATTCTCAAAAGATATGCATTAATTGCTGGTAATTAAAGCATAAAACCGAAAACCTTAATTAAAAGATTCTTAATTTATTTCGACACAGGATCACCTTGAGTACCAAGGAATATCTTTGAACAATAAATGATAAGAGTTACTGCTCGTGTTCAAAGTATGTTGACATCTTTTCACTGCAAATCCTTATTTCATATTTACATGGATTTGCTTCTTGGAATCGGTTCTACCACACTTCCAAACAAGTGTAGAATTGGTTTGCCAATATTCTTAGACTATTATGTGATTGGTCATACAAGGTCACAATGGTTAGTTGTGATCGGTCCTACCCAGCTACATACATGGGTTCGGATCGGTTATACCAATCACTAGGATCGATTCTAACTAAACATGGTATCTGTTTGTGATCAGTCACACCAGTCACTAGGATCGGTTACACCAATTACAAGGATCGGTCACACAACACTTATGATCGGTCACACCAATTACAAGGATCGATCATACCATCTTATGGTGATTACTTAGGATCGGTTACACCAATTACCAGGACCGGTCATACCAAATTATAAGTCTAGGTATTGTGATTGGTTATACCAAGATACATAACCTGAGTCAAGATCGGTTCTACCAATTCACACATATTGGTCATCAAAAATATGCAATGAATAGCCGGACCAATAAACCTATTGATTTTCCTTTCGATTCACGAAACAAGTTCATGAATGTACTTCCTTTAAACAAATGTAAAAAATTGTTTCCTAAGATGAAATCTTCATCATAACCCATTCACATAATCATAAAACAATATACAAGATTATGTCGATGTCATATCTACGAAGTTCAAAAGATAAGCATTATACTTCATAGTCTAATTCCTTAATACTATGATCATGTCTCATCACTAGAGTATTATATACAATATGTACAGTATATACAGCTTCGTAGTTATGTTTTCAATATAGCATAACTTGAAAGATACATTAGGAATAAAACAGTTCAAGTCAATATTACTAACCTCAAGTGGAAGGATGATGTCGTCGTTGTAGTTCGTTACTTCTTCATATTCTTCAGGTCTTCAGAGTAATAATTGTTTGTCTCAACATTCTTAGACTTTCTAATCTAACCTAAACCAAGTTGACTCTAGTATTTAATCAAGCGACTCTAGATGAGTTTTGATACTAAAATATGACAACCAAACTTGACATACCAACGCTTGGTGAGTTCAACCAAGCTATGCTCTAAAACACATATTACTTTCGGGTTTGTGTGAACTTATGCATAATTCTCATCATTGATTGTTCAAAGATATTCCTTGATACTTAAGGTGATCCAAAACTGAAATATTGGAGAATCTTTTAAATAAGATTTTCAAATTATATGTTTTTTATTTTCCAGCAATCAAAACATATCTCTAGAAAAACTATATTAGTTAAGTGCTAAACTAATATTAGATATTTTGTAAAGAGAGATTTCGGAATTACAAGTTGGATATTAGTTGGAAATATGAAAACCGAAATTAGATACTTCATTGCAAATCTTGAGAATCTTTTGGTTTTGGAATTTTCTTCTTGTCAAAACAACCTTGGTCTATAAATAATGAAGTTTGTTATTCTTGCAAGCTATCCTTAGCTAGGCAAACTTCATCTTTTTGTTATTTCTGGTGGAGCCGACTAATAGTGTTACTTGTAAAACTATTCCGGAGAAAAAAGTATCCTAATTAGGAGAAATCTATTATGTCCGCTCGTTTAAGGACTTATGTGGGATCAAGAAGCTCTAGAAAGTACCATAGGTGGGAAACTAGATAATTGCATTGTTATTTTAGTTTTTGGTTATTGATTTTTGATTGACTAACGGTTGTTGAAACTTTGATTGCACCTAGTTTGATTATTCTTGAGAGCCTTCTTTTCTGACATAAGGTTACTCAAACCAGGTCAAAGTATCGACGGGATATTCAGAACTATTTTTAGATCTGAAGACAACTTGTGATCATCCATTGTTAACAGACTCCGTTCTGTACGTGATTGATCATGGGTGGAATCAAGTTTTGTGTGCAGGTACAATTGAAGACATTTGGAGATTTAAAGACAAGAAGATTTTTCTGATTGGTTTCGCATCTTGTGATATTTGTGAACACACCTAGTTAGAGAATTTATCGGTTGAACCCACCAAGCGTTGGTATGTCAAGGTTGGCTGTCATATTTTAGTATCAAAACTCAATTAGAGTCGCTTGATTAAATGTACTAGAGTCAACTTCGTTCAGGTTAGACTAGAAAGTCTAGAAATGTTGAGACATACAAGTATTACTCTGAAGACCTGAAGATCATGAAGATGTATCGACTAAAATGAAGACACCATCCTTCCACTTGAGGTTAGTGATACTGACTTTACTTGTTTTCATTCCTATCGTTTCTCAAGATTGAAAATATAACATGCGAGGCTATATTTAATACTATAGTATCAGACTTGGTCATTTTATTATGATCAAAGTGTCAAGGAAGAATATTTGATTACGAAGTATAACGTTTATCTTTTGAACTTCGTAAGTACAACATCGACATAATCTATGTAACTCGTTTATCATTGAATATAAGTGTGATTTCATCCTAGGAAACTATGTTTAATTACATATGTTTAAAGGAATTACATATACGAAACTTGTTTCGCAATTGAAAAGAAATCAATATGCGTTTTGGTCCAGTTTCATTGAAGATCTATTGAATGACAACCTAGGAAAGAACTTTGGTAGAACCGATCTTGACTTATGTTGAGAATTATGGTAGAACCGATCTTTACCTAGTTTGGGATATACGGTAAATTCGATCTTGACTTATGTTGTGAGTCTTCGTAGAACCGATCTTTACCTATATTGGGATACATGGTAGAACCGATCCTAGATATTGTTAGAGTCTTGGTAGAACCTATCCTTACCTATATTGGGAGTCATGGTAGAACCGATCCTAGCTATTGTTGGGAGTCATGGTAGATGATAGGTGTCTAAAACACATTGATTTTATATCTATTGTTTATTCTTTCTTTGTTATTCATTTTGTAAAATATGTATCTAATGTTTTCTTTTGAGTTCTTAGGTGTTTTGGAGTCATATGACGTAAAAGGGGAAGAAATGGGGCTCATGGCATCAATTGGAAACATTGGATGTTCGTGGACTCGAATCTAGCAAGCACACAACTCTCTAAGGCATTAAAAAGGAGAATTATGCAGGGAAACTATATTGTCAGTCTTCCAAGACTAACAGCTGAATGGAGATTATTGAGGTGGCCCATTTCCAACCAGTTGGGTGCCTAAAGCCATTTCAGCTATTACCTAACCCTAAATGTGTCAACTCTTCTCATTACCATTTGCCTGAAAGTTAGAGAGGACAGAAAGTGAGAAATGGCTGCGTCATTAAGTGGTCGGATTAAACAGAGAAATTTATGGAAGATATGATCATATTTGAAATTGGATGGAAGACTGAAGTTTTGGGTTAATGGAGGATTCGAGTTTACAAAGAGTCGTGAAGATGATTTAAGCACAATCGAGAGTGAAAAACCCATCTGAAGAAAAGGGGATCTGTTATTGTCTATATCTTGGTACGGAATGAAAAACAAGAGGCAGAGCTGCTGATAAAGATGAATTAAGAAAGGAATCGAAGGGGTTCTCTATTGATTTCAGATAGAAGAGGAAATTGGTCTGTGGTGGTGATGACAGTCATGGGTGTTGGAGAAAAATGAGTTTTTAATAAAAGAAGTTTTAGTCTTGGTGTGGTTTTATCTAGTGACCTAAGGGTCCAAGGATACTTACTCATTTTATGAGTGAGTGAAATGTTCCTTTAGTCTCACATTGTGGAAAACTAAAGAGGAGTTCCAATATAAAGCCATTTGCTTATGGATATATTGACAAACAAGAGTGGGAGGGGTGGGTGGCCAAAATATACATGTTTCGACCTATGCACATGCGCGTATACCATGCACCAAGTCCCGTGTCTAATAGAATTTATTTTTGCAAGTTTTTTCTTTAGGAAATTAATTCCAAAAATATTTTCTTAAGAGTTTTATTTATGGTAAAATACCTTTTACGTGTTTTAATTGTTTTACAAGAAAAAAAACTTGTTTTTGAAGAAAACCTAAAACCTAACTTGATATGCAAGTATTTTCTCCTATAAATATAACTCGAAAATCTGTTTTCAAAATATACCAGAAGCAATTCTTTTAATCTTATTCTTTCTTTGTTTTCGCGGTGTATTCACTTCCAATCCCTGTTGCTAAGTTCAAGAATGGGTAACTTGCGTTGTGCTAACTCAAGTTATAACGGGCAGTCTTATCCTGGACACATCTTCGCTGTGAGGGGTTTAGCATTGCTCATCTCAAGTATACCCGCGAACTAATGTTTTAAGGACAACTTGTTGAACCTGTGATTCTTCTCTCGTCAAGTTGTTTCGGTAGAGTTGTTTTGATTCGGTTCTTTACATATTATTTTTGATACATCTAACGTGTTGTTTATTGTTGCAAGATTCCAATAATATTAACACATTATTCCTTGCAACAATGGCAACAAAGATCGACGTTGAAAGACAATAGAAGTTTAACGAAAAGGATTTCAATAGATTGAAATCTAAGATGTTGTTTTTCCTGAGCCATCATGATTTGGACGCAGTACTGCAGGGTCCTCTTGATGAATTGATGAATGTTGAAGATAATAATGATGATGATAAAGCGTTTAACACGAGGGGTAACTATATGGCTAAAATTCATATCATGAACAGTCTGGAAGATGCGATGTATGATTTTTACAATGCTAAAGAAAATTTCACTGCTTATGATTTGTGGACTGCGTTAGAATTACAGTACCAAGCTGAAACTGCAGGGAGCAAGAAATTTCTGGTGGCGAAGTTTATGGACTTCAAGATGACGAATGATAAGCCTGTTGTTGATCAATTCCTCGAGCTTCAACAAATCATTAACGAGATTCTTGCTGAAGGTATGGTCATTGATGAGACGTTTCAAGTTTCTGCGGTAATTTAGAAGTTACCATCTTCTTGGTCGGAGTATAAGAGAAAGCTAAGACATGAAACTGGTGAGATCAACATGGTTGAATTGGGAAAGAAAATTCAAGTGGAAGAATTGTTATGCTCCAAAGATAAGAACGTGTCTTCTGCAAGGGACATGAGTAACAAAGCGCATGTGCCTAAACACAAATTTTCCAAATCTTAAAAAGGTGAGAGTAACAATCGCAACTCTAAGCGCGGCCCTCCCATGAAAGGTACGTTTTGAAAACCAGAGTTTATCATTACTAAAATTAAGGATGCTTGTTATGCGTATGGAGTTACTGGACATATGGCAGTTCACTGTAGACATCGTAAGGACCATAAGGATAATGCTAACTTGGTTGAAAAGAACAAGGACGAGTTTTCTGCTGTAGTGTCTGAAGTTAATTTGGTGACCAATGTGATGGACTGGTGGGTAAAATCTGGAGCTACCAAGCATGTTTGTGGGACCAAAGACCTGTTCACCTCCTACCAGAGGGTAGGGAAGGAGAGAAAATCTATATGGATAACTCATCGAAAATCTATATGGGTAACTCATCTGCATCAGAGGTTGCAGGAAAAGGAAAAGTCGGTCTGAAGCTCACATCTGGCAAGACTCTCATATTGAATGAAGTTGTTCATGTTCCATACATCTGCAAAAATCTTGTTTCTTGTTCTGTTTTAGATGATAAGGGTTTTAAAGTTACAATTGAGTCTGGAAAACTTATAGTAACTAAGGGAAATGATTATGTGGGTAAGGGTTATAAGACTGGGGGTCTATATAAACTTAATGTAACCTGTCCTGAAGTGAAATTGAATGATTCTTCTGCTTATACGTGTGTGTCATTGAATGTTTGGCATGGTAGACTTGGTCATGTAAATTTTAAATCAATGCATAAACTGGTTAGCGTAGGCTGCATACCCAAATTCATTTTAGATAAAAATCATAAGTGTGAGATTTGCGTAGAATCTAAGCATGCTAAGAAATCATTCAATAAGAATGTCCAGAGAAATTCTAAACCCTTAGAATTAATCCATTCAGACCTAGTTGATATGAAGTCAGTTCAAACAAGAGGTGGTAAGAAATGGTTTGTTACTTTTATAGATGATTGTACGAGGTATTGTCACGTTTGTTTGCTTAGAGGGAAGGACGATGCCTTAGAAGTCTTTAAGATATATAAACGTGAAGTTGAAAACCAATTGAATGCTATCATTAAAGCTGTTAGGTCTAACTGTGGTGGTGAGTATGAAATTCCTGTAGGATATTTATGCGAAGAACATGGCATAATACATGAGACTACAACCCCTTATTCACCTCAATCCAACGGTGTAGCTGAACGTAAGAAACGTACCCTTAAGGATATGATGAATGCCATGTTGATTAGTTCAGGATTACCTTCGAACTTGTGGGGGGAGGCTATCCTTTCATCCAATTATATCCTGAACAGAGTACCCTTTAAAGGATCAGATAAAACTCCATATGAGTTATGGAAAGTTAGACAACCATCTTATGCATACTTCAAAGTGTGGGGGTGTTTGGAAAAGGTGGCCATCCCTCCTCCTAAGAAAACTAAGATAGGGCCCAAAACAGTTGATTGTGTTTTTATAGGGGATCCTGAGCATACTAGTGCTTATAGGTTTATTGTTGTGAGTTCTGAAATTTATGACATAGGATTGAACACTATTATGGAATCTAGGGATGCTGAGTTTTTTTAGAATGTTTTTCCTATGAAACGTGATTATCGAAAGAGATGTTTAGATTATCCCCTAGACTTGCCGTCAACCAGTCAGTCATTACCTTAATTTAGAGGAAGATGGACCAGAAATAGAACCTAGAAGAGGTAAAAGGGTTAGAACTGAGAAAACCTATCCTGGTTGCATTACATACCTAGCCGATTCTTATCCTCAGACTTATAGAGAATCCATGACTTGTCCTGAAGCTCCATGGTGGAAATAAGCACCAATTAGTGAAATGGATTCCATCCGAGAAAACGATACTTTTGAACTTGTACATTTACCTTCAGGGTCTAAGGCCATAGGTTGTAAATGGATTTTAAATATGAAACGTAAGATAGATGGAACTGTTGAAAAATACAAGGCTAGGTTGGTAGCAAAAGGCTATAACAAAAAGAAGGTATAGATTTCTTTGATACCTATTCACCAATGAGTATAATTAGCTCCATTAGGTTGTTAATTGCTATAGCTTCTATCCATAACCTAGAGATACATCAAATAGATGTAAAGATAACGTTTCTTAATGGGGAATTAGATGAAGAAATTTATATGGAACAACCTGAGGGCTTTGTAGTTAAAGGTTGTGAAAAGAAAGTTTGTAAACTGATTAAATCTTTGTATGGATTGAAACAAGCACCTAAACAGTGACATGAGAAATTTGATATGTGATGAGTTCTAGTGGTTTTATAATTAATGAATCTGATAAGTGTGTTTATACTAAACTTGTCAAGGATGCCTGTGTGATTGTATGCTTGTATGTTGATAATATGCTTATACTAGGTACAAACATGGATGTTATTAATTCCACTAAGAAACTGTTGAATGAGAACTTTGACATGAAAGACTTAGGCCCCGCTGATGTCATATTAGGGATGAAGATTAGAAAAAAAAATTAATGGCTATAGTCTGAGTCAGTCTCATTATGTTGAATCCATACTTAAGAAATATAATCATTTTGACTGTAAACCTGTTTGTACTCCGTATGATTCTTCTTGTCATCTCAAGAAGAATAAGGGTGTAGGAGTTAACCAACTTGAATACTCGAAAGTCATAGGAAGTATGATGTATTTGATAAACTATATGAGACCAGACATTGCTTATGCAGTGAGTAGGTTAAGTAGGTATACTTATAATCCAGGGCAGATACATTGGGATGTACTAATCAGAGTGCTAAAGTACTTGAAGTACACAATGACCATTTGTTTGAATTACGAAGGGTATCCGGCCATCCTTGAGGGATTTTGCGATGCAAACTGGATAGCAGATTCAGAGGATTCTAAGCCTACGAGTGGATATGTATTCACTCTAGCAGGTGCGTATGTATCTTGGAAGAGTTCCAAACAGACATGTATAGCTCGTTCCACTATGGAGTCGGAGTTTATTGTGTTAGATAAAGCAGGAGAAGAGGCCGAATGGCTAAGAGACTTTTTAGAAGATATTCCTCTCTGGCATAGGCCTGTGCCAGCTATATCTATACATTGTGACAGCAAAGCTGCAATAAGTAGAGCTAAGAGTAGCTTGTACAATGGAAAGTCTATACATATGCGTAGAAGACCCAATTTTTTGAAAAAACTAATCTCAACTGGTGTTATTTCCATAGATTGGACAAGGTCCAAGGAGAATATCGGGGACCCTTTGACGAAAGGTTTGTCCAAGGAGATAGTTAGTAAAGCATCAAAGGGGATGGGGCTTAGGCTCAATAATTAAACTTGCCATGAAGGATACTCAACCTTGCTAACTGGAGATCCCAAGATCAAGGTTTCAAATGAGACACCTAATTTTTGGTGGGTAAAGGTAAACACTATCATAGCATTTCATTCTCTGTCCCTTCCCTATGGTGTAGATGTGATAGTGTGACTGCATGTGGAGGATGACTTTTTAAATAAGTCTTAATGAGTTCTATAGTTTCAATTTAAGATTGAAGTGGGGTGTAGCAGTAAACACTCTTGATGGAGTTCACCTATCTGAATAAGGAAGTGGGTCGCTTCATATGAGAATGGAGCCGATTCTCTAGAGCATTCTGAGAAACAGGATACGTCCAGGGCCAAAATGAACAAAATGGCACGAACTTAGCAACACCAGGAGGATATCATGCGTGGATGTTCTCGCGAATTGCACCTAACACTAGTAGTTCAAGACATCGCGTTCACTATCTAGCAAGTAGTTCCGGTGACTTCTCACTAAGCAAGGGTTCAAGACCTCATGGATACCTTTGCCTAAATGGTATTTTCCGTACTCTGATTTTTCGTTTTTTGCCGAGATTTCATTCATGTGGGGGATTGTTGGAGAAAAATGAGTTTTTAATAAAAGAAGTTTTAGTCTTGGTGTGGTTTGATCTAGTGACGTAAGGGTCCAAGGATACTTACTCATTTTATAGAGAATAAAATGTTCCTTTAGTCCCACATTGTGGAAAACTAAAGAGGAGTTCCACTATATAACCATTTTCTTATAGATATATTGATAAACGAGGGTGGAAGGGGTGGGTGGGCCGAAATATACATGTTTCGACCCATGCACATGCGCGTATACCATGCATCAAGTCTCGTGTCTAATACCACACTATTTATGCTTATATCCTAAGATGGTTACATGTTCTAAACTCTTTATTTCAATCATTGAAACATTCTTAGAGGATGTTATATATATATAGGTTAGTCACGCTCTAAATTTCATCAAAGCAATTTTCAAGAGATTGAAACAATTAACATGACTTTCGTCACGAGTAAAGATGAACTTGGCCAAAGCGAAAGCTTACCAACACATATTTCGAGAGCGAAATAAACTCGTCTTGAAATAGCAAATGTGTATAATCGAAGTCTATATAGTAATACGACTTTTGTCTCAAGATAGGAGATATAGTAGATAGACTTTTTGAGTGATAGATAAGTTCAAGTCTCCACATACCTTTTAGTCGATGAAGTTTCACCAGTTCCTTGAGTAGTTCTTCGTCTTTGTATGATGAACGTCATGGAGTCTAGAGCTCAACTACACTTTCTATTCTAGTCCGAGACTTAGCTATAAGTAGACTAGAAATCAAGACTTATAGTTTTGGCAACAAAACTTGACAACAAGCTTGAGATAGCAATGCTTGCGAGTTCGACCGAGCAGTGCTCTAACAATCTCCCCCTTTGTCAATTTTAGTGACAAAACTATCAATACATATGGAATACAAAAAATAAACTTTGCATCTTCTCTTCCACATGCTTGATCTCCTTGGTTCTTTAACATTACTCGAAATCTTCGTCACTTCCAAGTACTCCAATGATTCCAAAGGTCGTAAGTTCAGCATCATCGTTGTTGAAAATCCGTAGCCATAACAATGAGAAAACAAAAGCTCTCAATCATTGTTACATAGTGTCATAGTATTATTACACAACATCAAAGTTCAATTGTATCACAACTTTGACAACAATACTATGGTGATATGTATCACCCCCCTTAGTCAATACTCCATCTCACATGGAAACCACTCCCCCTTACATAATGATCCGAAAACCATATGTATTTGTAGTGTGACCTACACATTAATTCTCCCCCTTTTTGTCAATAAAATTGGCAAAGGTACGAAAACTAGTGGGATCCTAATGAAATTTCCATAGCGACATTTCATGACCAAAAGACAGCACATATCAACTTTTTAGATGCAGTCATATAGCCGAAACTAAATGCATTCATCAAGGAGTTTATAAAGATACAAGATAACCCCTATAATATTCCACAGCCGCACTCCCCACAAAGATTTGGCAATAAAGCACAAGTCTAAATAAGAACTCTACCCCATATAATGTCATTCCCGAAGGAACAACAAGAGAGACCTTACTTTCACAAGAAAAGAAGGATTTCTTTGGACAACAACAAATCATATAAGAATATGAAATTGTATCCAAAATACTCAATTGAATTAACCACAAGAGAAACCATGATTAATTCAACCAGAATACTCAACCAAATTAACCACAAGAGAACCCATGATTAATCTAATTGGAAATGCTCAACATAAGAAGACTTACGGAGCCACACAGTATATACATAAAAAATATGGATCAGGGAAGATCAATACTGCGGAATAGACAAAGATTCATTCTATCTTCCATCACTATTTGCACAATGACATACAATAGACTTAATCTTTTAAAACAAAAGCTCATCATTTCTTCCATCAATATTTGCATAATGACATAAAAGGCTTATCTTTTGTTTTTTTCAAAAGTTCATTCATTCTTTTATCAATACTTGCATATCGACATACGAAGGACTTAATTTTTGACAACGTATGGGACAATTATAGTTCGCGGACGCAAACACACATATCCCATAACAAATTACTACATATAAAACCATAAAGATTAATACTGCAAAAATCATCTTCCAAACAAAAATAATTTAGAATTTAAACAAATAAATCTAAAAAAAATGAAGATGAAAACGTTGGACATAGCTATGTGTAATCACAATAATGGCTATTCCAAACTCTAGTTATTCTTCTTAAAAATACAAGAATAAAATTCTCATAAGAAGTTTCCCTAGACAAAATAAAATCAACAAGCTAATGAACAAAGAAAGACTCTTAAACCACCAAAGTCGAACACGAACTGAAATCACATAGACGTTTTGGAATCCTTACAAGCCTTGAGGTCTTTGAGCTTGTGATTGACAGCATCTACTGCTTCTTCAGGGAAGATATTCTCATTGAGAAGATCTTTAACATGTGTCTTTATGAGACCAAGGTCATAAGTAACCTCTTTCAACTCAGTTCTTAACACATCAAGACTCTTCAAAGTATCAACGAGCTGCAGTTTTGCTTCCTCAAAATATTTAAGAAAATCATGAACCACTTCAGCAGAAACCATATCCTCATTCTCAACATCCTGATGTGAATAGGCATAGTAACATGAGGCATTAGGATGATCATCTTCTACTAAGGTTCTTTTCTTCCTCCCTTTGGACTCGAAACCAATACCTTTATCAATAAAACCTCTTGCAAAATCACCAGAGTGTGAAGATGAACACATTCTTGACATAACACAGATTAACCCAGAGTATGCGTTCGTGACTCAAGGGGTTGGATATTTAAATGGTTTCTTAGGGAAGGTAATTTCTAGGGTTTCCAAAAATTGATTCGTGATGGTAACATGGGTACCCGTACGAACACAACTTTACCCATAAAATAAAAACACAAAGAGTCGTATTTTACGACACAACAAAAAATTTGCTACGTGAATACCTTCACAAAATTTTGGTTCAATAAATTCAATATCTCTGTGGAGAAACAATTTAGAGAACAAGAGTAGCAAGCAACATAGTTGCAAAGAAAACTTCTTTGAAAGCAAGGCAAAAAGAAGGCAAAACAAAGAACATCTTCAAACACAGCAAATACTTAAGCAAAGTTGTCTGCATACAATAGTTTAGCTATAAACGATAAGAAAATAGCTCAACTAAACAGAAAACAATTTTGACAAAAGTATACCTGATTATAAACACAACTTACTCAACAGGATTTTTATGAGTAAGTTCTCAACCCTTGTTATTAATTAGCAAAAGAATGAGCTTTAAGCTCATTAAATGAACGATGTTCATGGTTGAGTATCTTTTTCCTTTCAAGTCTCGGAAAGAATCTCTTTTGATGTGAAAAATTATCATAAAACTTACTATCATCAAAATACGAGACATAGTTTGAGATCTTACCAGAATTTTTTTGACTAGAGGCGGTTGACAGCCTATTGACGATTTCTTTATAACCTTCGATTATCACTTTTAGGTTATTTCTCATATCATCATTTTCTCTTCCATCTCCTGACACTCTGTTCACATCAAAAGTAACATTATCTCCCTTTTTGACAAAAAAAAATTCCTGATCTATTCTTAGACGATTTTTGTTGAGACGTCTGTTATGCTTCTGCGCATTTGAGGAACTCATCGAACTGACTTTCCTGATAGAATACACAGGGAGAGTACTGAAACCAATTGGTTTAGACATACGCATGTCAGTTACACCTTTGAGGATTAAGTCTAAGGTGTGTTGAAGTCGAACAATGGAATTGTTATTCAACCTAGAGTTTCTCTTTTGCTTAACAGGCCTTTTTGAATCACAAAAGAGACATACTTTCTGATCATGAGAGTGATTAGAAGGTATCGTATTAACATCATCGTTTGGAGATTTCTTCCTTCCATGTGATGTGCAGCATCCTTGGTTAGAAGAGGCTATAGGCACATCTTTTCCAATAGAAGGGAATTCCGATTTTACTTCTGAAACTGGAACTCTCTCAGTTGCAATAGAAGTAGATGGTATAGTGGACTTTTTGGAACATCCTTGAATTGAGAGTTTACTCAAGAGATGTTCAATTTCCAAAGCATCCTTTTTGAGGCTCGCCTCGTGTAAGATACGTGAAGACTGAACTTCAGTATTTTCTTTACAAGGAGCTTTTTCTTTAGAGTCACAGTCTCTTACTATACCGAGAAGAACATTGACATTGTTTTTCAACCGATTAAATCTATCAGCTTGGATTCTAACGAGATTTAGAATCAGTTTACTCTCTTCAGCTGATTCCCTTTTATTAACGGAGATAGACTCTTTTGAAGGGTAATCGGGATAACACATGTCAGTGTCTGTCTGTCTCGTTAGAACACTAGGTTCATCTATATTTGAGATTGACGAATCTTTCTCTTTAATAGAATCAGTCGAAATAGATTTTTTGTTTATGGTGACGCATTTATCAGAGAGATTACTGTCCATATAGTCAGATCACTACAAACACAAACTTATGAGGTCTTTAAACGTGTTTGCCTGTTATGATACCAATTGAAAAAGTGGGGGTACAACAACCTCACCCAATAATCCGCATAGCAATCTGTATGGACTAACTCCAATATACTTTTAAGAGAATCAACTAGACAGTCAGACACAATCTTAACAAAAAGTATATCAAAGAGTTATATCTAAATTTCTCGATTAAATCCTTACTCAAGCAAATAGAAATCTGCGAGTCTAATTGAATACAAGAGAAATTAATTTGAACGGTACAAAAGACCAATATTCAAGTATCAATTAATTTCAATCAACAACCAAAGGTCGGATTTCCCAATTGATAAATTCAACGCACAAACTTGTGATATTTCAATTATATATCAAAATATAATGCGGAAAAGAAATAACACAGATACCAGAAGTGTTGTAAACGAGGAAACCGCAAATGCAGAAAAACCCCGGGACCTAGTCCAGATTGAACACACACTGTATTAAGCCTCTACAGACACCAACCTACTACAAACTAACTTCGGTTTGGATTGTAGTTGAACCCAAATCAATCTCACACTGATCAAGGGTACAGTTGCGCTCCTTACGTCTCTGATCCCAGCAGGATACTACGCACTTGATTCCTTTAGGTGATCTCACCCACTACTAAGAGTTGCTACGACCCAAAGTCGAAGACTTAAATAAACAAATCTGTCTCACATAGAAAAGTCTACAAGAATAAATAAATCTTTCTCCCGCAGAAATACCTACAGTTTTGTTCCGTCTTTTGATAAATCAAGGTGAACAGGAACCAATCGATAACCCGGACTTATATTCCCGAAGAACAGCCTAGAATTATCAATCACTTCATAATAATCTAAATCGTATGATGGCGAAACTAGATATTGTGGAATCACAATGAGATGAAGATGTTTGTGATTTCTTTTATCTTGCCTATCGGAGAAATAAATCTCGAGTCAATTATTTCAATTGTACTCAATACGATATAATCGGGCAAGATCAGATTACGGAACTACAGGGAAATAGTTGGGTCTGGCTTCACAATCCCAATGAAGTCTTCAAGTCGTTAACCTACAGGGTCTCGGTAAAATCCTAAGGTTAAAGGAGAATCGACTCTAGCTTATACAACTAGTATCACACATAGGGTGTGGGGATTCACTTTCCCAGTTGCTAGAGTTCTCCTTTATATAGTCTCCAAATCAGGGTTTGCAAACTAAGTTACCTTGGTAATAAAGTATTCAATATTCACCGTTAGATGAAGACCTGATTAAATTCAAGCTAATATCTTTCAACCGTTAGATCGAACTTAGCTTGTTATACACAAATGAAATATACATCATTTAGGTTTGTGTAACCGTACCTAAACGTGTACAAGTCGTTGGTTCAACAGTGGTTAACCAAAAGGTTAGCCATATGAGCACTTTCATATCAACCTTATTCATCTTCACCATAACTAGTTCAAATGACTCAAATGAACTAGTTCAAGAGTTGTTCAATTGCTTAGATCTCATAGAAGTATACAAGACACAATTAAAGCAAAATTGGTTTTGATTCACTCGAATCGATTCATGAACTTTATAGCCACGGTTGCAAATATGCATCCCTTAGTTTATATAAATTTAAGTTCACGAATAAACCAATTTTATAAAGTAACACACTTAAGTAAGCGTACGGGTATGCGTACTTAAGTAACCATATTTGAGTTTGGTTTGGTTTTCAAACTCAGCAGAAATTCACGGACGTGAACTTTCCGCAAGTATGCGTACGGGTACGCATACTTACCCAGTCTCCATCAACCATTTTGTATACACACAAGTATGCACACATTTGTTTCCCGGTTTTGGACTAATACACTAATGTGCGAACACACTATATATGCTTATATCCAAAGATGGTTACATATTCTAAACTCTTTATTTCAATCATTGTAACATTCTTAGAGGATGTTATATATAGAGGTTAGTCAAGCTCTATTTTTCATCAAAGCAATTTTCAAGAGATTGAAACAATAAACATGACTTTCGTCACGAGTAAAGATGAACTTGGCCAAAGCGAAAGCTTACCAACACATATTTCGGGAGCGAGATAAACTTGTCTTTAAATAGAAAATGTGTATAATCGAAGTCTATATAGTAATACGACTTTTGTCTCAAGATAGGAGATAGAGTAGATAGACTTTTTGAGTGATAGATAAGTTCAAGTCTCCACATACCTTTTAGTCGATGAAGTTCCACCAGTTCCTTGAGTAGTTCTTCGTCTTTGTATGATGAATGCCGTGGAGTTTAGAGCTCAACTATACTTTCTATCCTAGTCCGAGACTTAGCTATAAGTAGACTAGAAATCAAGACTTATAGTTTTGGCAACTAAACTTGACAACAAGCTTGAGATAGCAACGCTTGCGAGTTCGAACGAGCAGTGCTCTAACAATTGTTTCAGTCTATTTCCAAAAGATAAACTTGAATCATGATTTTGACTCCAAACAATAAATTGTCCTTAACCGAATTTCTTCAAGTATGAACAAATGTACATTAAGCTTAGTCATTATATTTTGAGAAATTTGTTAATTAGATAATTAGTTTTCGACTTGAAATTCTTGTCTATGCAAAATAATCTAATTAGTTATGTGACATCATCTCAAATGATATAAAGTGAATATAACTTGAGATATAAGTGGTTCAGTCTTCACTTACCTTTTGTTGATGAAGTTCTCCAAAAGCTTTGGTTGATCTTCTCCTTCAAACGGTATAATGTAATGATGACTGCCGTGATCCACTGTTTTTCAACTACATTTCTATCATAGTCCAAGAGTTAACTAATTGTAGACTAGGAATCAAGATATAGTTTTGACAACTAAATTTGACAAACAAGCTTGAGATAGCAACACTTGTGAGTTCGACCGAGCAATGCTGTAACACAAAGAATACTTGGACACGATCCCGATCCTCCAAAAACCATAACCCGTGGAAGTGTTAGCATTATACATAGACTCGACCGAAGATGCGGTAAGCACTGTGATGGTCAGAAATAATACTAAAGTTGAGCAACCGGTCTATTACATCAACAAAACTCTCAATGCAGCGGAAAGGAATTACACAAAGATCAAACAGCTCATCCTGGCACTCGTATTTGTAATACATAAACTGTGGACCTAATTTTTGACTCATTATGTTTGTGTTCCAAGCAAGGAACCATTAGAATCCGTCCTCAAAAATACATGGAAAGTCGGAAGAATAGCCAAGTGGAATGCGCAACCACAGCAATTCAACATCATACATGAGATCCAGACTGCTCAGAAGTCTAAAGTCTTTGCAAATTTCTTAGCAGGCTTACCTCTGACTGGCGATGATGAAGTTGAAGGCTTACCCGGGACAAAGGAAGACGAAGAAGATCCCACGGACGTACTCACCCCGACAAACCAGCAAAGATATGAAGCCTTCATTGATGGCTCAAGAAATAAGGAAGGTGCAGGAATAGGGATAGTCATCATGACACCTAGGGGTGATAGGATGGTACACGCACTAAGGCTAGAATTTGAAGAGCATACCAACAATATAGTGGAATACGAAACAGTCGTGCATGCCCTTCGCCTAATACTGGAGCTAGGAATAACCGATGTTCGTTTAACAAGTGACTCACAGCTGGTTGTTCGTCAGATAAAGCTAAAGTACAACACCAATGAAGAAACCCTATCATATTACATGTCTTTGGTTCAAAGCCTAGCATCTTAGATAAAAAGAATCACATTCAGGCACTTGTGCAGAAAAGACAATAGACACGTTGATGCCCTAGCTTACATATCGTCGATGATAAAGGATGAGATGACCACAACCATCAAAATAGGACGAGTGAATGAACCATCGATTCAACCCAATCCCATTTTAACATTAGAAGACAATAACGTCGGAGAAGATATGATGGAAGATACTGTCGAAGATGACATTTAAACAAGAGCAACCAAAGATAAGGATTTTAGCAACGAAGAAGATTGGAGAACCGATGTTCACCAATTCCTCTAAAAAGGGGTGCTGCCCGCAGACGTCAAGATGGCAATAAAAATACAATCTAAAGAAAGAATGTACCAACTTCGTGACGGAACTTTATACAGAAAGTCATTCCTCGGAACCCTACTACGATGCATGTCTAGGGAGGAAGGTCACCGTATCTTGAAGGACATTCACTATGGAGATACAGGAAACCATAGTGGAATGAGATCGTTGGCGTACAAGGCCAAGATGCAAGGGTACTACTGGCCGCAAATGATCCAAGACGCCGCAAAGCTCGCCAAGATTCCAGCATTTTTCCAAGAGAATCCACGCTCCCGCAACGGAGTTAAACTCCATCGGAAACCCCTGACCATTTGCGAAGTGGGGAGTCGATATTGTGGGACCGCTGATAGAAGGAACGAGAAAACGACGTTTCTTGATTGTTGCAACTGATTATTTCAGCAAATGGGTCAAAACAAAGGCTTTAGCAAAGATTAGAGACATATATGTATTTACCTCATCTTCCAGAACATCATATGCAAGTTCGGCATACCCGCAGCCATCATCTCTGATAATGGCAAACAGTTGCAAGGAACAAACTTGACATGTTATTTGACGCCTTCAAGATACAGAAAAATAAGTCTACTCTTATTTACCCTTAAAACAATGGACAAGCTGAAACAACCAACAAAACTATCGCCTTGATTCTCAAGAAGACGCTGGATGAATACATCGGACGCTGGTGTGAACAATTGATAGGTGTCTAAAACACCTTGATTTTATATATATTGTTTATGCTTTCTTTGTTATTTCTCTTGAAAAATATGTATCTTATGTTTATTTTTGAGTGTTTAGGTACTTTGGAGTCATTTGGAGCAAAAGAAGGAGAAATCGTCCATTTGGAGCGTAAAACGCAAAAAGGTCAATTTACAGGCGAGTAATACATGGAGCAGTCTAAGGTCGCAAGAAGGAGTGAAGAATGAACTGTCGGTTTTCTGAGACTGACAAGCCAAATAGTAATTGGATAGCCTTTATCCGAGTTCTGGGTGTCTGTAGTACTTCTTATCATTACCACACCCTAGAATTCAGAAGAGAAATTGATTTCTCTCAATCATTCATTCCCAACTCATAGGAAAAGCCATGGAGGCTGCTGTAAGAGAGGAAATAGAGGCATCTAAGCTCGAGAAGATGATGCTCCTGGTGAAGAAAACGAATGCGATTTGCTGCTGCTGTGAAGAGCAGATGGGAGTTTATCAAACAATTAGGGTATCTGAGAAGGATGTTGATGGAAACCAGAGAAAGAAGATGAGGGTTTGAATCATGATCAATTGTTTCTGCTGATACTCGCGTGAATAACACAGAGAGATGGAGAAATGAATCTGATGTGCTGTGAGGAAGGTTGTTAGGGTTTTGAATTCGAGTTCCAGATAAGCTAGGTTTGAGATGGGGATCTGAAGTTGATGTTGGGTTTCTGCTCAAATCTGGTGACGGGTTTACGCTTGGAACTGTTGGTGATGAATTAGAAGATGGGTATGATTTCGAAGTTGTTTTTAAACCAAGAAATTACAGAGAAGAACAGGGAGAAGATCTGGTTTGTAGTCAGGTGGATCTGTGAAGAACAATTGGGTGTTGTATTTTGACTAAATTGGTGAAATTGAGCTGAAGTGAAGAATTGCAGGTGATGATGTGGTTGCAGTCAAGGAAGGTTTGGGTAGAGGTGCATGGCTGAAGATGCAATGGTTGTGGATGTGTGAATTGTTGCCAGGATATAACAGGTACAGTTGAGAAGGTGTAACTGGTGAATGGGTTTTGCAGTTGGTGATGTGACTGAAGCTGAGACTGGCTAGAAACTGAAATGGTGTTGATGAGGTGATTGCAGTTGGTAGCAATGAGCTGTAGATGTTGAGGTGGTTGTGGCCATGAATGTCAGCTGGGTGGTGCTGGTGCTTATAGTCAGGGAGAACTGAATTGGGTACTAGTGGTGCTGAGAAAGAGAGAATAGGAAGTGACAGTGGCTTGATGTTGTTGAGTGCACTAGAAGTGGTAGTGTTGGAAGTGGTATCACAGATGAACTAGAAGTGCAGTGGTGGTCTAGATAAGAGCTGAAGCTGATACAATGGAATCAATCCAGGAGATGACATTGCAGGTTATGAGACTGACTGAATTGGAGCTGGTACTTTGCAGTGGTTGGGTGCAAGTGATACAGATGTAGTTCTTGACAGGGGTTTAGGAGATTTGAGCTTATGGGAAAAAAATGGAGTGATGGGTTGCGCCAGATTCAAGTGTGTTGAGATGGTTACATGTATGTTTAGAGCTGCAGTTCAGGTTGGTGTTGGTGGTACTGAGTATTGCAGTTGGTATTGAAATGGCAGAACTGCAGTCAGGGAAGTTATGGTTACTGTGAGATGGTGCTGAGAAGATGCGGGCTATGGTGAATGTGTTGCTGAGTTGTTAAGTTTGTTGAAGCTACATAAGTTGGGAGTAGCTGCTGAATTGTGTGGTACTATGGGCAGTTTGAACTCAAGATGGCTGGAGTGGAGTTGTGATGCGCCACAATGGTGCAACACAGAGGTTATGGCTCATGCAAGATAGCTTAGGCCTGTGCAAAATGGCTTTGGCCTGGTAACTAGCACACTCAGCCGAGCCAGACAACTGACTCATCCCTGACTCACCTGACTCGGTCTGACTTTCTGAGTTGACCCGATATGACTCATTTGACCGGTGACAGGTTTGACTTTTCAGGTCACCTGAGCTATTTTCTGGCATACTTCCGGTACATTTCCAGCCACTTTATGGGACATCCGGCGCTAATTTTTGGCAGAGTTTTGGAATGGATATTTCTCTTATGTGGGTTTGATGGATTATTTGGACTTGGGTATTGAAGACTTGACCTAGTTTTTGAAACATAAAAGGGAAGGCTTCTACTTCTTTTAGTTATCACGTGGTATTCACTTCTACTTGGAGCTTTGGAGAACTACTAGGGTTTGCTTTCATATTTATTTTTCATCTTCTTTATTTTATTGATTATTATGATGATGAACTCAAAAGCTATGAGTAGTTAAATACTATTATTGGTTATGGGATAAAATTGATTTCATCAAACATGCTATTTGTTCAATGAATTAGTTTTTTCTCAATTCTATCGCTTATGATTCATTGTTTATATTATCATATGATTTGAACGCTAGTTTGGTTGAGTCCGGAATCATTTGGACTTGTTTTCATCTCTATGGCTATTAGTGTTTTCAATACGTAAAAGTTGTTAATCTCTGATTTCTAGTAGTATCTTCTGGTTATTTCTCGTAGTGATACATCTTATCAATCGCATATGAATCATAACCTTGGATAAATTGGATTAATGATTTTACACGTTCAATTGTTTTGATTTGTCTTATTTCATAAAACTTAATGCTCTTGGGAAGTTAAACTTAATTGTGCTTTTACACTTTATGTTGCTTTCTAGGTAGATTTCACAATAGCATCTTTTAATGTTGTTTGTGATAAATTAGGAAATAAACGGGATACTCTTGCGATAAGATATCCTAGGACTTTTCGTAATTGCGAGATTAAATTACCAATTCTAGTCATTGATGAAAATACATGTTTGTGAATGATACTATCCCGTGACCAATATCTTCTCCTTACTGATTATTCCAATTATTTTATTTGCTTTCAATTATATCTTCTCCTTATAAATTCAAAAACCCCCCCTTAGTTACTAAAGAAACTGAAATTGTTTAGCAACAAAAGCCTCCTGTGGAACGAACTCTTTCTTACCATATACTTATTCCATATTATTTGTAAGTGAGAATGTAATATTATTTTTGACGCATACGACAGCGATCAACAATTGCATAACACCCTCTGGGCACCGGACCACGCGACTAACAGCTACAGGGGAATTTCCGTTCTTACTGACCTATGGCACTGAAGCGGTCATCCCAACAGAAATAATCTTGCCAACAACGAAGACAGAGGCTTGGGAAAACAATCTCACAACGGACATGATGCTAGAAAGGTTAGATGACCTCGAAGAAAGAAGAGAAACCGCCCTTGAAAGGATGGAAAATTATCAACAAATACTAGCAAAGGAGTACAAAAAGAAAGTCAAACTCCAAAATTTTGTAGAATGGCAGTATGTGCTCCGCACAATCCCACTATACAAGCGGGAGAAGAAATGGGGAAAGTTTGCTTCAACATGGGGAGGACCATACATAATTCACGACTTTGAAGGAAAAGGCTCATATTACCTGCGCAACATGAAAGGAGAAGTCCTAAGACACCCATGGAACGCAGCATACCTCAAGCATTACTATACTTAAAAGCAGCGCAGCATTGCACCTGCGTCAAGAACACCAGAAGAAGAAGGGAGCAACGTCGTCTCTGGCATAGGAATAGCAAGCATCAACCTTCAATCAAATTGGAAATTTTTTGTCATCTATGTCTTCGAAGGAATTACGACAATAAGGGCGGGGGCATGTACCGCCAATCCTTCATTCTTACAATCATACTGGGGAAAGCACTTGCATGCAATCTCTCTGGACTCCCCTTTCAGTGTCTATGAGGGTATGACCAGGGGAAAGGCTTCTAGCAGAAAGAGATATCCAATATTACATGTCATTATCAACTCGACGGAACGGGTGTCTGTAAATATTCAATGTTACACCATGTATCCGAGAATTCTACAGGATCCCACCGTTTGGTAATCCTCTTGCCCAGGATTGGCCAACAGGGTGACAGGACCTCAAATAATAATGCAAAGTACAAACCTTCGTTATCAGCAATCAAACACTCACAACTTTATGAACTATGAATTAAACATATGAAATCATACAGGAAAAACCAACACTATATATATCAAAAGTTGATGATCCATTTTAAAAAAGTTGATTACAAGCCTCGGAAGTACAAAAAAATTACAAAAAAGTTACAAGATAGCCAAAAGCTAAGTAATCAGCAAGGATCAAAGACATACAGCAGAAAAAAGACATACAACAAATTCGATAATAATAGAAAAAGCCTACTCCTAGACAGAAGGCTTCTCTTCACATTGCTCGTCACGACGCTCTTGTTGATTCAAAGGAACACTCCCACCAGACGATGGTCCAGACGAAGTGACAAAGGGTTCAGGAACAGGATGACGATTATATTTCCTTTAGATTTCATCCCTCAAGAGACCCTGCTCCACCTGACTCAACGTCTTGTTAACCTCCTATCTAGTTGACGACATTCCTCGACGGTGATAATAGCAAGCTTGAACTCAAATTGTTTCAATACAGACTTCAACAGTTCCACTTCCTTTGCAGATTCCTTGACACTCATATCAAGCGAACCAGCCAGACCTTCGAAGTATTTGGTTTTCTTTGTTGTATGACTAACTCAGATTGATACTGAAAAAGCGGGGGTCTAACAACCACACCCAATATTTCGTTCGGCAATCTGAATAGACAAACTCCAATATTCTTTCAAGAGAATCTACTAGACAGTCAGACTCAATCTATAGAAAAGTATATCAAAGAGTTATATCTCAATTTCTCAATTTAATCTGCAATCAAACAAATAGGAATTTGCGAGACCGATTGAGTAAGAGAAATAACTTGGACGGTATCACAAACCAATATCCAAGTGTCAATCAATTCAATCAACAACCCAAAGGTCGGATTCAAGAACTGATTGAACTTAACACACAACCTGTGATATTTCTATTATATAAAAAAATATAATGCGGAAAAGAAATAACACAGACACAAGAAATTTTGTTAACAAGGAAACTGCAAATGCAGAAAAACCCCGGGACCTAGTCCAGCTTTGAACACAACACTGTATTAAGACGCTACAGACACTAGCCTACTACCAATGAACTCCGGACTGGAATGTAGTTGAGCCCTAATCAATCTCACACTGATCAAGGTACAGTTGCTCTCCTTACGTCTCTGAACCCCAGTAGGATTTTACGCACTTGATTCCCTTAGCTTATCTCACCCACAACCAAGAGTTGCTACGACCCAAAGTCAAAAACTTGATAAACAAATCTGTCTCACACAGAAAAGTCTATTGGAATAGATAAATCTGTCTCCCACAGAAATACCTATGAGTTTTGTTCCGTCTTTTGATAAATCAAGGTGCACAGGAACCAATTGATAAACCGGACTTATATTCCCAAAGAACATCCTAGTATTATCAATCACCTCACAATAATATTAATCGTATGAAAGCGAAACAAGATATTGTGGAATCACAAACGATGAGACGAAGATGTTTGTGATTACTTTTAATCTTACCTATCGGAGATAAATCTCAAGCAAATCTTAGCAAAGATAATACTCAATCACGATAGTAGAAGTAAGATCAGAACATGCAACTATAGAGAAAATAGTTGGGTCTGGCTTCACAATCCCAATGAAGTTTTTAAGTCGTTAACCTACAGGGTTTCATGAAAAACCTAAGGTTAAAGGAGAATCGACTCTAGTCGCAACTAGTATCACAGTAGTTCTAAAACACTCTCTTTTGATGTTTGGAACATTCTCAATTGCCATAGATATAAATATCACTGCCTAGCCAATTTTCAAATGATCCATAAGATTGTTAAGTACCAATGAACATCCATTGCTTAAATCATATTTCTAGATATTTAACAAGACAAGCTTGACTCGAAATTTCTTCTTTGTAATATTAAATATACAAGAAGTCATACGACATAGTCTCATAAAGATATAATGATGATGCATATGTTTTAATAGTATGATTCATTCTTCACATACCTCTTAGATTAGGTTTCCCAGTTGCTAGACTTTTCCTTTATATAGTTTTCAAATCAAAGTTTGCAATCTAAGTTACCTTGGTAACAAAGCATTCAATATTCACCGTTAGATGAAAACCTGATTAGACTCAAGCTAATATCTTTCAACCGTTAGATCGAACTTAGCTTGTTATACACAAATGAAATGTACCTTACTTTAGGTTTGAGTAACCGTACCTAAACGTGTACACTAGGTTGGATCAACTGTAGTTAACCGAAGTTAGCTATATGAACACTCTCATATCAACCTTATTCATCTTAACCACAACTAGTTCAAATGACTCAAATGAAACTAGTTATAGAGTTGTTGAATTGTTTATATTCTTATAGAAGTATACAAGAACACAATTGAAGCAAAATCGGTTTGATTCACTCGAATCAATTCAAGAACATTATAGCCACGGTTTGCAAAGAATACATTCCTTATTATATAAATGTATTAGTTCATGAACAAACCGATTCTAGAACTTTAACCACTCAAGTATGCAAACGGATACGCATACTTAAAGTAGCCGGCCTGAGTTTGGGTTTGCCAGTATGCAAACGGGTACGCATACTTCCAAACACAGCAGAAATTCTCGGACCCAAACCCTTCGCCAGTACGCGTACGGGTATGTGTACTTAGGTACTCGGAATTTCACAACTAACATGTACGTATACGGGTATGCATACTATAGTTCCGGTCATGGATCACATATATGCAAGAACACATACTATGTTTATTATCCAATGATGGTTAAGTGTTCTAAACTCTATTTCAATCATTGAAACATTCTTAGAGGATGACAATAGCTGTTTTCACGAACTATTAGCATCAAAGAAATTTTCAAGTTATTGAAATTATCTATTACGAAACATTCCAAGTCTACACTAAATGATTGTATCACACAAACCATGTAAGATGTTACTCGGCGATTTTCACATGATCATCTTTTGACTTTCGACAAGAATATAAGATGAATTTGGTTGAAGCGAAAGCTTACCAACACATATTTCGAGAAATATGTAAGCGAGATAAACTCAGCTCGAAATCTCAAATGTGTATAATCGAATACTATATAGTAATACGACTTTTGTATCAATATAGGATATAGAGTAGAAATAGACTTTCCAAGTGATAGATGATTTTTAGTCTCCACATACCTTTTGTTGATGAAGTTCCACAAGGTCTCCTTAGTAGTTCTTCTTCTTCAATTGATGAACGCCGTGAAGTCTAATGCTCAACTACACAATCCATCATAGTCCGATACATCACTATAAGTAGACTAGAAATCAAGACTTATAGTTTTAATCACTAATATTGAAAAACAAGCTTGAGATAGCAACGCTTGCGGGTTTCACCGAGAAGTGCTCTAACAGATACTTTTCAAGCTTTTCATTTACCACGCGGAACTGTTCCTCGAGCTCTACAGAAACCATAAGAAGGGTCAGAGAAGAAAGATAAACAACTACACACGAAAAACAAATCTCTACCTTCGACATTAGCCGAAGCTACTTCTAACTCATTTACAATGGCGTCCCTGGCGTTATCAAGGAAATCATATTCGCAAGAGAGTTTCTCGTAGTCAAGGTGGCTATTCCTTAGATCAAATTTGGATTGATCCAAATCTACATGCTTCATCGAGTCTAAATGCCGAAGATAATTAACTTCGTTGGTGATCCCCTCGATCCCCTTTTTTTAACCTATGTATGTTAATTTCAAGATCTCTTTCTGAATTAGCAACTGTTAGAGCACTACTCGGTCGAACTCGCAAGCATTGCTATCTCAAGCTTGTTTGTCAAGTTTAGTTGTCAAAACTATAAGTCTTGATTTCTAGACTACTTATAGCTAAGTCTCGGATTAGGATAGAATGTGTAGTTGAGATTTAGTCTTCACGGCGTTCATCGATTGAAGACGAAAAACTACTAAGGGGAGCTTGTGGAACTTCATCAACAAAAGGTATGTGGAGACTTGAACTCATCTATCACTCAAAAGTCTATTTCTACTTTATCTCCTATTTGAGACAAAAGTCGTATAGCTATATAGACTTCGATTATACACATTTGATATTTCAAGCTAAGTCTAACTCGCTTACATATTTCTCGAAATATGTGTTGGTAAGCTTTCGCTTTAACCAAGTTCATCTTATATTCTTGACGAAAGTCAAAAGATGATCATGTGAAAATCGCCTGGTAACATCTTATATGATTTGTGTGAGACAGTCATTTGGTGTAGACTCGGAATGTTTCATATTGATCATTTGATCACTTCAAAATTGCTTTGAACCTAATATATAGTTTGCGTGAGACAGCTATTGTCGTCTTCTAAGAATGTTTCAATGATTGGATATAGCACAGTATGCGTACTTGTATGCTAACTGTTGCAAGTTATTCCAAGTCCGGGAACCATAGTATGCATACCCGTATGCGTACTGGTTTGTTTGTTGAAGTCCGGGAACTTAGTATGCATACCCGTATGCCTACCGGCGTCAGTTCAAGTCCGGGAATTCAACTGAGTTTGGTGGTGTACGAAAGTATGCGTACCCGTTCGCATACTGGCGAACCCAGACCAAATATGGCTACTTAGGTATGCGTACCAGTTTGCATACTTGAGTGGGTTATGTTTTAAAATCGGTTTGTTCATGAACTAATACATTTATATAATAGGAATGCAATCTTTTGCAAACCGTGGCTATAATGTTCATGAATTTGTTCGAGTGAATCAAAATGGATTTTTCTTCAATTGTGTCTTGTATACTTCTATGAGGATATAAACAATTCAACAACTCTATAACTAGTTTCATTTGAGTCATTTGAACTAGTTGTGTTAAGATGAACAAGGTTGATATGAAAGTGTTCATATGGTTAACTTCGGTTAACTATTGTTGAGCCAACAAGGTGTACACGTTTAGGTACTGTTACCCATATTTAAATGAAGTCACTTTTTATTTGTGTGTAACAAGCTAAGTTCAATCTAACGGTTGAAAGATATTAGCTTGAGTCTAATCAGGTTTTCATCTAACGGTGAATATTGAATGCTTTGTTACCAAGGTAACATTGATTGCAAACTCTGATTTGAAGACTATATAAGGGAGAACTCTGGCAATTGGGAAACCTAATCCCCACACCTCCTGTGTGATACTAGTTGCGACTAGAGTCGATTCTCCTTTAACCTAGTTTTTCCTAAAACCATTATAGGTTGACGACTTAAAGATTTTATTCTTATTGTGAAGTCATACCCAACTATTTTCTCTGTAGTTGCATGATATTATCTTGCTTTCTTCTATCGTATTGAGTACTATCTTCTCTAAGATTTTCTCGAGATTTAATCTCCGATAGGCAAGATAAAAACTAGTCACAAACATCTTTGTCTCATCATTTGTGATTCCACAATATCTTATTTCGCTACCATACGACTAAGATTATTATGAGGTGACTGATATTACTAGGCTGTTCTTCGGGAATATAAGTATGGTGTGTCAATCGGTTCCTTTTCACCTTGATTTATAAAAAGACGGAACAAAACTCATAGGTATTTCTGTGGGACACAGATTTATCTATTCAATAGACTTTTCTGTGTGAGACAAATTTGTTTATCAAGTCTTCGACTTTGGGTCGTAGCAACTCTTAGTCGTGGATGATATCAGTTAAGGGAATCAAGTACGTAGAGTCTTACTGGGATTCAGAGGCGTAAGGAACGCGACTGTAGCTTGATCCGTGTGAGATTGCTTAGGTCCCAGGGTTTTTTTTGCATTTGTGGTTTCCTCGTTAACAAAATTTCACAGGTTGTGCGTAGTTCAATCAATTAGATAATCAAGTTGTTTCTCATAATAATCAGGCTCACGGATTCTATCTGTTTGATTTGCTGATTACATTGAGAAACAGAGATACAACTTTTGGATATATTTCCATTGATTGAGTCTGACTGTCTAGTTGATTCTCTTGGAAATTATATTGGATTTTTTCCACACAGATTGCCTAAACCAAATATTGGGTGTGGTTGTTAGACCCTCGTTTTTCAGCAACATCAGCACGAGAAGTAGCTAAACCATTACTAAGGGCATGAACTTCGGCTCTTGATTCATCCCGTTGATGCACAAGTCGTTGGACATAATTCTGAATATCGGGCCCATATGATGAGCGGGCCTCCCAAAGATCTATCTTCAAATCTTCTACCTCATCTTCCAATCGTGAAGCCATATCACGATCTTCACCAAGAGACTGACGAGTCCAACTCATCACGCCATCAAACTATTTAGGAAGGGCGCTCTTGAAATTTTGGATCAACCATTTGCTCCCGCTGCCTTCTAAAACCATCCACCAACCTTTTATATTCATCAACCCGGGAATTCCACTTATTTGACAGTTCTATTACCTTCGCTACTAATTCCTTAATTCGCGAAGACTGTCGAGTTTTGTCTTTCTGAAGCTAATTTAACTCATCGGTACCTCCCGCTGAAGAGGGAAGGACTAACTCAGAAAGAACACTAAAACAAAAAATTAAATGAGATGAACGACAGTACAAACCTTTCGAAGAAGTGGAAGCATTGATACGAACATCCTCTAGCTCTTGCCGAAGAGTAACAATCTCTTGCTGAAGATCAATCCCCACTTGGATGGACTGGTGCTTCTCTTTCAACTGCTCCTTCAGCAAAGCTATCTCTTTATCCTTTTCCTCGATAGTTGATTGAGCAGCGTTAACATCACTATCTCTCACACGAAATTTTGCTTCCAACTTGAGCGCTTTTGCCCGAAAGAATTAGTAAAGAGAATGAGTGCAGTGTTGACTATTGGCCAACTACAAATAATAACAACAGCAAGTTAAGAGCACATACAAACAAGAAAATCTAGTAGGACAAGAACAACACTAACCTCAGGGATGCAACATTGAGGAAAGCCGTACACTAGCCAATCCGCAATATCCATCATCTCAACTATCGACGACGGAGGAGTAATTCTAAAATCAGCAGGGACATGAGTATCTTGATCACTCCGCCATACATGAAGAACCCTATCATGTAACGAAGCCTCCATGTGCTTATGGGTGAAGGCATCAGAATAATTGTTACTTTGCACCACAGGAGCGGGGCAAGGAACGTTGATGAGACCTTTGTTCTTCAACCAAGCATAGGTCTCATCATCGTTATCACTTTGCATTACAGTTTGGATGAATATAGAATCTTCTTAAGTATTTCCCGTAGCTTCTTTCTTCCCTTTCTTCTCTCGGGCAGCCCGAACATCAGCGTCTTCTCCTTCATAGTTATCCTCTTCTTCATTAACCTTTTCTCCATCATTAACTTTTTCCTCATCACCCTTAGCCTCCTATTCCCAACTATCATTAGGGGACAACATTTAAAATCCGAGGATAGCCCCATAATAGCGGCCAGATCAGTACGGGAACCAGCAACAAATCCCTTATCGAAGGAAAATTCAACATTTGATACTTGAAAATCCTCAATTGAGACATCAAGGGACTAAGGGTTAACACCACCATCCATTGGTTGAGACCCTAGATTCACACCTTTCTTACGAAGAGGGGAAGGTGTGCGCTTAGAAAAAACGGTGTGCATGTCACTTTGACCTCCAAAATCTCTTTCTTCTTCGGTTTCTGAGTTACGCTCTGGCGTAGTCTCAATCCTTTCTTCTCGAGTTTATTCATACTCTTCTTCCTCATCCTCGGCATCATCATCCTAAAACACCGGAATGTTAACTTTAGGATTTTCCACCCCTTCGACCTCAGCGGTGGAATATTCAAGAGGAGTTAGCTTTTGCCTCTTCGATGCCTGCAAAACCACATGTCAATATCTGATTTGTGGGGAAACATACACATATAATCTCATACCAAATCATACCTTAACAGCAGCTTTACCCTTCAAAGGAACAGCCTCAGAACTATCCTCCTCACCATCGTCCTGAAAGACACCAAGAACAGATGGATAAACACCAAATAACGCAATGGGCTAAAAAGCAAACATAGAATAACACCAAAATGCGAGTAATACCTTAATCCAGTTATCAAACTTGATACCAGTAAAATTCAAGGACCGAGGAATATATACACTGTAATGTTCTGGTGAAGTAGTACGCGGCTTGCTCTCATAGGTAGGAATCCATCCATAAGCCCATGGGCCGATGACTTCAATAGAAGTATTATACCACTCGTGGTCATGATCACGACGTAAACGCTCCTTAAGAGGAAAAAGCTTGGGATGCTCAGAATGCTTGGTACCAGGAACGTACCTAAGCTTGGTATCACTCACTTCACTTAAATGACGAACTTCGCCATGCACAACATTTATATGACGAATCCCATTACTCCATTTTGTGTGATTATTCCTATTAACATAATCCTCGAAAGTAGCATTAAAATTCTTAGCAGTGTACCATCTTTTCTGCTCAGGGTCAGAAATGTAGCATGTCATCAAAGTTTCACCCCTGCTCCGAAGGTAGCTCTCACGCAGACATCGCCAAAAATTGCCACTATATTTAGTCATTGAATGACAATGAGTGTTAGAAGCTGAAACTTCACCATGACGAGCCAGCATATCATAATAAAAAGGATCTTTCCATTTATACAAGGGAAGCATCAAACCCGCTTCAAAGGCACCAACAGTAGTCAAAAGATACTGAGAATCGTGCTTATAATTATGTATCATCTCGTAGGTAAGCTCATCAAATTTATCATAAAAACGAACTTCAAACCTCTCAAGACCACAGCAAGATCAATATTCTTGAAAGTAACAGGGGTCTTTTTTAACTTATGAGAAACTGGGGCAGTCTGCGTTGAAGAAGTTGTACCCGTAATATCTTCTTCACCGATGAAGTCTTCAGTGGAGGCTTGGGGAGAGTCTGGTCTAATGAAATACTCTTCGTTGAAGTTTTTGATTTAGATGGGGCCGAAGACTTAACTATGGAAACCATACGAAGAGGTTGGACATTCACCGGATCTGTCCGCTGTGAGGAAGGTTTATCCGACGAACGAGTGGTAGCATACCGAAAACCTTTTTGACCAACGTCCCCTTTAGAATTGTTGATGGTGGTTTTCGGTTCAGGGTAAAAATTGTCAAACCCTGTTTTTAATGCGCTGTCTTCCTGCAAAGGAACAGAAGACATTTGAAAGTGATGAGTGCATAAACCTTTTCACTCACAGATGTATTGAGCAATTCCATATATTTGTATATATATATATATATATATATATATATATATATATAATTCACTCAGAATGGTGGATAGCAACAATCCCAAATATTCTATAAATTTTATTTTCCACCAGCATTATTCACTAATGCATTTCCCGCCTAGTATTTTTCTATGCTATGTTCCCCAGCTGAACTCTCAATATTGGCATGACATGATGATTAATGTTCACTCGCAGCGGAGTAGCACGAATCCCCCGAAGTGTCAGTATTGAGATCTGCATGAAAACACTCACACAGGCTGCACCACTCTCTGATAAAGAGATTTTCGTGTCAACGCGCTTTTAATTAAATGTTAACACGATCGACGCGCTTAAATTCCTTGGGGAAAACCTAGACTGTACATGACAGTCTTAAGGAGCAATCACAACCACACGATTTGGCCAGACAATTCAACAAGCTTAGCCTCTTCCCGGAAGAACTAGGCGACCTCCATAATGTCCACCAACGGGCCCACTAGCATCCCTGCCGATCGGAATCCCTTTTATTCACCTGCAACACCTCTGATCATTAGCAAGAACCAGGGTGATCGCGTTGTTGAAAGAATGATCGAACGAGCTAAGACCGACCATTACGGTCTCAAATTCATCACATCCGCCCAACTTAGCTAGCCTAGTTGGACGGTCTAGATCTTCCTTCGAATGATCAAAGAGGTGTTGGCGTGTTCACCGGCGTCCCAGCTCCATCCCTGGTCGATCGACCTTCCCACGGCAAGCCAAGAGTGCATCAAATCGTTTGCTCAAACTAGGGTGAACACGCTATTTTGGAAACCCTAAGGTTGCGTTGCGGCAGCATGCTACTGTCGCAAATCGATCACAACCGTCCATCTTCGCCAACCAAATTGAATGGCTTAGATCAAATTTTAGGCGACCCAATAGATGTCAGCATGCTCATCGGCAGCTCTCCTTTGCGTCTGGCCAATCGGCCCGCTCAAACTAGCGCCCAATGCTTTCAATCGATTAGCCAAAATAGGGTTAGCCACACGGCTTCTAAATCCTAATTTGAATCAACGTCAGTAAGAAAGTGCCGCAAATCATCTCTTTTATCCAACTTCGCAAGCCTAGTTTGATGGTCTAGATTTATTTTCAGGAGACTTACAGGGTGATGCCGCGATCACCGGCCATCCCTCCTTCACAGGGAACGATCGGCAAGTCATGGATCGTTCATAGGGTTCCCAAACGATCACTCAAAAGTGGCCATTCGCGCTACTTGTATGATTCAACAGCAGTCATTAACTGCCGCAAAATCATCTCAGCCACTCAACTTGGCTAGCCGATTTAAGCGGTCCAGATCTAACCTGGATCGACCGATAGGATTTTTGAATGGCTACCAGTCGCCACTTTCCTATAGGGCCTGACCGGCCACTCCCTAGGATGCGTGCATAGCTCCTACCGACTCCCTAAAAGAGGGAGGTCATGCACCTTTTAGGACATTAAGCTCCTCGACTAATTTAGACGAGCTCGAAAACAATGATGCTTCATGAACATCGATTATTTTCAGCTGCTTATTTAAAAGCGATGCTTTATATACATCGATTACAAACGATGTTTTATTGATTTCACAAATAATTTTGTCATTTGACCTAAAAGCACTATGTGCTGTTTTTAGCGGAAAGTCTCATGGCTTGACCCATTTACTCGAGACATCAAACATGTCACAAACTGGGGTATGATCACTGGGGTATTGGTCTGGCGGTTTACAACGTGCGGCGTGCAACGCGCCCATTACGAGAAAGTGTCAAGAAAGGACGGACGGTTAACAGCAATGAGGGAGTAGTGGGTGAAAGGATGACCGGTCTTCACACATAATGGAAACGTGATGGTCACCACCTTTTGCACAACCCCACTTCTCTACTACTTAACTTCCTCCACTTCCTACGAGATCAGGGGTGCGCTCAATGACTTGTATAAATAGGTTTTTCAACCTATTTTCGAAAGGACAGAAGTGATCAACACAAGTATCCATAAAACACCAAGAACTGATAAGCTTACATTCTGCAAGCCAGTTCCACATTCTGATACAAGTCATAAAACAGTCACACCTTCATAATTCAACATTTCGATCTCAAACACTTTCTTCTCTTCCCTCCCTAAGATCAACCCTTCTCCTTCACTTTGTGACCGAATTGAATCTGGAACGACCATTTCTTGGTTTAGGCCAGAGTCTTACAGATTGATCTCTCGAATCTAAAAGTACTCCTGTGCAGTACATTTGTTTAGGGTTTGAATTCGTTTCTCATCAACACACCCAAATTTACCAAAAACAACAGAATCAGTTTTTACCCCAAAACAACTGGCGACCACAGTGATAGATTAATCTCTCGGTTGCAAGATCAATTTTCAATTTCATTTCAATTTTCTCAAATTCAAGATGGTAGATCTTAGGTCTTGGTTAGTTATCAATCCTGATGCTACTAGTGCTGATAACACTCCTGGTACCAATATCCCTGCTGTTAACACCAATATACCGCCTGCCAGCACAGTCAACGCATCGCATTGTGTTACATCCTCTAGCACTAACACCAGCAGTGCCGTAAGCATCCCCTCTGGCATGACGCCTCCTATTACCAGAGCTAGAGCCGCTGCTACTCCTAATATTTATTCGAGCATGAGCCCTCCAATCGTCACCAGGGCTGCCACCATTCCTCCATCAGGACGAGAGACTGGAGGATCAAGAGGAAACCCACCTCCTATTACCATTGCCGATTTAATGGAGAGACAAAAAGTTCTTGCTAAAACTCAGTCGGACATGGCTACAACTCAGAAGGAGGTACTCACTTTTCTCAAGATGATAATGGAAAGATTACCACCAGAACCGTGTCGACCCCAAATGGAGCAGACAAGGAACACTTTCATGACACTCGGCGCGAGTACTTCAGCAGGGCGTATCTTTATGGATGAAGAAGTTCGTGTAGCTCCTGAACGACCAACAGAAAGGAATCAACAGACCAACTTTATCACACGAGAGGACTTAGAACGGCTTCTCTAGAATCGAGGAAAAGAAAATCCAGCCACCATTCATCAACATCAACCTCCTTATCCTCCTGACGTGAAAAGAGTTCCCCTTCCAAGAGGATATTCTTCTCCCCAGTTCTCCCTTTACGACGGCACTGGTAACGCTCGTGAACACATCTCTCGTTTTTTGGAATTATTAGGGGAGCATGAATACAACCACGTCCTCCGCCTAAAAGAATTCTCAAAATCACTCACTGGAAGGGCATACACTTGGTACAACAATATCGCACTAAACAGCATAGGCAATTGGTGTGAAATGGTTACCGCTTTCTACAAGAAATATTTCTTTGTGTCTGAGCAAATCACTTTATCAGATTTGTGAAGGATGTTTCAGCGAAACAATGAACATCCAAATAATTATGTCAAGAGATTCAGGATTCAAGCGCTAGATTGTCATGATCCAAATGTAACTGAGCATCAATTGGTGGAGCTATGCATTAATGGCATGGTACCCATCTATCGCGCTTTACTGGAGAACCTGCGCTTCCAAACATTCTCCGAACTTCATGAAGCTGCTAAGCGGTCGGCCACAACAGCACCAGCCTTGCTAGAAAGAACCCGGCCCACCAGGAATGAAGATGCACGCGAGACTCAAGGGAACAGGCGCCTCATCAACAAACAATATAACACCCAACCCTCTGTGAGTGTGGTAAGTGATGGAGGAAAAAGAAAAGCTCCAGCAGCGGAACAATAACCCAAACGTGCGGCACCAGCACATCAGACAACTACACCCCGGAAGGCCGCGGCTAAGACCCCTGTACAACAACAAGAAACTGGAGATGCTGCCCCGAACTTCCCATTTCCAATTGAGGAAGTAATTGAACTCCTGGAAGCATGGATTCAAGATAACGCCATCAAGCTACCTCCTCTCAGACGTCCACCAACCGAGGAAGAAATGGCAAATCCAAAATATTGTCGTTATCATAGGTTTGTCAATCACCGAACCAGTGACTGCAATAAATTGAAGCGCATTTTCAAAGAGAAGGTGGACGAAGGAGAACTTCAATTAGGAACTGAAGGGGTTCCCAGAGACCCCCTTCCTATCAGGAGCTTCATGATTTATGGAGACTCCGTCCACAAGACCGTACAGTCTATCATGGAGCATTTATGTGAGATTATGTATTTTTCCAAGGCGCATCGTCAAGACATATTTGCAGCCCTCAACCGTGTTGTATCAGGCAAGCGGTTGTTTCCATCCAAGGAAGGCGCTCCCAAACCCCAACCTCTACTGGAAAGTACGACTCATAAATGCAACTAGGGACTCCTAACTACCGCTCACCTAAAGGATGTTGAGTTTGACAGCACGTTGATTGACGCGGCCTCTGAATTCAATATCGTTACTGTCACGACTTTGAGAGCCGCAGGAATTTCAAAGCAGGAAGCCGTTCACTGTCCAACCATGATCAAAAACTCGGAAGGGGAGTCTAGAGATGCTTATGGGTACATCAATCTCAAAATCAAGGTGGGAGATGCTCTAACGCACGCCAAATTTCATATTGTCAAAGAATGCCCAAATTATGATATGGTTCTGGGGCACTCGTGGGTGCATGGAAACAAAGCAAAGCTGGGAGTATGTCCTTTACCAGTGTCTATACCCGAAAGGATTTCCAACAAGCCATCCAACCCTGAGGATTATTTGTTGTTGTATCAACAACTTGCCAATGTGATCCAATTGCCTAGAGAGAGCCCGGCGATGTACATTCGTAGATTCCGAACCCAAGTAAGTCTTATTGAACAACCCTTTCTGCAATCAGACACTCCTTCTTCCGTCAAGGGTCGGGGACTTGACTCGATCGTCAACCCAGTCGTCACTAGGAGATATGAATAGGGTGCTGGGCCTTTCAAATATTTTATTAAAAATTTAGAAGCTGTCACAGTCAAAGATGGGGAATATAAGAATCAAGTAACGGTGCAACGCCCAAATCCATTTCAAGTTGGAGATATAGTAGTAAGGATTGCTGCCCAACCTGCTCCGCCAAATTCCCCAAAAGATGAGTCGTGCCTAGTAGTATAAATTATCTTGGGAGGCTACTGCGAACTTATCAATGATGACAAGCTAGAAGGCGAAGTAATACGCGCCAGGTGGTTTAAACCTTTCAATACCTCAGACGACACGTCGCTTTTTTCTTTAGCATTTCCCCTTTTCATGCAATATTTGTAATTCCTCCAAAATGACTGCACTGCTTGCATTCATAATTAGGATTTCATTTTATCAGTTAATCGAAACATCATTTCCTCACAAAACCATTACCCATCAGTTCAAAACCAAAAAAAAAAAAAAATCAAACCATGAAAGAAACACCTTACATCTTTCAGTAAATACCTAAGAGGGAAATATGTAAAGGAAAAAGAAAGAACAAGATATTCAATGGAAATCATCAAGCAGCAACAGATTCTTCTTAGAAGGCATAGTATCCCGAAGAGCAGCCTGCTTTAACATTGAGACGGTTTCTCAATCACCACCTCTTTTGACCGACGTGATCCCCTAGAGGAGTTTCTGTCCACTTCAATATGCAATTTTCGGATTTTGAAAATCATTTCATGGACCGGGAAACAACGAATCTGAAGGTGGCGCACGTACCCAGTGACACTCCCAGTTCGCAATTGCTTCTTCAGAAATCACGTTGCACATGTCGTCAATTGAAGATAAGGCCTCTCTCATCCGTTTGGCCCACAATATGCGGCTTATTGGGTCTCTAGATTCGTGGCAAAGCTCCCATGCTTCTACATACCTAGCCGACACGCCACAAATATTAAAGAAGCGTGTAATCTGCAAGAGGAATATCAAACAGAAGGTTGGTCGAGCCATAATTGTTATTTTTCCCTACTCTAAATTGATGTTACTAGCGTTACATGTGTGGAAATATTATTGTGGAAGAGGCACCTCTTCCCATGAGAATAAAACACAGACTTGCCAGCCATTACTATTTGTGTGTTGTCTTCCTATCCGCCATGCCGCCTCAATAAAATGGGAAGAGATCAGATTGCAAAATCGCGTTTTAGGAATGAATATCATGAACACAGGCTATCGGAGAGCGCTACATCTAAAGTTTCAAGATATTGCGAGATTTTTCTAAGAATTTGGATTTCTTAGTCGGGAGATTTAATTCATTCACCCAACTGGAAACATAAAATCATGAAAGCAGCATGAATGAAGGATTATTATTTGATGAAGCCCTGGCTCCAGCCGCATGAAACAAAAGACCACTAAACATCAAAGAAGTATCATCAACGCTAGGGTCAATGGCGTATTCACTGGAACCCTCTCCAGAAGCCGCTTCAACATCCTCTCCAGAAGACGCTTCAACATCCTCTTCGGAAGCTACACCAACATTCACTTCGGAGCCCGCTTCAACATCTTCTCCAGATGCCACTCCTCCTATACACTCTTCGGAAGTTTCCCCGACATCCTTTTCTGAAACTGCTTCAACAGCCTTTTGAGGGTATTCCGGTTCATCCATGTCAGAGTCGAGGATTATGACGCCGTCATGAATAGGGTGTTCGTGTTTATCCAGGAGTTCACGTTCGCCCGAGAGCTGCTCATGCTCCACCCTCCGGCGTTTTAGCCAGGCAACAAACCTTTCAGTCCTAGAACTTGTTGGCTGAGATGCTTCATCGCGCCTCTATTTTTCCTCCATGCCAACAGAAGCCAGGAAAACTTGGACACTCTCTCAGACGATGCTCAGATGTACAAGGGATTTGGAATGCAGTTTGAGATACCAACCAACCGTCTACCTGATCTACCTGGGGCCAACCGACATCATGCTAGGGGAAGGCTCCTCTTGCCATGTTCCAAGGACAAGCCGACCCACCTCTCCTGGTAACATCTGTCTACTTTGTCTCATAAGTTTTATCTTTATTTGTCACCTTCTAGTGCTTACCCCGCAACAATGTCACTGTTACGTACTAAGCAGTGGACTTAATGTTGATTATGGTTTTCGGTAAGGGTCAAAATTGTGAAACCCTGTTTTTAATGCGATGTCATCCTGCAAAGGAACAAAAGCTATTTGAAAGTGATGAGTGCATAAACCTCTTCGCTCACAGATATATTGAGCAATTCAATATATTTGTATATATATATAAAAAAAAAAAATTCACTCAGAATGGTGCATATAAAAATCCCAAATATTCTATGAATTTTATATTCCACCAGCATTATTTACTAATGCATTGCCCGCCTAGTATTTTTTTATGCTATGTTCCCCAGCTGAACTCTCAATATTGGCATGACATGACGATTAATGTTCACTCGCAGCGGAGTAGCACGAATCTCCCGAAGTGTAAGTATTGAGATCTGCATGTAAACACTCACACAGGCTGCACCACTCTCTGATAAAGAGATTTTCGTCAACGCGCTTTTAATTAAAAGTTAGCACGATCGACGCGCTTAAATTCCTTAGGGAAAACCTAGACTGGCCATGACAGTCTTAAGGAGCAATCACGGCCACACGATTTGGCCAGACAATTCAACAAGCTTAGCCTCTTCCCAGCAGAACTAGGTGACCTCCATAATGTCCACCGGCGAGCCCACTAGCATCCCTGATCGTTAGCAAGAACCAGGGTGATCGCGCTATTGAAAGAAAGCTCGAACGAGCTAAGACCGACCATTACGGTCTCAAATTCATCACATCCGCCCAACTTAGCTAGCCTAGTTGGACGGTCTAGATCTTCCTTCGAATGATCAAAGAGGTGTTGGCGTGCTCACCGGCGACCCATCGACCTGCCCACGGAAAACCAAGAGTGCATCAAATCGTTTGCTCAAACTAGGGTGAATGCGCTATTTTGGAAACCCTAAGGTTGCGTTGCGGAAGCATGCTACTGTCGCAAATCGATCAAAACCGTCCATCTTCGCCAGCCAAATTGAATGGCTTAGATCAAATTTTAGGCGGGAAAATAGATGTCAGCATGCTCATCGGCAGCTCGCCTTTGCGTCTGGCCAATCGGCCCGCTCAAACTAGCGCCCAATGCTTTCAATCGATTAGCCAAAATAGGGTTAGGCACACGGCTTCTAAATCCTAATTTGAATCAACGTCAGTAAGAAAGTGTCGCAAATCATCTCTTTTATCCAACTTCGCAAGCCTAGTTTGATGGTCTAGATTTATTTTCAGGAGACTGACAGGGTGATGCCGCGATCACCGACCATCCCTCCTTCACAGGGAACGATCGGCAAGTCATGGATCGTTCATAGGGTTCCCAAACGATCACTCAAAAGTGGCCATTCGCGCTACTTGTATGATTCAACAGCAGTCATTAACTTCCGCAAAATCGTCTCAGCCACTCAACTTGGCTAGCCGATTTAAGCGGTCCAGATCTAACCTGGATCGACCGATAGGATTTTAGAATGGCTACCAGTCGCCACTCTCCAATAGGGCCTGACCGGCCACTCCCTAGGATGCGTGGGTAGCTCCTACCAGCTCCCTGAAAGAGGGCGGTCATGCTCCTTTTAAGACATTAAGCTCCGCAACTAATTTAGACGAGCTTGGAAACAATGATGCTTCATGAACATCGATTATTTTCAGCTGCTTGTTTAAAAGCGATGCTTTATATACATCGATTATAAACGATGTTTTATTGATTCCACAAATAATTTTGTTATTTGACCTAAAAGAACTATGTGTTGTTTTTAGCGGCAAGTCTCACGGCTTGACCCATTTACTCGAGACATCAAACATGTCACAAACTGGGGTATTGGTCTGGCGGTTTACAGCGTGCGGCGTGCAACGCTCCCATTACGAGAAAGTGTCAGGAAAGGACGGACGGTTAACAGCAATGAGGGAGTAGTGGGTGAAAGGATGACCGGTCTTCCCACATAATGGAAACTTTATGGTCACCACCTTTTGCACAACCCCACTTCTCCACTACTTAACTGCCTCCACTTCATACGAGATCAGGGGTGCGCTCAATGACTTGTATAAATAGTCTTTTAAACCTATTTTCGAAAGGACAGAAGTGATCAACACAAGTATCCAGAAAACACCAAGAACTGATAAACTTACATTCTGCAAGCCAGTTCCACATTCTGATACAAGTCATAAAACAGTCACACCTTCATAATTCAACATTTCGATCTCAAACACTTTCTTCTCTTCCCTCCCTAAGATCAACCCTTCTCCTTCACTTTGTGACCGAATTGAATCTGGAACGACCATTTCTTGGTTTAGGCCAGGGTCTTACAGATTGATCTCTCGAATCTAAAAGTACTCCTGTGCAGTACATTTGTTTAGGGTTTGAATTCGTTTCTCATCAACACACCCAAATTTACCAAAAACAGCAGAATCAGTTTTTACCCCAAAACAAGAATAAGAGGTCTTCGGAAGATTCAAAGGGGAAGATTTTCGTTGTTGAGGGTTTGGTTGCGAAGAACCAGAAGGACCACGCTGATCATAAGACCTTCATGGTAGAATATTTGACTGAGAAATATTAGGAGGACTGTGCTGCGGCGGAGATCTATAAAGACTATTGATCTGATTTCAACTTTGTTGTAGTAAAAGGTTCGTTGAGACTTGTGAAAGCAATTGATTTTAGACTTATTTACACTAAAAATAAAGAAAATTTAATTCCAAATTTGATTTCAAGATTGAAAATAACCAAGACACTAGATTCCACTATTACACATGAATGAATGTTGGTAAAAATTCCAAAACTCTAATTATCTTTTAAATCTCTTATTTCTTAATTCACAAATAATCAGGCATATTCTCAAACATTAATTGTATTCCCTAAGCATAGATTATCTAAACAAAGTATAACCTATCTAATTGAATCACAACTAATTAAGAAAATAATGCAAACAATTAAAATTCTGCAAAGCAGTGATTTGAGTGAATTATAAATTGCAATTTTAGAGAAAAGTAAAATAATTACCAATTATTCATGCAACAATAGCTTCCTCCGTGCCTTGATTACGCGAGAATTAGCTCATCATTATCATGGAAACATGCTCAAAATTCATCTTTATTAATGCTCAAAAATGGTTCACAAATGATGAAATGGGAGAAAAAATGATAAAAACCGGGTTTTGTAACACTTATATTTGTTACAAAATCAATTGTTACAGAAAACGATAAAGGAATACCGTCACTAGCACTGTTGAAGAACGACGGTCTTTAAGGGTCTTATGTTCTTCGTACCTTCTTCACCAGCAGAAAACAGCAGCTTCCTGTAAAACTTTTTTATCGGATTTTTGATGCTCTAAACGTCTCCCTATTCTCTCCCTGAACTCTCTGCTCCCTCTATGAGTCTCCTACAGCCTTTATATAGTCACAGGACCAAGAATACATTCGTAATAACTCAAAAATCTTCTCGATATCCAACCATTAACTCATGAATATTTTCTTTTCTGTTTTATGTTCTCACACATTTGTTCGCAGTATACACAACACCAATAGCAAAATCTGAAGCATCACACATGATCTCAAAGGGTAGGTTCCAGTTGGGTGCCTGGACTATGGGGGTGGTAGTGAGTAAAGTCTTAAGCTTCTCAAAAGCCTCTAAACAAGCATCATCAAAGACAAACTTAACATCTTTTGCAAGCAAATTGCAAAGAGGTCTAGAAATTAAGCTAAAATCCTTAATGAATCGACGATAAAAACCTGCATGCCCTAAGAATGACCTAATATCTCTTACGGTTTATGGGACCTGTAAAGTTTTAATAAGGTCAACTTTGGCTTTATCTACCTCTATACCCTTAGATGATATGATATGCCCTAAAACAATTCCTGAACGAACCATGAAATTACATTTCTCCCAATTAAGCACTAAATTCTTCTCCTTACACCTAGTCAAAACTAATGACAAATGATGCAAGCACTCATCAAAAGATGAACCAAATACTGAAAAATCATCCATAAAGACCTCTAAGAACCGTTCTACCATGTCAGAAAATATGCTCATCATACAACGCTGAAAAGTTGCAGGGGCATTACAAAGCCCGAAAGGCATGCGTCTATACGCAAAGGTACCAAAGGGACAGGTAAAAGTAGTTTTTTCTTGGTCTTCAGGGGCAATAACGATCTGATTATATCCGGAGTAGCCATCTAAAAAGCAGTAGTGACTATGTCCAGCTAATCTCTCTAGCATTTGGTCGATGAAAGGAAGGGGAAAGTGGTCCTTCCTAGTGACCTTGTTCAATTTCCTATAGTCAATACAAACACGCCAACACGTGGTCACTCGGGTTGGGATTAACTCATTGTTCTCATTCTGGACTACAGTAATACCGGATTTCTTGGGGACAACCTGAACAGGGTTGACCCACTTGCTGTCTGAAATAGGGTAGATAATGCCTGCATTTAACAACTTAAGAACCTCGGTTCGAACTACCTCTTTCATATTAGGGTTTAGTCGACGTTGCATCTCCCTAGAAGGTTTGGTATCTTCCTCTAAATAAATCTGATGCATACAAACAGTAGGACTTATACCCTTAATGTCTGCTATGGTCCATCCTAAAGCTTCCTTGTTGTTTTGAAGAACGGTTACTAACCTACTTTCCTGATCACTATCCAAGTTGGATGCTACAATCACAGGTAAAGTTTCAGCTGGGCCTAAAAACACATACTTCAAGGTATCTGGTAATGGTTTAAGGTCCAACTTAGGAGGCTCTCCTAACGAAGGAACTAGAGTAGACTCAGAAACTGGTAGTGGTTCGAACTTGGATTTCCAAACATTGCTAGTGTCCAACAAAGGGGTTGAATCTAACAAAGCATTCACCTCATTAATCACATTATCATTATCAAAATCAATCCCAAAGTGGGTTAGGCATTTCTCTAGTGGATCTTCTAACAAAGTGTTTGGTAATGACTCCTCAACTAATGTTCCTATCATGTTGACCTCTTCTATGCTCGAGTCATCTAGTTCAGAGGGTAGCTTACTAATATGAAAAAATGTTCAGCTCAATGGTCATGTTACCAAAAGACAGATTCATAATACCGTTTCGACAGTTGATGATCGCATTAGATGTAGCTAAAAACGGGCGACCTAGAATTACCGGTATCTGGTTCTCTGGGTCAGGGACAGGTTGGGTATCTAGGATAACAAAATCCACTGGATAAATAAACTTGTCGACCTCAATAAGAACATCCTCGATCACACCACGAGGAATTTTTACGGACCTATCAGCTAACTGAAGTGTTATGTGGGTAGGTTTCATCTCACCAAGTCCTAGCTTAAGGTGCACATGGTATGGGAGTAAGTTCACACTGGCTCCTAAGTCAAGCAGCGCTTTCTCAACACGGTATTTCCCTATTGTACAGGCAATAGTAAGGGAACCTGGGTTTTTATACTTAGGAGTAGTAGTATTCTGAATAATAGAACTCACATGACTAGCTAGGAAGGCTTTCTTATGGACACCGAACTTACGCTTTCGCGTACACAAGTCCTTAAGGAACTTGGCATAAGGAGGAATCTTCCTAATTGCATCTAATAATGGAAGGTTGATAGTTACCTGCTTAAAAACCTCCAAAATGTCATTAAAAGTGGACTCCTTCTTAGTTGGTACCAGAAATTGTAGGAATGGGGCTATGGGAACAAAGTTTGGCTTATCAGGGGCCTTATTAGTCTCCTTAGAGGTTCCATCAATCTCTTTAGCTTCTGATTCAGAAGGGTGAACTACAGCATGTTCACTATCAGGTATGGCAACCTTATTGTCTATTTCTCTACCACTCCTAAGGGTTTTGATTGCATTCACATGATCAGATGATCTTCCTCCTATTTCATGAACTCCTCTAGGATTAGGTTGAGTTTGACTAGGAATACTCCCATTATCTCTCTCACTTAGAATCTTAGACATTTGACTAACTTGAAGTTCTAACTTAGCAAGAGACTTGGCATTATGTTGAAAATTCTGCTTGGTTTCCTCTTGAAAACTAGCCTGGTTCTTTAGTAATACTTCTTGGGTCTTTACGAACATGTCCTGGCTCCTTTTTAATAAACTAAGAGATTCCTCTAAGCTAATTATTCTATTCTCAGAAGGGTTCTGGAACTGGGCTTGACCTGAAGGGTTCTTATTATAACCAACACTTGGGGGAGGCTGAGAATTACGAGACTGGCCTTGACTCTGTCCTTTAGACCAAGAGAAATTAGGATGGTTTCTCCAACCAGGGTTGTAGGTCTCTGAGTAGGGGTCAAACTTCTGACGGTTTTCAAATCTAGCATTGTTATAAACAGCATGGGCTTGCTCTTCACTATCCTGACCTTCCCAAAACGAGTTACTGGGTTCTATTCCACAACTAGAGACTTGAGAGGTTCTAATCCTATTATCAGGTTCAGCAAAAGACCTATGTTTAGATTGATTCAATTCCAAAGCTTCTAACCTTCTAGACAAAGCAGTAAACTTAACATCAGACCCAAAGCCTATATCAACCACATTGGTGCTACTTCTATTGATCAAGAGTCTTTTAGGGGGTTCAACACAAGACTCCCACTGTTGGGATTTTTCAGCAACATCTTCTAAGAAGGAAAACGTATCATTAGCATTTTTACTAGTGAACTCACCAGCGCACAAAGACTCGACCGTGGCTTTGGTCGAATAGTCTAAACCATCATAAAGAATCCCTACTAGTTTCATTTTGTCAAACCCATGGTGAGGACATTGGGATAAGAGATCATTGAATCTCTCTAAAAACCTATAAAGAGATTCTCCCTCTTGTTGAACACTAGTACTAATTTTCTGCCTAACAGCTGCAGTTTTATGCTTAGGGTAGAATTTAAAATAGAAGGCATCAATAAGTTCCTGCCATGTTTTTATGGATTCAGATGGTAAGTTGTTCAGCCAGGTCTTGGCTTTATCTCTCAAGGAAAAGGGGAACATCCTAAGTTTCAAGACTTCTTCACTAAGGTCTTTAATATTAATTGTTCCACAAATTTCTTCAAAGTCCCTAATGTGAAAGTAAGGGTTTTCATCATCTTTTCCAAAGAATATAGGGATTATCTGAAGAATACCAGGTTTCAACTCATAACTAGTCGTAGAGGCTGGCAACTTAATGCACGATGGTCGGTTGGTCCTAGTTGGGTACATGTACTCCTTCAAAGTTGTCATTGTTGGCACAGTAAAAATCCTAGGGGTGAATTCCTCACTAAGACTTAAATTCTCAAAATTGAAGTTTCCAAAAACAGGGCTCTCTAAAGAAGAGTCTTCGAGCTCCCCGTCTACAAAAGAAAAACCTCTAGGCTCGTCACTAATCAAACGGCCAAAGGTGTCTCTTTTCCAAGCACGCTCACTAATGGACTTGAGCGATTTTGGCATACACTAAGAAAAATAAAAAAAAATCCTAAAGAAGGGAGGTTCTAAGCAAACACACAGCAGGCTGACTCCACCAAAACAAACCTAAAAATTTCTAGCAAACAACAAGCATGATGGCTCCAATTAGATTGTTTCTAGACCAGCTTCTAATCCTTCGAAAAGGAATTCGTTATAATCTAAGGAAACCTCTCTAGATCGATCCGAATAAAGTGAGTCGAAGAGAAGTAGGGGAAGCTCAGAAGAGCTTTGATACCCCCACCTCTTTGGCAACGCTTCCCTGGGTTACAAGGCGGCTCTAATCGACTTACAGTAATCTTCATGAACTTCAAAGTATGCTTAAAAGAGCAACCAATATTTTTCGAACGACTTTCCTATTAAGCGCGTTACCCTATAGGTCTCGTTCTAGTCAATATTTTAGGCTTGGGTTCGCGTAGGTTATGTTTTCCTAAGGCGGGCAAGAAGAGAACGGTGATGAAATCCGAACCCTTATCTTGTATGGCCAGTCCTTTCCCTTTACTAGGAAATTAAAGTCCGTATTCAGTCCTCAACATATATTCACCTTAAGGCAGACAGTAAACCCGCTGACAGGGGATTTGCGAGTGTTTCGAAAAACTTACCTCCCGTACCAGACGGGCGAAGAACCGCTGAAGTCGACTCGGGCCACGACTCCTATGTCATGTATGAACCCGAGGGGACGAGACGATATCGTAATCGTCGTCCTTCCCTGCAAACAGTTTATATTTAAAACTACCCTTCCGTAGGGTAAAAAAAAAAAATTGTCCCAAAGTTCACAGTCCAAAGTCCAAAAATAAAGTGCAAAAGAAAAAAAAATTATAAAAATAAAAGATATCCTAATACAATTTCTAAAAATAAAATCTAAAGAAAATCTAAGAAATAAAAACTAAAATAAAAATAAAATCTAAAAACCTAATAAAATAAAATCTTTGTCTTTCTTTTCCTTTTCTTTTAGCTTTTATCTTTGGCTCCTAATCTCTTAGTCACCAAAGTCTTTGGCTTAAATTCTTTTCGGTCCAAACTCCAAACCTGTAGCACAAAGAAATATACCCAAAGAAACGTAAAATAGAACAAAGAGAAAATAAAGAAAATCTAAAAAATAATAAATCTAAAAACTCTAACTTAAAAACAAGTCCGCGTCGGCGGCGCCAAAAATTGATCTGATTTCAACTTTGTTGTAGTAAAAGGTTCGTTGAGACTTGTGAAAGCAATTGATTTTAGACTTATTTAAACTAAAAATAAAGAAAATTTAATTCCAAGACACTAGATTCCACTATTACACATGAATGAATGTTGGTAAAAATTCCAAAACTCTAATTATCTTTTAAATCTCTTATTTCTTAATTCACAAATAATCAGGCATATTCTCAAACATTAATTGTATTCCCTAAGCATGGATTATCTAAACAAAGTATAACCTATCTAATTGAATCACAACTAATTAAGAAAATAATGCAAACAATTAAAATTCTACAAAGTAGTGATTGAGTGAATTATAAAATACAAATTAGAGAAAAATATAATAGTTACCAATTATTCATGCATAAATAGCTTCCTTCGTGCCTTGGTTACGCGAGAATTAGCTCATCATCATGGAAACACGCTCAAAATTCATCTTTATTGCTCAAAAATGGTGTTCACAATAATGAAATGGGTGAAAAACAATAAAACCGGGTTTGTAACAGTTTTATTGGTTACAAACCGAGCTGTTACAGAGAATGATAAAAATGAAGTGTTGTTGTCACTGTAGCAATACGACCCACAAGCAATTGTCGTTGTCACTGTTGGAAAACGACGGTTCTGCGTGCGTCTTATGTTCTTCGTGTTATTCACAGCAGCAGAAAATGGAGTTTTTCTGCCACTTGATTTCTCGACTCTCTGGTTCTTCCTGCCTCCTCCCAACTCTCCCTATCACTATATATATACTCGACAGGGACTCCAATATTCGAAAATAACTCCATATAATCTTCATTAATTGCTCTTATTCTTCGCTGCCAAAAAAAAGAAATAATTTTCATTTTTATCTTCACCACGCGTTAAACTTCTTCCAACACGCTCCAAATCGTCATGTACATGCCTCAGATGTAGTTCTACACACTTCCATCTCACGCCATGCACAGAAAAACTCGTACAATCCCGTGAATATCTTCTCTTAACCACGTACTCCCCTGTTTTCTTCAACTCGATTATCCAGCCAATTCAATCCGACAAAATAAGCCATACCAGGCTTGTTAAGACCAGTCACATCATACCAACAATTCCCAGCCATTGAGTCTCATGAAATCACGTCAAATTCTTGATTCTAAACTCTGCCAGTTCACTGCTCCGTTTTCCCGCCAAAAACTCGAATTTGAAATGTAGAGGATGAAGTGCCCTGATCCAAAACATGGGTGCCTTTAACATCTCGACTGCCTTGGGGGAGCCCTTATCCATTTTGAGGGTGCCTTTAGTAATTTTGGTGGGTGCCTTTAACACTTTTTTTGGGGTGTTTTCAACACTTTTTCGGGGTTCCTCCGGTGTATTTCTGGGGTGCTTCCGGTGCATTTCTGGGGTGCCTTTAGTACTCTATCCTGGGGTGTAAAACATCACTTTTCGAGCCAATTTTGCCGCAAGAGCTTATCCCTAGAAAAGACTTAAAACAACTTTATTAGAAATAAAATGAGTCATAGATAATGTAGTTATGGGTGAAAATGCGTCACACTTACGTGCTTATCAACTATGCTGCGGCGGAGACCTATAAGGACTATATCTTCGGTCATCACCCTCACCAGCCATGATAACCTTAAAAAGGAAACGAAGACTGGGAATCAGATCAACAATGACAGAATATATCAAGCAGCACTAATGAAGAACATCAAAAAAATTATCTTATGCATATCATGTAAGCCATCATAAAGCTCAGGAAAATCAAAAATCAAGCATCACTGAGTTCTACGATGAAGAACAGTTGCAAGTATATATACTGATGTATGTTATGTTCTTCATCTTGAAACCCAGCGAAGCAAAAGTAAGAGCAGCAAGCATTAATATTCAAATTCAAAACAAAGGAAAAGGAAAATCAAAACATAAAAGCTCTAACATACATGTAATAATGGCGGAATCAAGAAACTAATGCTACTGAAAGGACTGGAACTCAGAAACTGACAAGGTTGTGCTGATGGAGATGTAAAATGTAAATACTGGCTACCAACCAAATCTCCTCAGAGAAAAGAATATTAAAGAAGAAACAGACAAAGAATAGAAGAAATGGAGAAGTTATTCCTTCAGGAGAGAATGTTGGAAGAACAAATAGAGAATAAGAATAAAAGTTCCTCAGTTATCAACCTCTCTCGTATTTATACACGCAATAAATTGAAACCGCCGCGGGAATTGATGAGCAGTTATTGCACGTAGTGGTGATTGTGGGAAATATTTTCTACCCATCTTACCCCGGAAAAGATGAAGAAGAAAATGGGCTAACAGTTAATACTGAATCACCACCTCCCACGTATCCACTAGTTAAACACGTAGAGACCATACAGCATGAGAACATCAGACATAGATAGCACACGTAACACCCAAACAGTGCCAGAAATCCTAGATTATCATCAGCCACGTAGCAATCAAAGCACACATCTAACGGTCGAAGCATCAGGGAGTACCTGATGAGAAGTCATCTGCGAAGCACAGTAACAGCTCAGATATTTCACTTTATCCTATCTCAATGTGAATTCAAATTGGACGGTGAGAATATAGTCCAACTGACATTGATGAGATAACTACATTAACAGCTGTCTAAGGCGTGGGATTATCTATCTATTCACACTAAATGCTACGAACAGAGGACGCGTGGCACGATTTGTGTGGATCATTCTGAGGTGGATCTTCGTGATAATATATTACCGTTAAGACATCTTCGGGATATCACGACGAGTATCAGCTGGACTGGCATGCGGATCGAGATGATTGACAACAGATGTGACGATAAAAGGGACCCACCCGGAGAATCTATAAATACCCAACTCCACCATAAGTGAAGAGGTCGGCCATTTAGAGAGAAAAAAGTATTTTAAGAGAGAGTGAATATTAGGTATGAGATACAACCATGTAATCTTATCTTTCCTCTTTACTCAAAGTCACTTGACTGAATCTTTGTATCCACCTTCAATCAATCCATAGTGCAAACTCTCAACACCCTGTGGATGTAGGCCTTAGTGCTGAATCACGTAAATCAGTGTCTTATTTACTTTTTGCACTTACATTATTTTCGTCATACATTCATTCTTCGTCGTTATTAACGTTATTTAGTTCAGTTCTTATACTTTCATCATGATATGATATTAGATACTTATACATTGACGATAGACTTAGACATACATCGTAGTTTCCTGATATTCGTCTTTATGCGGTTTATTTATTCAATCCATTGTATTTTATTTGTAATGCTAACATTGATTGTGGACACGAAGGCATCTTTGTTACTTCGGTGTTCACATGGTTAATTACTTTCTTTATGGATTGAGATTGGGGATGTTTGGTGATCATGAGCAATAACTATAATAGATAGATTTTATCATACCTTTACTCAGTTGTAATCTTTTAGTTAAGAATTGATATTCAAATACAGTTTGAACGTTAAAGTTCCCAAAACTTTGTATTTATAAGACGGGTACAAAATTTGAAATGCATCTAAAAGTATTTCAGATTCACAAGTAGTGAATCGCAACTTTAAAGCCTAATAGTGCTAGTATAACATTACAGATTGAGTTTTTGAGTACTAACATTTTAAACACATACACATCTAAATAAGAGTCAGGAATTAGAGAAGAAGAAAATAAAAGTATAAATAAAAGAATATCAATATATGAGATGGATACTCTCACATCTTTAAGGTTCACCAAATTTACACGATTTGTATTTCACTTGACATGTTACAGGTGTACAAGGGTTGCATTTCCTCAGAATCAATTACAGAATGGACTTCATTTTTGGTTCCTTTTGTAATTAACTTCATCCAAACATACATATTCATATACAATGCAGTAGACGTAGTTAATTTTAGGTTATATTGTATTTAAATAATGATTTATAGGCTTGATGTAATTGTTGGGGCATTGCCTCATGATCGCCGAAAAAACTTATTAGTGCCACCCATTAATTAAACATTTGATTGATTTGCCTTATACATAGTTTGTCAATAACTTGATGACCATCTCTTATATGATATAAGCAATCAAATTAGTATCTTATATTGGTTGATGTTAGAATCTTACCTTCTGAACTAAATAGACTAAATATGAACAACTATTGGTAAATGCTTTTATGCATTAAAATAAATAAAAGGCAATTGTGTGTACGCAATTTTTTCCATCGAGATTCATTGAACATGGGTCCACTTGATGAAAATCGTGGCATATTGAATCTGTAAAAAGTCTTCATACTTATCGCGAAATGAACTCTTGACGAGTTATTAGATAAGTCTGAGAAAAATAAGGGATTCAATCCAATCCTTATCAATTAGGGTTCCCTATCTATAAGTACTTGGAGTACTTGGTTTTAACCAACAGACAGGTAAGCCTTCAAACCCTAAAAACTCCTGTGAAAAACTTTGTTCTAACTTGAGCATCGGAGAGTTTTCTTTTGCAGGTACCCCACATTTTTGGAGGAGGAGATCAATCAACTTCATCATCATTTATCATCGAGATTTTTTGCGGTGAAGATGGATCAATTTTTGCCCAAACATCTTTGGCGCCGACTAAGGGGAAACGAATAAAATAATCGTGCTTTCCCAATGAGAAGGATATTACGGAAACTTGATATTGTGTTCCTAAATGATATCTGTCTATGTTCTTCGAGAACAGATCATTGCATCAATTGAGATCGTTTAAATTGCATCAGTAACAAATCCGAAACAGATCTGGCTGAATGTTATTTGGATAGCAAATAACATCTGTTTTGCTCGCTTGAATCCTACCAGCAGCAGCCATCGGGTTCGCAACGAGACCAAATAACAACAGGCTTTGGAAGCATTAATCTCGAACCAGCAGCTCGGACAGCACATTAAAAGGGGATAAGAGCGGGTAAAGAAACCAGTTGTTGTGGTAAAAAAGTTCCATTCCATTCCATGCCTAACATGTTTTCATAATAATAAAGCTCAAAGGCAGAAACAAGTTGTTGTGGTAAAGAAACCAGTTCTTCTCTCAGCCATAGGCTTACATCAAAGTCTAGCTGCTAGCGATTTCCATATATCAATAACTAAAGGAGTAATGATATCACCTACTCACTTTGGTTTATCCTTTCTTCTCCTCCCTCACATCTTTACTGGTTTGCCAATCCGTTCCCTTTTTTATCTATATATTTTGGTAACAGGGATGCATGTGTATCTCTTGTACATAGAATTGTGCTTACATGTACGATACTCGATAATCTTTTTGGTGATTATATCTAATAAGCCTGCAATACAAACAGCCACAGCTTTCTTGTGATGTGCTAAGGATTTTTGTCTTTTAAGCTTTTGAGAAGTCGCAGTAGAGAATGCTCAACCCCAGATTCCCTCTATCCTGCAAGAGTGGGTGACGATTTGCAAAGTCCATGACAACAAATAATGGACAACCAACAACATCTTAGAAGCCATTTGAGTGTCATCCTAGCCTCTAGCTCGATTATATCAAAGTTTCAAAGTCGTTCTATTTTACACAAATTTACTCCATAAGCTAAATATTAGTGGGGGCGAAAATCAAGTGTACATTAGAACATAGTCTTGATTCTTTCAGTTGTTGGACAAGGGATGCAAACCCGAAGAACAAGACTGAACGGTTCTAGACATGGTGACCCCTCGGCTATGCGTCAAGATAGAAGTTTTCTAACTGTTTTGAGATCAAATGGATAAGCACGCTACTCTTCTCCTCCATCACGTTTAAAATGGGTTTGCAAATCTTTTTAGCCTTTTATTTATTTTCATTATACATGTAATGGCATTCACGTACATATATATGTGGAGTTGATCAAATAGTCCTGGTGCAAAAGACTCTTAAGGGTACTCGTAGAAAGATTCGAACGGTATGACCAATAATGGGACCTTACGCCCTAGCTTTGTGATCTGTATTTTTCCTTAACATGGAGGATCCATATATAGCAGTTATTAATAATTTAGACTCATTAATCCTCGCCAAACTAGGCTATTAGAGTTATCGTTACATATAATGAGCAATATATATATATATATATATATATATATATGTGTGTGTGTGTGTGTGTGTCTGTGTCTGTTATTTGAGTTGACATTTTATCTTATTATGTAAATTACATATGTTGAAGTTGTGTACCCAGCTTTGTGCAATGTTGGGTCCATTAATGCTCTATCGATGCCTCTGTTTGCAGTACTTACTCAATAATTAGTGATCACTGTTGCACAAAGTAAGCCTCACCCTAGCTGTGAGCATATCAAAGCTTAACCTAAGATGCCAGCACAAAACATCAGAAGGGATCTGTGTGGAACAACCAGTATGCTCACACTTCACAGTTCTAACAAACAACTGGAATGTTACTACTAACAACTTAACAGAATCAACCTTCCTGTACGTGCTCAGAATAGTAGTGACCCTTGTTTTACGCGAGTTCTAGGATGGGAATAAATCTTTTCGAGAAAACTCAAGTTGCTTCCTGTTAACACAAATCTTACGAGCATCTTTGGCACTGAATAGTAACATGTGTATCAGCTGACATAATAGCCAGCAAAACAAGTCAGGGCAGGATACTAAGGAATTTCAGCCCACAACCACTACAATTGCGTAAGAATTTATCTTACTCACATCACTTTCAAAATATTCTTGCCTCATGCTTTTTGTTTCTATTAAAACCTCGTATCTACTATGTTTAGTCATTGGTATGAGTCATGATAGGTCTCTTACTGAGAGATGCACAGATGCGGAAGCTAATATACAGGCAATGGCACGTACGTACAAATCTGCATCCAATGACTCCTTACATATATCCCATCTACATAATCATCTTGAATTTGAGTCCCTTGATTGCTTTATGTCGTTGCACTAGATTTAGTGGTACATGTGTTGGTAGTAACTACAAGCTTTTGGGCACGAGAGCACTTGCGTGCAACTATGGAGAGCAAATACGCCATACCCCAAATCAGCCACAACTGCTGCAAATGGGGGCGACATGGATGCTAATTACATAACCAGTAGAGAAGACTAATCACACATACAAATTTTTAACCCCGCAACAAGTTCGAGGTTAAGAGGGGGCGATGTGTGTACCCAATATTTTCCATCGAGATTCATTGAACATGGGTCCACTTGATGAAAATCGTGGCATATTGAATCCGTAAAAAGTCTTCATACTTATCGCGAAATGAACTCTTGACGAGATATTAGATAAGTCAGAGAAAAATAAGGGATCCAATCCAATCCTTATCAATTAGGGTTCCAAGTACTTGGTTTTAACCAACAGATAGGTAAGTCTTCAAACCCTAAAAACTCCTGTGAAAAACTCTGTTCTAACTTGAGCGACAGAGAGTTTTCTTTTGCAGGTACCCCATATTTTTGGAGGAGGAGATAATCAACTTCATCATCATTTATCATCGAGATTGTTTGCGGTGAAGATGGATCAATTTTTGCCTCTTACAGGTATGTCTTTCTTTGATACACTTTGCTGCCTTATTCTTGTAAAATCAAATATTTGTGCAATTGACATTTTACTTGCTGGAATGATTATTACCTTGACAAATGCAGCTGACAATATGCGTTCTTGAGATGATGCTCTGAATGCTTCCAAAGTTAATAGACGCCAGATCCACCTCCAACGATGCTCGATTACCCCAAAATTCAGTGCCTAGAACCACTCGGACATTACAAGGACAACCACCAAAAAGAGGAAAGACCGGGCTCTGTTTCTGCACCTTGTTCTAAGAGACAAGACTGCGCTGGTGTGTTGGAAGATGTCGTTACATAGTCAGGCCATGGACTTAGGGTAGTAGCTCCAACAAAGGGTCACATTTGGAGGATGAGCACACAGTTGTACATAGACATTCCTCTAATCATGTGGGATGGCTCCATCATCCTGTTTGTTGCCCTAAGTGTAATTTCCGGTACTTTCTTCAGCTCACGAAAAATATAGAGGAGAACTTTAATCAGGTAAATCACAGATCTTATTCTTCCCTGGTCGATACGTCGTATTTGGCATAGCTGATAACTTGACTTGGAGTTGTAGTTAGGGGTGAACTTGATACAGCGGGGTCATTTGGTGTAGTTTGCTCCCCATTGGCTTTTCTGCTAATTGTTCTCTTTGAAGTAGCTGATAAGTTGAATGGCTTGTTTTCTGGCTTCTGTAGTGCTAATTTTTCTTTGAAGAAGTAGCTGATAACTTGAATGGCTTGTTTTCTGGCTTCTGTAATGCAGAAAGTAGAAGTAGAAGACAAACAAATCTTGTAATGTGATCAATATGCACATTTATCCAGAGTAGTATAGTCGCCCCCACTAGTATATGCAAGGGAATTCGATGTCGGACACTCGTTTATGCTAGTAATTTCGCTTACTCCACATATCATGTTGGTGCTCTTGCAGTCTAACGGGATAATAATTTTGGTGTTGATGGCAGTGACGGACCATAGTCAACAACTTCTACGAACTCCAAACTGGGGTAAGTTGCTGGAGAGAATCTCTCTCGATCTCGTAGTGGATCAAAAATCAACACAACAATTTCCACGAACTCAACTATAAAAGCTTAAACGAACCTCGATCTCATTGTGGATCAAAAATCAACACAATAATTTCCACGAACTCAGCTATAAAAGCTTAAACGAGCCACGATCTTGTGGTGGATCAAAAATCAACACAACAATTTCCACGAACTCAGCTATAAAAGCTTAAACGAACCTCGATCTTGTTGAGGATCAAAAATCAACACAATAACTTCCACGAACTCAGCTATAAAAGCTTAAACGAACTTTATGATATTTTGTATGCCGAAGTGCTGCATATCTCGCCCCAAACAGTGGTTACTGCAGTTGAGGTGGGATGCAACTCACCCCCAACAAATTGTGAGTGTCCACAGCTAACGCAACAATTAGCGATCGGTGGTATTGACTGCATAAATGATTAATTCGGCTGCATCGTGAGGGTATGGACGCAACTTTCTAACTCCTTCATAGTCTTCTATTTACTTGTAAAATGTTACCACAAAAACTCTCTTGACGTGTTGCTACTGCAATACATGACCAGTATCATGGTCTAAGTCGTGCTGGATGCCGAGTTGCCGATGAATTAAGCTGAGCTTCTTGGCGTAAAAAATTGATAATTAATAGAAATGACTCGAACATTTCATTATCTGTAACAAGCTTTTGCATGTCTTCACGAGATAGACTTTTGTTCTTAATTTATACTTGATGCCACGCCGTTCACAAGTGAATATAATCAAGTAGAAATTAACGTTTAGTCCCAAAGTTGTTGGACTTTAGACATTCTAGTCCAACCATTCCAGGCCTAGTACGGGTTAGTCCTAATTTACCAAATGATGAACGGGTTAGTCCAAATCTTGACGATTCACTCCAAATTGAATTTTGTTGATGACTAAAATGACCCTCCTATATAATCTACTTTGCCTGTATCGATGCCTCGTCTCTCTCCTTTTTCCAGATAATTTTCTCTTCCCACGATCTACTTTCTTATCCGCCGAAAAATTACTCACAGTCGTTTCGATCATCAAAACTAGGATTTTCTAATTGATTCAGTCTTTTCAAAGGTGATGAAGAGCAAATCATCATCATCATGTGAGGAAAAAAGAGTTGATGTGTTTAATTTTAACGAAGATGATGCACAAATTGGATTCTTTTTAAATCAAATATGAAGGAATTCCAACATTCTTCTACGAATTCCATGCAAAAGTAATCCAAGAAAGCTACAAATAAAGCTACCTTCCCAATAAGTATACAATTCTCAATTGTTGTAAGTATTTGTGTTTTACCGATTAGTTGAATCACTAAATTTAATTATGTGATTTCTATTAGTTTCTCTAAATTAGGGTTAGTTATTATTATATAAACTAATTCAATTTTGTGTGAGAAAGTTCTTAGTATATCTTTAGATGATTTTTTTCTTTGGTTCTGTAGATTTTTAATAGGCATGTGCAGTATTAAATTCTAATTTTTTTGTATTTATTAGAATGGAGAAGAAGAAAGTTGGGGTACCAACGGAAAATGCAACTCAAAAACAATTAGTATAAGCGGGAACCGATTCAAGGTCAGTTCTAAACAATTTAACTGTGTTTTAAATGAATTGGAAAATTATTATGATATCTAGGTCACATGAAATATTGTGATTTAATCAAATAAGGGAATATGTGATTTTTTGTTGCGGCTCCACATTTAACTTGTTTTGGTTTAAAGCTTTTTGTTTGGGCTACTGAACGTTTGATAGGGTCATTATTATTGTCAATCTTGAAGAAACGGAGTAAAATGAATGAGGTTGGTTTATGCAGCACTGGTTTCCTCTAATGGGATTTTCTATGTATAATGCTTCTATACCATATGAGTGTTAATTGAAACTATTTATTGATTCCTTCTAATTTGCTGGTGTTAAGAAATGTATTTAACCAAGTCAACTTGATGATTGGATCATTAAAAAAGATAGTAATAATGGTAGGATCGATCTTTTATAACGGGGTGATTCTAAAACAATTACACTTACAACTGTATATTGTATTAATTATGAGAAATATTCCATTTGACTCCCATTAGTTTAGATTATCTTGAAATACAATTTTGAAACTATCTGAGTAGTTCGCAGTATTGCAAAGTTCAAATAGTACAGCAAGCGGAACAAAAGTAATTCAAATGTGTGTGTAGTTGTACACATGTTAATTTTAAATGTGTACATAATTGTACACATGTGAATTTTTAGTGTGTAAATAGTTGTACACCTGTTTATTGGTAATGTTTACATAGCTGTACACACTAATAACTTTTGATTTTTTTAGCTCTTTTAGAGATATTTGTCTATGTTCATTATATTTTGATTTTATATACTTAGTTTAGCCATTAGTTATGCTTTCTAGTTTAGCCATTAGTTATGCTTGAAGTTTTGAAAGTGCTGGTACTGTCTCTTAGATTAGTAAGAGGAATGCTTGTTGGCGTTCAAATGTTGACTTATAAAATTATTAGAATAGTATTTTCCTTTCTACCTCGTCCCTTGGTATTAAAAATATTTCCGTTCCTTTTAACTTCAGTATTTCCATTCTACCTCGTCAATTTACGAGCTTGCAGAGCTGCTGCAAAATGTAATAAATACTTATTCTAGACTTGAGTCTTAAATTTGCCGAATCTTTTAGAAAAATTAGTGTGAATTTCGAGACTATTAAAATAGAGAAGTGTTCACTGTTAAAGAAGCTACCATTTGATACCAATCAGGTAGTGGGGGTGCAGTAATTCAAACTAATTAGTAAAATTGCTTCATTTATACAAAGAGATTAGACACAAGCTGAAATGACCCAGTGTAGAAGACTAGATGTGATGTGAGTATCGAGGGGACTAGTGATATTCAGCAATTTCAAAACTACATTTAGATCGCAACTAATGAAGGGGTGTCCATGCACGTAGAGAATTACAAATATAATACTTGTAGCAATTGTGATAACAGTAGTGATGGCATTATTCGGCTGCTACAGTTACTAATAGTGAACACTGCAATCTACAGTATCTAATTATGGTGTACATATTTATACACACGTTGATATTATGGTGTACATAGTTGTACATATGTAGCAATTGTGATAACAGTAGTGATGGAATTATTAATGTGTACATATTTATACACACGTTGTTATTATGGTGTTTTTGAAGTTGGGCATATCTTTGCAATCTAGTTATTTTTTGTTTATATGTTTTTCTTCAAAGCAACTAATTGACGTCTAATTTTTTATTTTTCAGGTTGAAGATCATGAGGATCATATATAAGAGACGCATAGAAGCTGAAGAAAATTTCAACAATAGACTCACTTCCACTTTTAACTTTTGTTCCATATCTATAAAAAAAAAAATGGATGTCTTTTTAGGACTTTTGTTCCATGTCTATAACTTTTTTTTTTATGGATAACTTTTTAGGAGATTTTTTGGCATCATTAGCATAGGTTTTTTTGGCATCATTAACAAAAAAAATTCAGGAGATCTTTGAAGTAGTTGAAGCTACGTAGAGAGTCACCGGTAGTATAAAAGCTATATTGAATGGTCGGTGTGCAAAATCTATTTTATGCTCACTACTATTTTTTCCGTTACCCTTGATCATCTACTTTATTTGTCTTTTGTTTTCTTTCATCCCATCTTGGCTTGTCATGATTTCTTACATTTTTTTTCAATAGGTAACAATATCGGCACTAGCAAAATGAGTTGCATCTCACAATAGTAAAGTTGGCAAGGTAAATTCTTCACATGTAGCCTCTCTAACCATTTACTTATTTCCTTGTAAAATCTGTGAAGATAATCTGGTAGGATTCTTATGTGCGTTGCTTTTATTCTCCCGATTGTACGAGGTGTAGTTATTTGTGCACCAGTTGTACGCAGTGTAATTTTTACTACACCAGTTGTAGGCAATGTATTTTTTAGTACACCAGTTTTTGAAACAGTTAAACTTTTTGTAGCAGTCTTAGTTGTAGCCTTTTTGCTTTAGATTTTTATTGAAACCGTAATGGGTTAATTAAGTTTTCTCCAGAGTGTCCTTTTAATATTGAATACTTAATGTGTACATAATTGTACACATGTTGATTCCTAATGTGTACATAGTTGTACACCTTGTTGATCGTTAATGTGCACATTAACATACACCTGTTGATTATTTAATGAGTGGTTTTTTAACAAACATGTATTTTTGGGGTTAGTATGCATAGATTCATAGTTAGATGCAAGTCACGTTTGGGCCACTTTTACTGTACTCCATGTTATGCTTTTGATGCTTAACTTTGTGGAGGTCTTCTTTCTAAACAGAATGATTGATGTTGGACGACCGTTAATTCATCAGCTCTAGCGTTCTCATCTTTAGTTTCCACCCCGGCCGGCTAGCATCAAGGAGAAGTTTGAAGAAACTAATAGAGTGCAAATTTCTGCTAAAGTTTGCCTTGATAGATCTTTAGAGATGATGTGATCCTGATATATTCATTTCTGGGTTTTGATTTAGGGAATATGAAGAATGACACAGTAACAAAAATATTGTCAATCCAGCCATTCGGATATTGCAGATCTACATCATCAGTTTACCATCCTCATATCGCAGAGCCACATGATTATCATCTTGAGATTGCAATGCTACATGACCAGTTTGACCGTTCTCGATCATCAAATCATTCTATCGAGTTAACCGAGGTTCGATTCTACATTATTCTATTTACCTTGCATTATCACTTGGTTCAATTATATTAGCAGGGATTGTGTTTGTATTGATAATCTTTTTGGAGTTATGGGTCACTGGACTAGTTAGTAATGGTTTTGTAATACATTAAATTGCATTCTAATGAATTGGTTGGATAATGTATTCGTCATGTTTGAAACTGCAGGTCACTTTTATTGAAATACAATTAGTTTGTAGCTGTAATGAAACTAGTTCAGCACGAGGGGGCGCACAACAAGTTGTATATGGTGTACAAACTGGTGCACCTTGTCTTGTCATAAGATTTTCTAGATTTTTGTAAATGACATGTTTATACGCAAGTGTAAACTAAGATTTTAAAAAAATGAGAATTATATAGTCATATGGGTACTCTTTTTGTAGCTCTCGGAAAGAGCTTTCTGAATATATAAGGTTTGCGAATTTTGGACAAACGTTTCGAAAGATAAATTGTTTTTTTTTTATTATTATTATTTAAAATTGCTGACATCATCATGAGTCACTTTGGACTAAACTGTAAATATTTGGACTAAATTGTAAATCAGGAAGGTTATATGTGTATTTTCCATATTTTAAATAGTTTTTGGACTAAACTATACCTAGTTAACTCGGGATGGACTAATCCGTATATTTTCACACGTTTTTGGACTAAACCGTTTTTTTCCCTATAATCAAAGTAAGGCTAGAAAGTTTTGATCTCCGACCCTAAAATTTCTTGAATCTTGCGTTCTAAGATATTCACCTCCTAAAAAACTGGAGTACCAATAGCAGCGTAGCGATCCCCTCATAGATGAAATTTAAGAATGAATACGACAGCTTCCAATGCTCCATTACGGTCTATGTAAGTAGATATGATGAGTGGAAACTGTTTCGATAGTATTCTACCATCACAGCAGATAGTTGATCACTGAACAATAACCCGTACAAGACTTGACTACCCACTTGTTTATCGAACCTAAACAATGTGCGGACGAGTGAGTTTTGCATTTAGGTGTCGCGCAACTCGCCCCCAAACATGTTGTTCGGAGTGTCACGCAACTCGCCCCAAAAAATTGTTGTTTGCGCCAAGGTGTTACATACCTCGCCTCCAAGTGTTAGAGTGATACGTAACTCGCCCCCAGCAAGTGTCATGCTGCTAAATGCTCGCACAAGGGTGCACCTCCTTGCAGCATCTAGCTCGCGCATGAATTGAAAATTTGAGTTTTCTGCTACCTTGAATTTGCGCAGGGGGTCAATCCCACTATTCAAGGTTCGCGCAGAATTGAAAGAGCTCGAGTAGGACTAAGATCACTACAGCTCTTAATATGCATGGGAAGACTAATTCTACTGCTAGAACTCGCGTAGGACTCGAACAGTCGCTAATGTTCTCAGCTCGCATAGAAATGCTTCAACCATACTGCTAGAACTCACGCAGGACTCGAACCGTCGCTACTGTTCTCGAGCTAAATATGTTTGAATTAATGCCAAAATCCAATATTCGTTAATGGTAAGATTGGAGCTAAATTTTGTCTGCACTGATTAGAGTGCTGTAGTACTGCAATTATAGTTGGCACAACAGTCTGATGACCCATGTGACTGTCCTCAGAGTGGATCTTTCTAGGCGATGACCCTGGATACGGCGTGCTTACGTCCTCGAGTTTGGTTGTGATCGTGGACATGTGCTCTCTTGCCCACCTTTTCGGAAGCTGGATTTCCAAAAAATCGAGGCTTCTGTGGAGGGTTCTTTTGTGATATCGTAGCAGTGGCAAGGAAATGTTCCTCGTTCCCGCGTCATGGTTTGAGTTTACTCTTACGACGGGAGTGATTACGAGTGAAGTGAGCTGATCCTTTGTCGTGATCCTCTGGCCTGAGCTCGTTCGCCGTTCTTCATTGATGTTCTAGTAAGGGTGCCTGGGGCTTATCCATTTGAGATGGACTGCCGCGTACCCCAATTACTGGCCCTCCACTGAAGCACTTTGGTGTAATATTGGTGACTATGCAAAATCGTTGTAATTGAGCTTGAATCCTTCATTGATGATGTTGGATTTTTATAGCTCTTTCTAAATATAATGGTTTCGCACTCTGCTGTCCATTCTTGCTGAATTTTGGGGAGCCTAGCTTGAGCTTTTTACAGGAACATTTCAATCGGGTGATTCTATGACAGTCGGTACCCTTTGTGTTGTCACTCCCCAAACTCGTGTCATACTTGGCTCTCTACTGTAACGTGTACATCCATGCCTGAATTGGTGTTTGCTGCAGCCCGCAGGTGCAAAATCTTGGTGCTCACGGGAAGGGAGAGGCTTTTTCTGAATCCGAGGTGCGAATCATAGTACTTGCGGCTTGGAGAGGCTTTCAAACAGACTTGGTGCTGTTGTAGTGTTGTGGACCCAAAAGTACACAAGTTTGGCGCTGTTAGGCGTCATCGTCGTGGGTCTCTGTCTTGTATCAGCAGGATGTCAGGTTTCATTGGTTTCCTTAACGCCAGCAAGTAAAACACCTCATCAAATTCGGTCGTTGACAACAAGTGGTAATCATGCTTTAGCCAGCATCAAACAGTGGTTGAAAAGGCTTAAGAATTCCCTTGATAACACAACGAGCACGATCAACTCCGGATTTGTTCCAAGCATGGATTTCGTGATTCTTCGTTCCCTTAATGACGAGTGCCTTGAAGCTTTACGTGCTGCTGCTTGGAGAGGCTTTGATTCACAACTGCAATTAGGATGGTGTGTACTTTTCCGCATTGACATGCGTGGTTAGCAGCAAGAGATATAGTTCTAAGCGGCGACGATAGAGCGTTAACATATGTAGCTTATTGGCACAAAAGGGTGGAACATTAACTAAAAGATCTTAAGTCAACTGCTTCCAGACTGTAACGAGAACTATGAAGGCTAACCTCGGCAGGGACTAGTGAAGTCCAAATATTAAAGTATCTTTGTATAGACTGTAATTCATGGATCCCAAATGTTAACGAAAACTACAAATTACCGAATAAAAAAGTGAAGGCATAAATAAGTCGCCATTATCGACCTTGTTGATTGGATATTACACCAAGATTAGTTGATTATCCCATATATATATACATATGTGTATAATAAGTGAAAGGATAGAAAATTTGCAAACCCAGTTTGAACGTGATGGAGGAGATAAATAGCGTTTGTTGATTGTATGATTATTGTTAATCCGTCTGTCTTTGATCTCTCGCCAATTTTGAAGTGACGATTACAACTTCATGGTTGCCAGGATTTGCTCCACGATTTGATCTCTCCGTATGTGTTTCTCCTCCCACCATTAGGAACACGGACAAGAAAGGGATACCGTTCTCTGAGGCATAGTTCTTGCTCGAACTACTGTATCTACCCACGAACTATATTCAATCGGATCTGCTTCGTACTGATTTAATATGAGTGCGTTCAACTGAGGCTGGTGTGACGAGTTGAAGAATACGAACATGAATTCTTACGCGAACATAATTCCACGCTTCTGTTATAGCTTTTTATCGGAAGAACATTATCTTTTCTCGAGTTCCCCTTGGTCGGCGCCAATGTTTGTGCCCAAAATTACTTTTAGGCACAAAACATGATTGAATCGATGATTTGATGTATAGTTAGGGTTAGTAAACGAATTCATGAACAATAAAAGAGACAGATTTACGTGGTTCGGCAAGTTGTGCCTACGTCCACGAACGAATCACTGTAGGAAGAAAAATTATATTGATGTGATGATTACAACAATTCTTCTGTGAGTAGCTAACCTAAAATTCCCTCCCACTTATGGGTTTATGATACATGTATTTATATATTTGTATAGACTTGTCTATCAAGTAACCTGGAATATTCTAGAACTTTCTTCTAGGGTTTCAGGAATAGGCCAGTGGAAACGGGCCACTGAAAAGAGGTCACAGCAAACTGGACCAGTAGATACAGGCTGCCAGGCTTGGGCCGACAGACATTTTCCGTTAATAGTGATGTAGTTAGCCTGTATTTGTACCCAAATATTATGGTACAAACAGCAATATACTGAGATTAGATGTTTAGAGGTTGAACAGGGATCATAGGCCGCGGTGATACCTAGTATATATATATATATATGGTTCAGGGAAAGAAGAAAAAAATCCCAAATCCATGTAATATTTACAACATACGTATATTTATACACGGGAATTTTTGTAGTTGTTGTGTATGTTAGATCCTAGCATTTTATCTTATCTTACTATGATAAAGAAAAGATCCCTTTTTGGTGAAGCCTTATTTTTGGTTGGTCATTAAAGACTAAATAGTTTGGTATCACCTTCATATTACTAATATGACCTTAAATATCAACCCCTACTATACATATGTATTTAAGGGTAAAAGTGTACATTAAATCAATGTTTATATATTCAATCTTATATATTTACGTAATCACGGTAATGTCATTGTTTTAAAAATATATCAAAATTTTCAAAAACTTGATATCTTTCAAAATACACACCGAATTTTTGTAAAATTAATATATGGGATATTTTGACTTTGGGTCCCAACTTTGTGACCGGTGTTGCATTTGTGTCCTAAAAAGTTTGAACTTAGAGTTTGGGTCCCAGAACCACGGTTGACTGTCTTGACCATCTAAAAATTAACGCCGTCAGTTATTGAAAGGTGATTCTGTTAAAACGTGAGTAGCACGTGTTGTTAAATACACCTTCTTCATCATGTTTGTGGTTCAATTATCGACCCTGAGTTTTGTTCATTGATTCAGAAACAATATGTATGAAATAATGTGTAATCAAACTAGTGAGTGCTTAGAAACTGTATTGGTCCATTTAACGAATCTGTTCATACGAGCAAGACTCCAACAATAAATACTAATCAAACGATCCTCCAACGGATTACAATTTATCAACGGAAAATAAATCATTATGCAAACACCATCTTGCGTATAAGAAAATCGAGATAATATACCAACATTTCTATAAATTACAGAACTATTCATAGAAAACAAGTTATACCGGATGGCAAGAAGAGAAAAGCCTATGAGGAATAATCATAAGCACACAGAGGACATGAAAGTCGAGTGGTAAATTTCTTCCTCTTGAACTCATATTTAATGGATGTGTAATCAAATAACCAACCAAGCATGTACTAATCAAAAATGTGACAAGTAGTAGTAATCCAGGATTACAGAACACTCCTCCCCTTGAATGTGAAGACAATTGATTATACATCTCTTTATCAAATCCAAAACTCCAAAAAAAAAAAAAAAAAATGTTAAGAATAAGAGAACTTAATTACTTAAGGACCCATTTTAAGATCTGAACCAGTGAACAAAATTCCAAGTTTAAAATCTTTAAATATTTGTTGCCCAATCTTTTCGATATTGTGGTTTAAAAAAAGGGAAGAAGATAATGGCATAGTTTGTAAATAAATGAAACGTTAGATTTAAATTGGTAACTTTAATTATTTAACCATTTTTTAGATGGTCAAGACAGTCAACCGTGGTCCTGGGACTTTAACTCTAATTTCAAACTTTTTAGGACCCAAATGCAACACTGGTCACAAAGTTGAGACCCAAAATCAAAATATCCCTTAATATATTTGGAAAGCTTTTTGAATTACATACGTAATGAGTATAAATAAGTGTTAAATTCACACTCTGCTTGAAGTTGTACACAAATGAAACAAGCATACAACGAAGGTTCACTCATGTTCTCTGAAATTCTATCCCTGAAATTCCAGCTTGCTAGCATCCATCAATTAGTTATTCCCCTTGTAATCATCATTGGTAGTTATATCATTTATACAACCTACTATCTTTCTAGTACTTCCTTTGATCTAAATCAGTTCATATACAAGTTCTACTCCACTAAATGCAAGTTTAAAGAAACATTCAACAATATCCAGATCAAAAGTAAACAGTTCATTAAGTTTCATTCAGAAAGTTTCAACACAAGTATTCATCATTACATCCCGATTTTGCATTCTAACAGTTACATTACCACAACTTCTGAACAATCTAGCATTTTTTCTTACCAAAAAAACCTGAACTACTTTCTCCATTTCCTAAATCACCAAAAACATCTGATTCAATACCAAACACCTAAAACAGAAACAAACAGTACTACTTACCAAAATAACACCCAGAATTCCGCTTGCTATACATATCAAAATCACCATCAACATAGAAAAGTAGCCGGCCGAAGTAAGGAGAAGGAAAACAAAGTTCTTACCAACATCTGCAACAAAATAAAGAAGAGTAGGAGCAAGATCAAGTATCGTAAAAGTTGTTTTGTAAAAAACCTGTTGATCATTTTCAAGATTTACTTAAAATCTGAAAATCTAGCCTTTTCCGACACCTGCGAAGAGACTGCCAAAAGCCGTCTTCATCAGTGCTCCATCCCTCCTCTTCATATCTCTCACTGTCATCACTGTCAGATGGTGCCGGTGAAGTACCACTTGAAGATGCAGAGTTTTCACTATTTGTATCTTTTTCAGTCTCCTCCTCCTCAGTCTCAGCATCATGCATAGCTGCATCTCCTCTTTCAGACTCTCCCTCTTGCATGGTCCTTGCTAAGATCTTTGGATTGGCAAGTTCATACTCAAAGCGACTCCTTAATTTCCTCTCCTGGTACCTCTCCATCATCCTCTTATCCTCCGCAGCATCTGAATCAAGATCACTGGTGTCAACCTCCTCCACTGCATACTCAAAACCTCTATCAGAAGCATCAGAATCACTTTCTGTTGCACTTCCATATCTTGGTGCTTTGGAATGCTTCTCAGCCCATTCTTCATCTTTCCTTTCTCTTCTTGCGAGATACTTTGGCTTCCACGCAGCATACAAGTTTTCAATCCTCTCTTCTTCTCTCTGACGAAGTCTCTCTTGCTCTTCTCTCTGACGAATCACCTCATACACACGATGATTGAGTTCGGCTTGGATGTCAGTTCTCAATCTCTGTAACTCTTCAGTGCTTAATGAAAATGCAATAGCCTTGGCTTGATCATAATCAGATGAATATGATGGTTCAACCGGAAGTCTACCAGTACCGGCATTTGGAGGATTTTGATCAGCTATTACCTAAATTCCTTTTTACTCTCTTAATCTTTTCTTTTTCTAAAACAAAATTCCAAAGAAATTTACCTTAGCTATGATAATCTTTCGGCTAAACCTCCCTTTAAAGACCCAATTGTGCCTATTAAATCCCATTTATGGCGCTTGGTTAAGGGTCATGTCGCTTTGTTTCCCACGCCTATTCAAAACCATGCGTATTCTCTTCACCCTCATCATCATAATTACCCTACCAATACCTATTTTCAACACCTAAAAATTACCATAACCATTACTCCTTTAGGAACTGTCATTAAGAGGGGTATTGGTAGGTCACCAAATTTTGATGTAATTTTTTGGGGTCTAATTAAAACCTTTTTTTTTATGCAGATTAGAAGATTGCAGCATCAGTTGAGAGGCACCATTGCGGTTTGGGGCATATCTGCCAGATGGGTTACTAGCTCAACCATCAAACCTATGCATACTACCAAAATGCAACTTCCCAATCAAAACCATCATCCACCACATAATTTTTCCCTCCATTTCTATCTCCACCACCCATTATGCAATTTCATTACCATTATTACATTTGGCAGCTTGTACCATCAAACCTATGAGAAACTAAAAAAAGACAAACCCATTAATTATCCACCAACCCAAACTTCGCTATGCTTACGTACCAACCTCTTATATCCCAGGAAAGCTTACATTGGATCACTGGACCTGTCTTTACTTGGTTCTCTTATTGTCAAACTCACGTGAATACATATATCCCCACACTGATAAAGTATGGGAACGAAAATGACATCTCGTATGATAAACCCTGTCCCCAATTCAGTCATAGCAGCGTAACAACAACTACTTTACACCAAATTTCTCCTGAAATTTTTTCAAATTTTATTCAACTGCCTTCTCATTCCTTTTTTAAGGTTCAAAAACATAAACAAATAAAACCCTTCTGCCATCTCACTATCAACATTGCCTGTGATCAATACCAGTATAATACAAAAAAGAGATTCCTTTCTATACAACTGCATTTTATATTGGTTATTTGTAACTCTCATCTAAATCAGTCTCTATTCATATATATCCAGTTCTCTTACCTAATGGAATTCCCAAATATCCCAGAAAACCATCAAAAGTTAAACCAAGATATTCAAAACCTGTCTACTCAAATGGTCGATAAATTAACTTTACCATCCATCCTTTCTGAACCAGTGTTTATTGACAAAAAAGTTGTTCTCGCAGAGTCTGATAATAACTGGAAATGGTGTATGGTGGGATACTTATGCTGGGAAACCCTGGTTCCTACCTCTTCTATCCGCTTCTATATCTGTAATCAGTGGCCTCTAGCTCAATCTCCTACTGTTACAACATTCAGTGGATTGCGCAACAAAGTCCTTATTAGATTCTTAGCTGAAGAGGATTTCAATAGAATTAACTCTCAGAGACCTTGGTTTGTTTGTGGTTATCTAATGGTGTTAAAAGTTGTTCCAACAGAGGGCTAGCCAGCAAATTATCAGCTCCACTTCACTGAAGAACTAATGTGGTTTATTCTGTATAATATCCCTAAAGAATGCACCGAATTTTAAGATCTTCAGAAACTCACCTTCAATTTGGGAAAACTCATCGAAGCTCTAGATCCTTATGGTAATCATCCTTTAAAGAAGAATGTCAAGGTGTGTGTCAGAATTCCAGTGCAGAAAGCTTTACCAATAGGTATTCCCCTCTTCACCAGTGGAAGAACTCAACCATTCCTGATCGAATGCAGATACATCAAAGTTCCAAGATATTTTTGTACTTCCTGCCGTGTACTTGATCATAAAGATCAAAACTGTCCAGCTTGGAAATTAAAACAGAAAACAGTTAAATAAGCTGCGTCTTCTAGCAGTAAATATGTTCTTCATGCTATCTCAAAACTCATGATGCCACTAGTACCAGAAAACAAACAAGCTGCATCCACCTCCACTGCAATTTTGGATACTGTTATGCAACAAAATGAGATTGTGCCAGATACTCAAATAGAGTCTATTGCTACTCTTGTATGTAATAAAGGAAAAGCTGAGGATAGTGATCAGAAGATGGATAATATCAACCAAAAGGGTTTATCAAACATGTTTCAAATGGGACCTTTCGTCAATCAATCCACAGCGTTGAAGATTTTCGATGTTGGACCGATTCAACAAAACTTGACTCAGCAGAATAATGGTTTACCAATTATCTTCAAACAGGTTACCACCCAGAATGTCACTGTTGAAGCTTCTATCACTGGCTCTGAACCGAGTACGAGTGGTCCGATTCGAACTTCTAACTCCTCAAGAAGATTCAAGATTGTTGTTGTCCCCAGCTCAACACCAATTATCACCAGAGGAACTCTTATTTCAGCTAAGAAAGATGCTCTTTCTAACCTCAAAAGGAAAATTAATCCGAGAGCTGATTTGAGAAAACAAACTAGAGCAAACTCCAGCTTAGCTAGTCTAGTTGTCATTCCAGAAGAACGAGATATCTCTAAACCTGATTATGCCCAACTTTGCCCTCCTATCACCAAATTGGGGGAATTACCTGCTTTCAACCTCTCCAACTGTTCTCTCAATACCCAACCTTTGATTGATTTTATGGGAGCTACAATATACCTGCTGATTCTTCCCCAAACAACAATGGTGTCCGCAATAATTCTCATCCCAATGATGCTACTTCTATTCTCGATTCCACCCAAAATTCTGCTCAGAGTGGTGGTGCTACCAGTGCTTCTCTTGGTGGTGGATCTGACTCCACCACTCAGGTAAATTCAAACCCTTCACCCCCTTTAATTGACAACTCCAATGATGATAGAAACCAATTCCTTGTCAATAATATCAATCTGATTGCTTGGAACATTAGAGGTCTGGGGAAAAAATCTGCTAATAAGGATCTTAGCTTACTTTGTAGGAATGTTAACCCTGACATCATCTTCTCGCTGAGACAAAAATGAACAAAGATTTGGCGGCTAGGAAGCTATGAAATATGGGATTCCTTTGCACTTTTAATGTTTCTAGTGGTGGTAGAAGTGGTGGTCTTGTTCTGGGCTGGAAAAAGGAAATTCAACTTAACATTGTTTCATCCAGTATAAGGGGCATTTATGTTACATCCACTGACATCATTCATTCTAAAACTTGTCATATCCATTTTATGTATGATGAACCTAATAGTAGTTTGAGACAAGCTTTCTGGGAACAACAATGCCAGCAATCTAATGCTCCTTTAGATGAACCAGTTTTCATTATAGGCGATTTTAATGCTATCCTAGGCACTGAAGATAAAAATGGTGGACTAGAGGTTAATGATTCTGATTTCTTAAATATTAGAAATTTCTATTCTGTTTTCAACTTGCATGATCCTGGTTTTTCTGGTCCTAGATTTACTTGGTCTAATATGCAATAAGGTCCTGATTTAATTCTTGAAAGATTACATAGATGTCTTTTAAATCAAATTGTTGAGGATCTTTGCCCCAAACTGTGTGTTAATAATCTACCTAGAGACTCTTCTGATCATTGTCCCATGCATATTAGTTTCAATTATGAGGAAGTTTGCATGCCTAGACCTTTTCACTTTATGGCTATGTGGATTGAAGATCCTACTTGCAGAGATATCATTGCTAACTCTTGGTCTGTGAATGTTGTAGGCTCTCCTGCCTATAAATTAAAAGCTAAGCTTTTAAATACTAAAAGAGGTCTTAGGGACTGGAATAAATCTTATTTTGGTAATATTCAAAACAATATATCTACCATTAGAAAAGAGTTGGTTGAGGTTCAAGTCTTTAATCCTACTAATACTAGTACTACTTCTAGACTCAAAGCTAAATTGGAATACATCTACAATCTATAGGAACTATAGTGGAAGGATAAGTCCAGGGAGGTTTGGCTCATGGAAGGTGACATAAATTCACCCTATTTTCATAGAGTCACTTTCTTCAGGAGAAAAAGAAATGATATTGGTTGGATAAAAGACTCCACTAATACTGTTCTAACTGATAGAGATAGTATTGGAACTTCTTTTATAAATTATTTCAAAAACCTGTATACTTCTCACTCTCAACAGCTCCAAGATGAAATTCTTGTTGATCTCCCCATCAAATTTTCTCCTGAAGACAACTCCCTCTTGAACTTACCTCTAACTGCAGAGGAAATAAAAAATGTTGTCTTTCAAATAGGGGGAAAAAGGCTCCAGGTCCTGATGGTTTTACTGGCTTGTTTTACCAAAAAAATTGGGATATTGTTGGTGAGGCTGTTATTGACATAACTCAAACTTGCTTTAGGACAGGTCACATTGCAAAAGTTTTTAGTTACACTAATATAACTCTCATCCCTAAAGTCCCTCTTGCTGAACTTGTTTCCCAGTATAGGCCAATAGGGATTTGTAATTTCATCTATAAAATTCTTTCCAAAACTCTGGCTAATAGACTTAAACCTTTTATGAATAACATCATTTCTCAAAACCAAAGTGCCTTTATACCTAAGAGGAGTATTTCTGATAATATTCTTCTGGCTAATGAGGCTATATTTGCTGTCAATCACTGTGACAAAATTGAAGGCATTACTGCCATTAACTTGACATGTCCAAAGCTTATGATAAGCTAGAATGGTCTTTTCTTGAAAGTATTCTGACTAGAATGGGTCTCTCAAACCACTGGATCAAGCTCATTAACCAGTGTGTTTCTATTGTTTCCTATTCTGTTCTTCTCAATGGTAGCCCTACAGGTTATTTTCAACCTGAAAGAGGTCTCAGACAGGGGGACCCTCTTTCCCTCTATCTCTACATCATCTGCTCTGAAGCTCTTTCCTCTTACATTGATAGCCTTCAAAAGAAAGGAATCTTAGAAGGCATCAGGGTTTGTAAAGATGCTCCTGAAATGACACATCTGTTGTTTGCTGATGATTCCCTCTTATTTTCTAAAGCTACTACCCACAACTTTCAAATTATAAAAGATTATCTCCAAAAGTACTGCTTAGCTTCTGGGAAAGAAATAAATTTTGATAAATCTGGTATCTTATTCAGTAGGAAAATTCCTGAACATAGGAAAGCTATTTTGGCTAATATTCTACAGATTAATAACAGAGATTTGGGAGAAAAATATCTTGGCACTCCTACCGTGTTTCAAGCTTCTAAAATTCAAACCCATATGGATATTCTCCAAACTGTGGATGCCAGAATTACTATCTGGCTACACAAGCTCCTGTCTCAAGCTGCTAGAACTACTTTGATCAAACACATTGGCCAGGCTATCCCCCTTTTTCAAATGGGAGCTTTTATTATTCCTAAGCATCTGTGTAAATAGATGGACTCCCACCTTTGTAAATTCTGGTGGGGAGAAACCTTAGATCCTAAAGACAGAAAATTGCATCTTCTAGGATGGGACATTCTTTGTTCCCCTAAGGCTGAAGGGGGCCTAGGCTTCAGAAAGGCTGAGCTAAACAACCTGGTTATGCTAGATAGGAATGCCTGGAGAATTCTAGAAAATCCTACTTGTATGCTAGCTACTGTTCTCAAAGCTAAATATTTTCCTAAAACTGATTTCTTGAATGCCAAATGTACTGGCAAGTGTTCTTGGACTTGGAAGTGTTTGCATGCCATAAAAGAACTTATCAAGCCTTTTATTTCTTGGATTGTAGGGGATGGTCAATTTATTGACCCATGGTGTGATAAATGGTTCCTTCCTTGGGATCTGCCACACCCAACCCTCTAGTCCCTCTTGATCCTAGTATTAAAGTTTCTTATTTCATTAATCCTCATACCAGAACCTGGAATATGTCCAGGCTTAACACCCACTTTGATAATGCTTCTGTTAAGAAGATTGTCACTATTCCCTTAAGCCAGCTTTGCACTCCTGATAGGAGGGCTTGGGATCTTTCAAAGAATGGCAAGTTTTCTTCAAAATCTGCCTATATGGGGCTTAGAGGTCTTAGACCTTCCCCATGTAAAAACCTTTGGATGCACATTTGGAAAATCAGGGTTCCTTACAGAATCCAAGTCTTCATATGGAAAGCTGCTAGAAATGCTCTCCCTGCCAGATTCATCTTGCATACCGGAATGCCTATGCATAATGTTGAGTGTGCTAGATGTAATGATCCTCAAGAATCCATACTGCATACCCTCGTCCTCTGCCCCTTTGCTAGTCGTGTTTGGTTTCTTTCTGATTTCTGCATTAACTCTCAGTTCTTTCAAAATAAATCCTTCATTGATTGGTTATTGTTTTGGTTAATTGATCCTTTGTCTAGACTATCTGATGAAGCTCAGTGTTTTTTTGTTGCCATTCTGTGGTCTCTGTGGACTAGTATGAATAATCTTATATTCCAAAACATTCAGGAAAACCATGCCACTGTTCTTGCTAGAGCTAGAGCCATGCTTTTAACTAGAAAAATCTGTCTCACTGTCTCTCCTACTACCCCTGTAAACCTAAGTGACAAATGGATGCCCCCCTCTATTGGATGGATAAAATGTAACACTAATGGTGCCTATGATGACATTACTAGAGCTAATGGTGCAGGATTTGTGATGAGAGATTTCTCAAAGCTTCCTTTTGTGCTTCCCTGGTGTTTGAAGTAAAGTCTGCTGAAGAAGCTGAAGCCAGAGCTATTTGGGCAGTCCTGAAGAAAGCCTTGGAGCAACAGTTAACTCATGTCATTGTTGAAAGTGATGCTAAGACTCTTATCGACCAATTTTCTGCTGGCCAGTTCGATAGAGACTCGCGTACGGATGCTATTTTCAAAGACATTCAGTTTTTCTCTTCCAAATTAGTAGCTTGTATTTTTAGTTTTCAACCACGTGTTTGTAATTATGTAGCTCATGAGTTAGCGCAATGGGCAAAAACAAACAATGCCTCTATGTACTGGTATGTGCCTCCTATTTGGCTCTTGCCAACAGTTGAGGGGGATCATTAGCCTTGTTGAAAGCCTTTGTCTAAAAAAAGAAAAAAGAAAAAAAGTGTTAAATTTTATTTTACGAGAAAAATATCATTCTATTAAAAAGAGTAAAATTATGCATGTGCATCGCACATGTGGTTTGACTAGTACTAATACTAATATAAACAAAAGAGCTATTTTTTTTTGTAGGAAACCCCCTAAATTACTAAGTTGCCCTCATTTAAATTACTAAGTTCTGTTATATCATGTAATTTCAATAAAAATTAAGGGTAGAAACATATATTAAATAACACCGGATTAAAAAAACCATTAAAAACGTATATATTTATATAAATACCATTGTTTTAAAAATAGATCAAAAATTTTAAAAACTTAACGCCTTTCAAAATATACACCAAATAGTACGAATACGAATAATCTTATGTTTAGTAACCAATTTTGAATATCTTATTCAGAGTCGTGCGGGAAGATACTGCAGGTAAGTAGTAACCTCGGCTGATCCAAGAAAATTATGACTTTTTTTGTTTTAGTGTAATTTTTGTTGCATAATTTGGTGGTCTCGAAAGTGTAACCTAGAATTCAATCTTTTCCGTTCTGTTCTTATACCACAATCAAATATTCTGATAGACGACAAAAATATGTAAGAAATGCAAAAACTACTAAAGCATAATTATTACAAAGTAATGCATGAACTCGTTATTACATATCTCCTTCAACATTAACAATTCGACAATTCCATATCTCCCTCAACACTAACATTACCACACTTCCATATGGAAATAAAATCTTTTACATCTCTCCTCAACATTAATATTACCACACTTCCATTACGGAATTGAATCCAGTTTAGGTTCTAACCAATACTTTCCAAACCTGTAAAAAAATATAAATATCTCCAGATATGAAAGTTAAACAAGAAACATGATACGCTTAAAAAGCATGGAATAATTTTGAAGCTAGGACTAGTTTTTAAAGCTAAACATAAAAAGCGGCCATTTACGCCAGATAAAACGGAAAACTGCTACTATGTTTTCCTCCCGAGTATGTTGTTAGCCACTGGGATATCTTTAAATACAAGCAAAATAGAATGCAACGTCTCTCTACTTGATCGACTTTAAATACAACAGCCGGTTTGGTTTAGCAAGCATTTGTTAAGAAAATCACAGATTACTTCTTTTTATTTCCAATTCTTTGTCAAGAAAATCAATCAATAAAAAATTTAGAAAGAGTCTCAAATGGACCCTTAAAGGGATATAGAATGACAGCGATAGTCTACATAGTTTTTCAACCCTTTTTAATGCCTCCAAGCTCGCTGCCCTGCACATACCATTTTATATATGACACAACGTTCATCCAAGAAAAAAAAATTAAAAAAAAATGGGAAAATCAGAAGAACAAGCTTCTATTTTTTTCCTGACAGAGGAAAACAAAAAGGACCTTGTGAAGTCTCTGATGGAGAAAAACGTCAAGCACAGAAAGCCCTACACTACACAAGACCATGAGGCCCATGATGACAAGGGAAATCAATGGCGTCAGTGGTAAAACCGAACGATGAGGTTTATGCTTTTTAATAGAAATGAAAGGTAAAAGTAGCTTACCGAAACATTTACACTACTGTTTTGAGATCCACTGTCCCTGTAGCACTGCCTTCTTCGGTCATAGCACGATCAGGATCCTGTACACAATGGTATTCATCAGTTCTGTTTTGATTTTTGGAATGAATATCATCCATCGGTAAAATTTTACCATAAAGACTAAAGATTCAAGAAATTTGGAGCCGATAGCCTTACCTCCATTCCCCATTTAATATAATCTGGCGACTCGCACGCCTTGTATTCATCAACTAAGCTCTCTATTATTTCTCGAGATTCATCAAATTCAGAAAGATCATTATCCTGGAAGAAGAAAAAACATAATTCGTGTAAGATGTTCAAGGAAATACTAAATATTTATTTATTCGACTCAACTTCCTCAAGTGAAAGTCATTCTCTTTCATTTTTAGCACTTGTAGAAATTTACGGCGACACGGACACTGTGTCAGTGTGTCGTGTCCAAAACGTTACCTTGACACGACAAGGTAAAAAACTAGAAAACGGGGACACGGTATATACAAAATAGTTCAGTAGTATATCATAGATAGCAAAACACATACATACATAGATTATACAAAAAACAGCACTGCAAAAAACAAGACTACACTGATTTTTTCTACTTATCTTCATGCCTGATAGATTAGCTGTAGTAGTTGGCCTGTGGCTCAACTGTCACCACATGGTGGAGTTACGTAACTAGGTACATTAAGGCCTGAATTGGCTAATTCTTGTTCTGTAGGTGCATCCAACCTAGTTTCATCAATAAGCACATCCCAACCTAGAGAGAAGGTAAGAATATCTATTTTACTAGAGAGAACAGCTTCTCAAAGAAGCTAACAAAAATATATCTTATCGTTTATTCTCTAGAACATCCTTACAGCTGTCCATCTGAAGTTTAAATCTCTGATTTTGATATTCTATTATATTTTCAGGGAAGTGAGCCGTGTACACGCGTGTCCGTGTCCAAAAGTGTCGACACGGCCAAAAAAAAAATGGCGTGTCGCCGTAACACAGAGAAATAGTAATGATCTGGTTCTAAACCTGTTTAAGTGATTGACTACAAGCTTTGACTAATAAACATGTGACTAGCATACTGTTTTATAATAAGGGAAGCAGAATCAGTTTTAACTGTAACAATTTTAAAGTTCACCAGATGCATGGTATAAGAACGTGGAAAGTAAGACAGTTTGTCAAATGGATTAAATTAGATAATTAAATCAGGCTTTAAGTTGAATATGTGAAGTAGGTAATATACATATGTCTGAGATGTAAACCCTGCCCTTTTTTGAAGGCATTTTCGGATCATGCTAGATTGAACAAAATAGATGCATATGTTTAGAGAAGATGATAATAATACATCAAACGTTACAAGTGTCTCAGCTTGTGACTGACATGTGGGTAGGGTATGGCAAAGATAGAGTCTCATATTAGATGACACAGTGGAGTCCAACACAAAGGCAATTCCGAAGGGTGAATTGTGGTGGAATTCATGGTTCCAAAATGAAATGAACCTTAAAAAAACAAATACACTTTGAGAGTGTCTGGCTTACCGCAAACATAGGGAACTTGCGATAATTGTCAAGAAAGGCTTGCTTCTTTCTCAACTTCTCATACTGGCTCAAACATTTGCTGAACAAGTGCCTTATACTCGTATGGCTTGCAAGCATTAAACCGCTAACCTGAGAAGAGAGCATGAAGAAATTTTAGAAATGTTTTATGTATACCTCTGGATTCTTTTGAACCAAAGAATGTCAGCACCAGAAAATAGCTGATTGAACCTATATACACTCAAGCACAAGATAGAACTTACTCTATGAGCAGTCTGAACATAAGGGGACTTCCTAGAGAGTGCAACCTGCAAAAAAAAAAAAAAAGGATTGAAATGGATGCTTAAGTTCTAAGGATTAAGAAAATGCTTTGAAAAGCATACCTGGATGCTAGCAGGACCCCATTCAATGAAATTAACTAGCTTCCTTTCACGTATTCTCTGCAAACTTTCATGAACCTGATTTTGGAAAAAGAAAGCATAAACAAACAGGCAGAAAAATCTACAAACATTAAATAAGAGTTGATTACTGAAAAAATTTGGACTACAAACACAAAGTCACCAGCAAGTAAGATTAGGCCCTGAGCAAGGGTTACATTGAAAAATAAAATCAACAGCATGTAAGTTCAAGTACACCAAAGCTAGAACATCCCAGGTAAAAAACAATTACTCGAACAATAAAAAAAAAAAATTGGCTGATAAATTGTCAATATGAAGGACGGATGGGAAATTAATACCGAAAAATCAAAACTCATTTAAAATCACAAGGAAATGAATTCAGTGTTTCCTTTTGGTAGTTTCTGCTCTTTCCATCCAGAACCAAAACTCATTCGCGCAAAAGTTAATGTTCGTAGATAGTTACTTCTTTTTCTTTTTTTTTCTTTTTTTTTTTTGTAAATTCATAGGTAGTTACTTGAATAAAATAAAATAAAAATCGTCTTCAGTGCCGCCTCCCATAGATCGAAACATTTGATATGGTCCGACAATGAATATTTGTAACCATAGTCCATTTGACAAAAGGAAAACTAATTGGTGATGGCTTTTAAACATGACTTATATGGGCTGATACCAGCTCTACTAGGGGCTGATACCAGTCCACCAATCCAATGGTCAGGATCGCCTGGATCTTTTTGTCCTATATGGACTGGTATCTGCCCTTAGTAGAGCTGGTATCAGCCCATATAAATCACGGCTTTTAAACCAGTGATGTGTAAAAACTGCTAACATTGTTGAACTTCAATGCTCAAAGCCTCAGACTAGTCAGTTTTATAACTTATGAATAATGACAACATCATCATGCTTGCTTGACCATATCAATAATGAATGCTTGTTTTCCCTACTTTTGACAAACTTTAGGTCACTAGAGTTAGGAAAACAGCATAAATCCTACTCTTGACTCCAGGACTAAGGTGTCTAATTTAAACACCAGAGGCTAAATCCTATGCTAATATTTACAAGGAGACTTAATAACCAAGATGTTGAATCTTCTAGACTAGACAAAAACTGGGTGTACGCAAGTGACATTCCTATTCATTTTGTCTTCTTGAACCAATTCCACAATAATAAGAATTTGAATGAACAACCACTGCCAAGCAGAAAACTGACTTTGTCAAACAAATGTGATGTTTCAAACAGCATATAAGCTATGAACTTCTTAGAAAGGGAAAGTCTAGAGAGAAGTTCACTCAGTATTTTACTTCTATATAATGAATTACTTATCATGAGAATACGAGATACAAAGATGAAACTTGGGTGATAAAATAAGACGTTTTGCAACAAAATATTACCTGAGTTGGGTCAACTTCTCCTTGAATGATATTTAATATTGATATATATTTTGCTTGACTAGCTTCCTTAGTTCGAGCATAAGAGGAAACCATGATATTCTTGGTCTGCAAAACCATGTCATCCGTTTTAGAAGCAGGTTCATGGAAAAAGGAAAGTTATGCAAGCATTTCAATCAGCATGGTGATCTTGCCTGCAGAAGTCTTCTCATAACATCTAGTACTGTAGTTTTGCGGATCACATTAGCCTGCCAGTGAAAGAAGTATCAGCATCAGACCATCAGAACAACTTTTATTAGATGGCTTTTAATGCAAAATTCAAATATTTCGAAGAGAAAAAACATAAGAAAAACAAAAACAAATATGTAAAAGAAAAAGAAAAAAGAATAAGCAATAATGGAGTGACCATCCATAACAAAAACCAGGAGAGTAACAGAGTCAAATGTCTTAGAGAGAACTTTGCATATACATGCCTGAATTTTAGGCAAATTTATACCCTTGTTAAAAAAGGTTTCAGGAAAGAATATTTTGTATTTCCAAGCAAGGTTTAGAAAAGGTCACACTCTGTGTTATGAAGTTCAATGGATTATAGCTCAGGCTTCAAAAAAGAAGCGAGTCATCTTTAGTTTAAACTGACAACTAGGCTACACATAAGGCTATGTAAAAAAGCCTGTTGAGTCACACGAAAGGTTGAGAACTTCTTTACCATTTGGGGTTAAGTGTCAAAAAGGTCAACAGTGAAAGTGATAGCTTTTCTCAACAATTCTCAGGTAAGTAACTTATTGTCGTTTAGGAAAATTAGCAAGAGAGCAAGCTCAATCTCCATGCTCTGGAGCAGCACCCAGATCGACCTCTACGATGGTTTTGAGACTTCCCTTATTCTTCCTATATACACCACAGTGGGAACCCCAAAATTCCTAGTGGCAAACAGAAACCAGTTTTTCTCAGCTCTCGGTTACAATCCACATTAAGTTTTACCAATATCAAGTACCCACATAATGACAGCAGCCCCACGCTAAACTTATCTTCCGAAAAGCTATCCTTTATGGCACTCTAAAAACTTGTCTTCTAAAAACTTTCCCATACAAACCATATTCCAATATCTAAAACTAAAATCATATTTCCAAAACCATCTTATGTTGAATTGTCAAAATTTTGTTTCATTTATATATTTCTTAAACGAAAGTGTCACAGGGATTACAGACTAGTTACCTTTTATTAGGACTTTGAAAGTAATTACATGCTACAATAAAAGCTAATGCTAGACCATTTCATTGCAGATAAAGGTCTAAACTCAAAGGATTGCAAAACAAGTAATCTCTACCTACGGCAGGGACCTTAGAATGGGCCTTCAGTAGTTTCAAGTTAAAATTACGCTTCAAAACATAATTGCTACAAAATGGATAGATTCATTGGTAACCCAACTGTTCCTTACTCATAATTGCACACTTAAAAAAGGGAACTTGAGGATTAGGAATAACCTGACGCTCCACTGTAAGTGGTGTATATCCAGTCATAAGAAAATGGCATCTTGGTGTTGGGATTAAGGATGCAAGAAGTCCGACCAAGTCATTATTCATATATCCCGGATATCGTAGGGTGGTTGTACTTGCTGACATCACAGTAGAAACCAAGGAATTTGTTTGTGCAAATGTAGGATTTGATAAGTGAAGGCGCTCCACGGCTATTCTATTCAGTGCAGTATTGTCAAGCACAACAACACAATCTGCATTTAGTGTTAGCCGCTTTAGCGTCAAAAGTGAGTTGTATGGTTGGACCACGACATCACTTGTCTCCATCTGATTTGGAAATACACTATATGTCTGAACAAGTTTTTTGCTATAGCGATCATTCAGAGTCTCCAACAAATATGAACCCATTCCTGAGGCAAGACAAAGTAATCAATCAGTAGGGTAAACCCCAAGCTCAAAACATGCCCAGCAAAACCTAAGAATATCAATTGGCATCTTTTCCTTCTAAAAGCCCAAGGCTCAAGGTTCAGACTGTTTGGTGTTTTTTCGTTTAAGCATCATAATTTCATATGTGGTTAAAGTTCACAGTGGCATCCGTATTAAATGAAATTAAGTTTAACCGCTTTCTTCCTAAACACAACTAATGCACTTGACTTAGATGTTGAAGATCCCTCTCTTCTTAGAAATGCTTTTGCGTTCTGGCTTCACTAAACCTGTGTGAACTGTGAATGGATGGAAAAGGGTATCAGAGACGATGCGAACTATTATCGTAAGGTAGCTACATACAGTTAAACCATTTAACTAATTTGGAACTAAGAGCAACTCACTAAAACCAGAGTGGCGATGATGGCTGCACCCAAGGAGAGGCCATGATGTTCAGAATAGTTGAATCTCAAATTTGGCGGACTTACTTAACAGGCTTATCCCAAGCCCAATAAGGCAAGTCCAGAAGTACCTCATTAGATTCACACAACGTTCTTGCATATAAACCCGATGAACAAAATTCTATAGCTATGAAAACCAAAATTTTCAAGTCAAAATAGCAAGAAGAACCAATCTTTTCAATACCTCATGAAACCTTTCATTAGTTTGAAAACATCAAACTGGTGGATAATGGTAAATATAGAGTTTTCATGTTTACTGTCTGATGTGTGTATGCAGAATAATTATTCAAGTTCATGCAGGAGGAGCACTTTGTGCCCCATCACTGGTTTGAGTAGCCAATCATGAATCAACCAGGCTTATTAAAACTGAGAAGAAAAAAAGAGAATATCGGAAGCAATAAAAAAGAAGGTAAATACCTGAGCCAGTTCCTCCAGCAATGGAATGGCATAAGACAAATCCTTCAAGACTATCACTTCCATCTGCTTCTCTATCAACCATGTCCATTATATCCTCTTGGACTTGCTCCCCCTGGTTAAGGATCAAAGGTTAAGTAAACAAAATGAAGCTCATGGTATTCTGGTTACAACAGGCTTGTTAAAATATCCTGACATATCCAAGTGAACAAATTAAAGAATGAGAGAGAAAGTAAAACACCACATATGCCTAGAAGCATCTTAGGTATCTATCATGTGGAAGTTTGTTCAGATATATTGTTGAGCGACATGCCTATGCAATTTCTAAGAATGTAGAATCTTGTTTTCTTCCTGAGCAATTGTAGACTGAAAATAGAGTAGCACTGAGCAAAAAGGACGGAATGATTTGATGGCTTTCAGATTTCAGTACATAAAGAACAATGAGAAGGTGGAAGTGTGATTATACATTTGTCAATCTTGCATACCAAAGAGAAAGCAAAACAAATGGTTGTCTAGTTGCGAGGTTCCAGGCATGAAATGGAAAATATAAAGGTTTCAGATACTGCCCCTCATTAACGTTTTCATATTGCATCAATAGAGAAGTCACTAATAAAATAAGAGGATTCCAATTACACAGTATGAGATACCAACTAACAAACCTGGTGGTACCCACTAGCCCAGTTATTCCCAGCACCGCCTCCATGATCAGAGACAAATATGTTTTCATGATTATACAGATTGCGATATTCACTGTTTTGAATACCATTGATAACTCTAGGCTCCAAATCTATCAATAGAGCTCGTGGTATATAGTGTTGATCATCGGCTTGATAGAAAAATACATCTTTCCTGTCACCCCCCTGCAACAATTAGATTGGGGGAAACCACTGTCAATGTCAAGATAGTATTGCATAAAAGGGAGTACAGACCCTTGTGGATATGTTAACATATTAGATATTTGAAATCCTAAACAAAAAAGTTGAGTGTCATTTAAAATTCGACATTTTGGTAATGGTTGAATAACTCATGTACTCTTCTCCCTAAATTGTAGGATATAAATTCTTCGACCCAAAATAATCTTTTGTTATGGCTTTAAAGATATGATACCTTCCAACACATAATGCAATAAAATAGTTTAGTAGTCTGAGGTTTAGAAATCAAACCCTAGAGTGCTTCTATAACTATATGCAGCTAAAGCTTGCCTTAAAATTCTTCTGATTTCTCCAACAGAGACACATTGTAAGATGAAAATTACTTCAACCTCTCCAGGATTATTTTATTTTATTTTTTGCATTAAATTAATGTTTTACTAAAAGGTAACCCAATCTTTTTCAGTGAATTAAACTGACTGATCACCACAAACAGAAGCAGTTAACTTCAATACATTAAACCCACATGAATCATAAAAATCTCCAATACTGGAATGTTCTAAAATGCTTACTTCAGTAAGCGATTTTCTGTAACAACACAACCTGAAAGAAGCGTTTGCCCTAATTTAACCTAGAAAATACACTTCAAGTGAAACAAATACAAGTGAACAAAAAAAAAAAAAAAAACAGCAGTAGACTTTAGAGAGTGAAAACAAGGGTTATGAGAGAGATGAAAGAAAAAGAGCAAAACCTGGGTAGCGAAATCTTCAAGAATCCCGTCTTTGCTGATACCATGTTCAAGGCAAAGTTGCTTCCAAAACTCCATTCCGATCTGGTTTCCACATTGTCCAACTTGAAGCGTAATGATCTCCCTAGGCATTTTTTTTTTTTGGGTTGCGTTCAGGAAGGAAAAAAACAAGGGTTTTGAGAAATGAAAGTTGTAGGGGTTTTTCTTTTTTTATTTCTCCTTCTGTTTTGTGAAATGAACACTCGAACAGTCGCGCGAATGAGTTTTAAAAGGAGAGGGACAAGGTGACGGGCTACCACCAGGGAGGTAGGGTGTCTCCGCTTTTATCTTTTCTTGCCGTCTAAATGGTTTTTTTTTTTTTTTTTTTAATGTTCGCCGGAGAATAATATCACACGACCCCCATTTGCTAAGACCAAGGCTAAATCCTAAGTCCTATGGTTTTCTAATCTAGCATCTAGATTGGCATTTAGAATACCCATTTAAGTCTTATGGTCATTCCAATCTAGTATTTAGATGCGATGATGCTAAATCCTATGGTGTGCTAATCTAGCAGCTAGATTAGCAGCTAGGGCAACCTACTAAGTCCTATGGTAGTTTTAATCTAGCATACTAGATGCGCTGAATCATTCAGCGAAAAGTAGATTTAGGAAGCTGCGCTGAATCATTCAGCGAAAAGTAGATCTCCATCTCAACCGTCAGATCAAAAAATAAGTCTAGATGCGCTGAACCATTTCGCGAAAAGGTGATTTTGATTGCGCTGAACCATTCAACGCAACTATCTCGCTACTAGTTCACATGCGAGTAATTGCTATGAGAAAGAACTAGTGTTAACAAATAGACAACACTTTTTCTTTTTTGAACTGCAACACTTTTTGGCTAATCTAGCAGCCAGATCTAGCCCATAGGACTTAGTCTGAATGGAACATCGAAAGGTTGATTTTCTCTGCGCTGAACCATTCAGCGAAACTATCTCGCTACTAGTTGGAATGCGAGATATATCTGGAAAGAGAAGTAGTGTTAAAGAATATGCAACGCATTTTGTGTAATCTGCAACGCTTTTTGGCTAATCTTAGTCCTATGGGCTAGATTTGGCTGCTAGATTAGCCAAAAAACGTAGTAAATCTTTCTCAAAGTGTTGTCTATTCTTTAAAACTACTTCTCTCTCTAGATATATATCTCGCACGTGAACTACTAGCGAGATAGTTTCGTTGAATGGTTCCACGTAGCCAAAATCACCTTTTCGCGGAATAGTTCAACGCAGGATAGAAAATTCCAAGGTATATGCGCTGAATGGAAACGCGCAGGATGTTTGCGCTGAATCGAACGCGCAACACCTCTGCGCTGAACCATTCAGCGGTAACAGAGTGTGACCTTTTTTTTAATCTTACACCTAGTTTACACCATCAATAATTAAATGTTTATTAACCATGTTTTGTCACTCCCGTTACACCACCAACGGCTATGTTTTCAAATTTTGAACTTTGAAATGTTTGACAATTTATTCCAACGGTTGTTTGTTTCAAAATTTGAAAATTTACCAAACTAAGGAATTATTTCATTATATTGCAAAACAAGGTTACAATGTTTTCTGAAGGAATTAAAAAGTACATTGAAATTAAAATTCTACTTCTAAAAATTAAAAAGTTCATTGAAATTAAAATTCTACTTCTAAATTAACTTCTGAAAATTAAAAAGTATACTGAAATTAAAATTCTACTTCTAAATAACTTAAATTATTACTAATAATCACTTTAATTTAGAGGATAGGATCAAGGACATTACGGACCAGAATCTCGTTCTTCCATTTTTTGCAGAGAGGTTTCTCCCAATCCTCTACTTAATACATATTTTGGTATTTTCAAGTCAGTTTCTCTTTGTTGGGTTTGTGCCAAGATTGTAGAGTTTTTCATGTGCTTCTTAAGGTACTCTTCCTCTGTTTCATACTTGGAAACTCTTTGTGCTTGCGATTTTTCAAGAAGTTCGATGATCTTATCCATTTTGTCATCTGCTCTCTGTGATGCTTTAGCCTCACGAGACCTTCGTTTGGAAGATTCTCTCACTGAACCTCTAACATCATCTGTTTGGTTGAAATAACGTTTTTTACGTGATATGTCTGAGGTTTCAGAACCAAGGGTAGATGGTTTTCTCTACTTTTAATGTAGTTTCTCAAGGTAGCCAAGGATATGAAATTAGTCTTAAAGTTCCATGTACCATGATTTTTGAAATCTGGGAAATAAATATCATCCATAACATCATATGTTAGCTTACTACCCAACTGCGGCATAACTACTTGACGTTTACTAGGATCACCCGTGGGAATTCCCATTAACATGTATCAATCTAAAGGAAGGATGTCAAACTCAATCTCCTTAAAATGAAATCTCTTGGTTTTTTCCCACCATCTCTCAGCTATGGCTTCAACTAAGCCTCTATCCGCATTGGCAAATCAAACGCAAAAACAGAAGAAAACCCACAACTATCACAGTATCGTTGTGCTGAAGGATTATTATTCACTACAATTTTATATAACACTTCAACTTCTTTCAAGCTACTTCTAAAGTTTACACTCCGAGGATCACACATAACATCGTTACATATACGACTATCTTTATTCTTTGCCAATACTATTTCCAAACCATCTCGAAAATCGTCCATACTCATACTACAATCAATAACGAAAGGAATAAAAATCAATCACAAGACTAACTAAATTTACGTACAAATTTCATTCTTTTTCATAACAAATAATCATATAAATTTTCATCACAAATAATCATACAAATTTACCTACAAACTAATCATACAAATTTTCATTCATTTCATCACAAATAATCAAAATTTCAAATTTTTTTCATCAAATAATCAAATTAAACTCCCAAAATTCTAAAAATCAATTTCAATCATGGATTGTGACACATATCATCTAAATCATCTAACTCGTCTAATATCAATCATCAATTTCATCAAAATATCATCGTAGTCAAAAATCATAAAACTTAAAACCTAAAATTTAAATTTCTTACCCCAATCGATTTTATGGACGAAATCGAACCAAACCACCCTCAAACGATTCCAAACTTGATGCCGATCAAACCCACAGAGCGAATTGAAAAAATGATGAAAAAATCGCAAATGAATCAAACATGCAGTTCTTGGCGGGGAAAGAAATGAAGAAGGAATGAAGGGGAAACCGACTTATATCGATGAAACGGGGATTTTGGCAGCGCTGTTTGGTTCAGCCCAACCGCGAAATGGTTCCGCACAGTCAACCAGTTTGACTGGTCATGCGCTGTTCCATTCAGCTTGAAAAGTGCAAAAAGTTTTTGCACTAAATGATTCAGCGCGACCTCGATCTTTGGTTCTGCGACTAGCATACTAAATTAACATTGCCATAGGACTTAGGAGGTTGTCCTAGCAGACAATTTAGATGCTAGATTAGAAGACCATAAGCCTTAGCTTAAGAATAGTGCCATCTCGCACGGCTAGCGGGAAAGCTATCAACATCCTAAAAACTCAATACCATCCCTCACTCCAGAATAAAACTAGCAACAATGGAGTTTACTCTCCCTTTCATTGGCTGGTTACCATAACCATGCTCCCTCGTTGGCTTGGATAAAAACCATTCGTGTTCGTATGATGAAATTTGGTGAAATATGGTACGTTGATGGGGAAACCCGCGGTGTAGATTGGGTAGGTGGTCGATACACACCCGACGGACGGCTCTCATTATTTGTTATGTCTGACCGCTAGATGGCGAAGATCTTTGATTGGACGACTTAAAATTATTACGTATAATTACATTGAGTTTACATATTTTTTTTAAATCATAGCCGTGGAATTATTCCAAAAAAAAATTACTATATTAATTTCGAGTATTTATGATAAAAATACAAAAAAAAAATACTACATTAATTTCGAGTATTTATGATAAAAATCAAAAAAAATAAAACAATGTCATATTGATTTCGAGTATTTATGCAAAAATAATAAATATGTTTATATGGTAAAAATATCTGATTTATATTTTTTTGGATCGTTTGTAAGGTAAAATAATCTATGGATAATAATTAGTATCATCTTGAAAAATCTAATTTGTGATTATAAGGTAAAAAATCCAATAAATATATGGTAAAAAAATCTGATTTATATTCTTTCATCACTTTTAGGTAAAATCTAATCCATGATTATAAGATAAAGAATCCAATATATATAAGGTAAAAGAAATCTGATTTTACATTTTTGGATCATTTTAAAAAGAAAATATGGATAATTATTAAGGCAGTGACTAAATGCAACCCACGTTTCGGTTAAATGCAATCCTGACTAAATGCAACTCACAAAAATATGTAATTTGCTAAATACAACCTAAATTATTTTTAACAATTTTGTTATATACAACCCTATCGTTGACCGATTTGAATCAACCTAAATCGTATCCTTAATATTTCTTCTTTATTCGAGATAATAGAACGAGAGAGATAGAACGACAGAGAGGACCGAGGAAGTTACCATCACGATTGATTTTTTGCTAGCTTTTTTTTCATGGAGAAATTCACTCGAAGAATCAGCTGAGAACCCCCAAAAAAACATCTTCTCAAAAATCCCTTTCGTGTTCTCCAAAAACGAATAACAAAGATAATAACCCCCAAATCCTTCTTCTCCACCACCGAGATTAACATGTTATGATCCTTCCTCGTTCGCCGAGAAAATCGATTGAAAGCCATTAGAATGCCTCCCAAGTCCCAAAATCCCGAAGCAAAATTGGTTAAATAGCATAAAAGGTAACCCTAGAAATTTTAACTGATTTTTTTTTAATTCAACGTTTGTATATATGCATTTCTCAGTATATATTCAATGTCATCATCAATTTAATACTAATGAAAATTGTAATTATCAATTCTTTTTGATTCAGTTTACTACTAATGAAACAATAACCTTCATTGCAATTCTTCTTTCACTAAGTATTCACCGTACCATGAACAATACTAGTACCAAGTTCTTGTTGTCGAAATTTATGGATTATTGAAAAATCCTCCAATGTTTCTTTCACTAAGTATTCACCGTACCATGAAAAATACTAGTACCAAATTCTTGTTGTCGAAATTTACGGATTATTGAAAAATCCTCCAATGTGATGTAGGAGTGTTATGGGTACTTTTTAAAATATTGTTGCATGTTTCCAGTGTGTTTTGTTGTACATGTTTCTTTTTTCCTGTAATAAGTATCAATGCATCTTCGTATTAACTAAGTGGTTAATTAGTTTTCCTGTGTTTTGTTTCGTAAAAGTAAAAAAAATCATCGTTGCATCTTCCTCATTTTATTAGGCGCGCCACATTAACCAAATTATCGAAAAGGCGTTACAACCAGATGATGATGTGTTTCCAAGTATTACAACACTAGAAAAGAAACACCTCCAACTATGACTGTTCAAGTTGATACAAGGAAACAAAGACATCCAACCCAGAATGACTTTGAGGCTGCGTACGCAAGTCACTTACCAGAGAAAGAAAAAACATAAGAACTTCTTGTGTTTAGTAAATAAAATAACAGTTTCCTTGTAAGAAGTCAGTTGTCTTCTTTTGTTAAGTAGTTCAAGGATTGGCAGGTTTACTATTTGGAATACAGTCTTAAGTTTCATGGTGGTAGTTTATTTAATTCACTTCCTCTCAATATATAACTTCGGGAATACTAAGTAACAGTGGTTTATGTTCTCTCTAACTTCATTGTCACATTCATTATTACTGCACACATCTCTTTCACCACTTTTTTTGGAAGCTCTCATATAGTGTCAGTCAGAAATTCCTGACTCATTGTATTTAAAGTCGACCAGAGTAGACTGACCATTGCGGCTAATGCTTGACCAGACTAGACTGACTATTATGGATAATGCTCGACCAGACTAGACTGACATCAATTACCAGTTAGTGTGAAAGAAATTATCTAATAACAGAGTGTCGACAAGACTAGACTGACTATTACACCTTATGGTCGACCAGACTAGACTGACTATATGCGTTAGAAGTTGAATATCATTTATTGACTGCTTTCATCATGAGTCGAGCAAACTTGGATGACTGCAACATCAACAACATGCGGTAAGAAATAAAAGGATCAGTCATTTATAACTGGCCATTGAGGTAATGATTAATTTCATTCTGGCCTATACTAGGTGTTTCAAGTCAACCATGACTAAACGACTGTGTGTATCAGTTCAGCCTGTACAACTAAAAAGAAAAAATATGGTGCCAAAAATATCACAGTGATAAAAGATGTAAATTCAGTATGTACATAAAAAATAACGAAATCAATGTCTTAACCATACACATCAACAAGGTTTTTATCTAGTATCCTTGATTATTTATTAATAATCTAATCAACTATCACTTAATTGTCTGACCTAATATTCATGATGTTGCAGAATGTATCCATCTTTGTCTTGTAATAGTTTGGCCAGTCCTGTGCATTACCAAATGCTTTCGTCTTCCAAACGCTCCATGTTAGTGGAATCGAAGCACTTAACTTCAGCATATGCATGGCCTAATAGACTGTCAGCAGCCAAATGGTTATGATATCCAACCCTGACGGTTAATTTACATGTATTAGTATCTAGACATGCAGACCTTAGTCAAAAAGGACACTCGCACTTTTTTGTTGTTGTTCATTTTCTTCGCTTTACATTTGGAATCAACAAACTTTCATATCTTATGAGCTTTCTATGTTTGCCACTTCTTTCACATGTTAATTCAACAAAAGAATCCTTACCTCCTTGATTTTTACTTTCTCCCTTTGCAATCACAATCACCATATTGTTCTTTTTTCCCACATTACGGCACCACTCTACAACTTCATCTTTTGAACCAAAAATCTACACGATAAGTGTTAAAACATCAGTGTTACTTCTATCGTATGACAAAACAATTTGATATATTGCCTTTAATATTACCATATTGGTTGTAAAGAGTTATGTGGAATCAAAGCAAAAAACTTTGACAGGTTTTGGCAGCTCGGAAGAACTTGAAGCGATAACATCTAAAGCGAGCTCCCCTTCTTTTTCTTCGGAACAAATTGATCTTTTGTTTGTGTCCTCTAAACATATATCTACCTGAGTTGGAATTTCTTCAATCTGATGGGGAATAACCTACTAAACAAGTTTGAAAATCATATTAAGTATGTTAGTGAAAGATATAAAGATAAACACATAGGGTCATCCGGACATGAATATCCATAAACACATAGTTAAAAACAGGTGATAACCCATCTCGTGGTCGAACATCTATTGCCTACGAGGGTCGGTCAGCCGCGATATCCAATAAGCCTCATGGTCAATCAAACCCTACTGATCAGTTCTTCATCTGAATTTTTTACTACTTAAGTTTTAACCATGAAAGAAAAGAAAGAAAAACAAGGATGCTTACCTCTTCATTGTTTTCAGAAACCTTAACTTCATTTGAACAACAAAGATTTTGTTCCATTCATCTAGGGTTTGGCCTAGATTTTTTAAACTTGGATCACTCATTGAATAAGTGTTATGACTAGGGTTTGAATAACAGTTGATTAATGAAGAAGAAAAAATGAAGGAAAAAAAAACCTAAATATAAACTTACCGTAATGGAAACGGAAACGGTTAATTATTTTTGGGTGGTTAGTTTAGATTATGAGTTGGATTTGACTTGATTTTTTTGGGTTGCATTTAGTCACTTTTAAAATAAAGTATATCAAAGTTTTAAAAGTGGTACCTCAGTTGCATTTATAACCCAAACATATGTTGCATTTAGTCACTACCATTATTAATATCATCTTAAAATCTACAAAAATTGTGTAGGCTAGATAAAAAAAATTGGTGTAATTGTAGAAGTGGTAAGAAAGTTGTCGTTCACTCAGACTTGTAGAGATTTGATTTTAAGATTTAAAAATTAAAAACACTAAAAATAAAGAAAATATATACAAAAGTTGTCACAATATCGAGATGTACTGAGACTCAAGATTCCACCAATTCTCATATTCATGTGGTTCAATTATTAATTCCAGAAAATTATAGCTTATAAGGTAACAAATATTGACTCTTTATTTGACAAAAGTAGATTTTATAAAGCATTAGATGTAAATCATTAGCATGATGCGTCAAAAGTTCTTAGACTAAGCATACACCATCAAATAAAATCACAGATAATCAAGAAAAATCATAAATCAATTTAAAATAGTGCAAAAGTCATAAAAGAATTAAATAGAATTACCACATGCGTATAGAATGGCTTCCTTCATTGTCCTAGTGTTGGGTTTTATCTCTTCATGGAGAAAACACTCTCAAAATAATAATACATGGCTCAAAAGGTGTTTTAATTGAAGAAATATGAGAAGCAGCTCAATCATAACAGCTAGAGGTGTTACAGATCGAGTGTTAGAAGGAGAGTTGCTGAAAAGGTTTAATACAGTTGCTAAAAGTATTTTGTAACCACTGATGAACAGCGAGACTTCTGTTTTGTTGTTGAATACGACTGTTGTTGATACATGAAAATTATTACCCCCTAACAGGGCTAGAGAGCCCCTAAAGGGGTGCCAAACCCAACATGAACAAAGGGGACTTGGGGACTAAGGCCCAAGTCCACTAAGGAGTGTCCATGAGGAGAAGAAGGATAAAGAGGGGATGAAGGGGGGAAAATGAGGTTGTATTAGAGAAGGAGTGGCATTAGTGGTAATTAAGTATGTTTAGGACATGTGGCATGATGTCATAAAAGGAAGGGATTTTGGGAAAGTCTATAAAAGTAGGTACATAGTACAATGGAAAGGAGGTTTTCTCTGATATCATTCCTAGAAAGGGTAGTCATTTGGTGTAGCTAGGACGGGAAGGACCAAAATCATATTCACCCCTCAACAACTGCCTCTGCGACTGACTCTGTTAGTCTAATGTTCTTCAACTTCTCTTCTTCCTGCTGGTGCGTGTTCTTCCTGCAACTTCTCTGCAGCGAACCAGAGCTTCCTAATCACCTCCGTTCGGTCCCCCAACTCCCGATAATCCCTTTTCAGTCTCGAACCCTCCTATTTATATACCACAGGGCAAACAAATCTCGACAATATTTTGGTTTATCCTCCACGGCAAGTTACGAGAATATCTCTGTAATCTTCTCCGCACGCGTCTCCCTAGTCGATCCAAACTCTCCAAATCCTCTTTGTGATGGAATAAAATCTTACAGAGGATATTCTTCTCCTTATTTACTTGAGTAAATTCCAAAAATACACACCATTAAAACCCGAGAATAATTCATATTTGTTTTGCCGAGAAATATAAAAAATCTTCCTTATGTTCTTCTCATGCGGTATCTGGGTTTCCTAATCGATAAGGGCAAGTCCCATATATACTTAAATTCTCCAAACTCACTGAAATATAGACAAAAGAAATCCCGAGAATATCTTGGTCTCTGTCTTAGGAAATCAACGTGACAAACCCCTTTTTCGTTGAACAAAAGCCCACTAGCAAGCCTGTTTCGTTTTAACAATACACTCCAAGTCCAATTCCAGCAAAATTTCTGATCAAATCTTCATAAAAATCAACCCAGCAATTTACGCAGCTGAAAGAAGTTTTCCCGCCAAAATAATATTCTAAAGGGAGAAGAAGGTGGGTGCCCTGAAACCAATATGTGGGTGTTGTTAACCACATGGCATAATAAATAACAATTCAGGGGTACCTTTAGCCAAATTCCTAGGGTGCCCTTATAGATTGTTCAAGTGCCTTAATAAATTCTCCACGGTATCTTCAACTTATTTCCGGGGTGCCTGTAATACATGTTCTGATGCCAAAAGTAATTTTCTCCCGGGGGTGCAATTTCCACTTTTTCGAGCTAATTTCTCCGCATAAGTGTATTTCTCCAAAAAAACGTACAAAGACATAAAAAACCATAATAAATACAAAATCGAGCACTAACAATATATACAATTGAGATTATATCAGACACAAAAATGTGTCTACCAAATATCTTTACAATTAATAATGCTTAATTCCTTTAATATTAATAAAATAGGGAGGGGGTGGGGGGAATTTAGCACCGGTACAAAATCATATTATTATTTTAGCTTTTCATAACATTTTTGGTAGCTATAAGTATCATAAGTTATTTTATTGGTATTTATTTTCTAATAATACAAAAATTGTAAAAATTATTAATATTTTTTATATCGACCGATATAAACACATTTTTGGCAGGGAAACTGTTAGAGCACGACTCGGTCGAACTAGCAAGCGTTGTTATCTTAAGCTTGTTTGTAAAGTTTAGTTGCAAAAACTATAAGTCTTGCTTTCTAGTCTACTTACAGCTAAGTCTCGGATTAGGATAAAAAGTGTAGTTGAGCATTTGACTTAACGGCATTCATCGATTGAAGACGAAGAACTACTAAGGGGAGCTTGTGGAACTTCATCAACAAAAGTTATGTGGAGACTTGAACTCATCTATCACTCAAAAGTCTATCTACTCTATTTCTTATTTGAGACAAAAGTCGTATAGCTATGTAGACTTCGATTATACACATTTGATATTTCGAGTTGAGTTTAACTCGCTTACATATTTCTCGAAATATGTATTGGTAAGCTTTCGCTTTAACCAAGTTCATCTTATATTCTTGAGGAAAGTCAAAAGATGATCATGTGAAAATCGCCTGGTAACATCTTACATGATTTGTGTGAGACAGTCATTTGATGTAGACTCGGAATAATTCGTATTGATCTATCGATCACTTGAAAATTGCTTTGAAGCTAATAATTTGTGCGAGACAGCTATTGTCTTCTAAGAATGTTTCAATGATTGAAATGAGAGTTTAGAACAATTAACCATGATTGGATATAACACAGTATGCGTACTTGTATGCTAACTGTTGCAAGTTATTCAAAGTCCAGGAACCATAGTATGCATACCCGTATGCGTACTGGTTGGTTCGTTGAAAGTCCGGGAACTTAGTATGCATACCCGTATGCGTACTGGCGTAAGTTCAAGTCCGGGAAATCAAATGAGTTTGGAGGTATGCGTACCCGTTCGCATACTTGAGTAAGTTATGTTCTAAAATCGGTTCGTTCATGAACTAATACATTTACATAATAAGGAATGCAATCTTTTGCAAACCGTGGCTATAATGTTCATGTATTGATTCGAGTGAATCAAAATCGATTTTGCTTCAATTGTGTCTTGTATACTTCATATAAACAATTGAACAACTCTATAACTAGTTTCATTTGAGTCATTTGAACTAGTTGTGTTACGATGAACAAGGTTAATATGAAAGTGTTTGTATGGCTAACTTCGGTTAACTATTATTGAGCCAACAAGGTGTACACGTTTAGGTACGGTTACCCATTTCTAAATGAAATCACTTTTCATTTGTGTGTAACAAGCTAAGTTCGATCTAACGGTTGAAAGATATTAGCTTGAGTCTAATCAGGTTTTCATCTAACGGTGAATATTGAATGCTTTGTTACCAAGATAACATTGATTGCAAACCCTGATTTGAAGACTATATAAGGGAGAACTCTAGCAACTGGGAAACCTAATCCCCACACCTCCTGTGTGATACTAATTGTGACTAGAGTCGATTCTCCTTTAACCTAGGTTTTTCCAAAACCATTATAGGTTAACGACTTAATGACTTCATTGGGATTGTGAAGCCAGACAAAACTATTTTGTTTGTAGTTGCATGTTCTGATCTTGCTGTATTCTATCGTGATTGAGTACTATCTTCTCTAAGATTTGCTCAAGATTTAATCTCCGATAGGCAAGATAAAAAGTAGTCACAAACATCTTCGTCTCATCGTTTGTGATTCCATGATATCTTGTTTCGCTACCATACGATTAAGATTATTGTGAGGTGATTGATATTACAAGGTTGTTCTTCAGGAATATAAGTCCGGTGCATAAATTGGTTCATGTTCACCTTGATTTATCAAAAGACGGAACAAAACTCATATGTATTTTTGTGGGAGACAGATTTATCGATTCAATAAACTTTTCTGTGTGAGACAAATTGGTTTATCAAGTCTTTGACTTTGGGTCGTAGCAACTCTTAGTTGTGGGTGTGATCAGCTAAGGGAATCAAGTGCGTAGAGTCTTGCTGGGATTCAGAGGCGTAAGGAACACGACTACATTCACATTAATCACTGTGAGATTGGTTAGGGCTCAACTACATTCCAGTCCGAAGTTAACTTGGAGTAGGCTAGTGTCTGTAGCGGCTTAATACAGTGTGGTGTTCAAATCCGGACTAGGTCTCGGGGTATTTCTGCATTTACGGTTTCCTCGTTAACAAAATTTCTGGTGTCTGTTTTATTTCTTTTCCGCATTATATTTTCTATATAATTGAAATATCACAGGTTGTGCGTAGTTCAATCAATTAGATAATCCAACCTTTGGTTGTTGATATAAATTGATTGACACTTGAACATTGGTCTTTGGTACCATTCAAGTTGTTTCACATAATAATCAGGCTCGCAGATTTCTATCTGTTTGATTTGTTGATTACATTGTGAAACAAAGATACAACTTTTGGATATATTTCCATTGATTGAGTCTGACTGTCTAGTTGATTCTCTTGGAATTATATTGGAGTTTGTCCATACAGATTTCCTAAACGAAATATTGGGTGAGGTTGTTAGACCCCCGCTTTTTCAATTGGTATCAGAGCAGGCAAACACGTTTAAGACCTCATAAGTTTGTGTTTGTAGCGATCTGACTCTATGGACAGAAGTGCTATCTCTGTAAATGTACCACCAGTCTCCTTTGGCTAAAATTACTTATGGTGGAAAATTGATATGCGTGCCTTTATTCAAGCGCGTGATTTCCAATCATGGGTTTATGTTTTTAATGGCTATGATCCTCCAATGGTTACAGTAAACGGTGTCTCTATTGCAAAGGATATTGGTAGATATGAACCTAACGAGATTCTCGCTGCAAAGCAAAATTCTGACGGTTTAAATGCTAACATTCATGCCATTACCCCAGATCTTCAGCACCATGTGACTACGTGCACTCGGTCTAAAGATGCGTGAGATATCTTAGAAATTGTATTTGAAGGGAATACCTCTGAAAAGGAAGCGAGGCTTCAAAACCTAAATTCTGATTGGGAAAACCTTCGTATGGCTGACGAAGATTCATTTGATGAACTTAATCACAAAGTGTCTGAAATTGTCAATGCATCTTTTGCGTTGGGTAAGACTATTCCTGAAAAGGACATTGTGATGAAAATTCTTAGATCGTTGCCAGCCAAATACGATTCTAAGAAACATGCCATCGTTGAAGGAAATAAGCTTGATACGCTTTCCAGAAATAATCTTGTTGGAAAGTCAAAAATACTTGATCTTGATCAAAACACAGTCAGAACATCTGCGTTCAATGCTATGACCAACACAAGCGAATCCTCTAACTTGTCTTGGGCTGATGGATGTTGTTCCAATCTTGTTGAATTTGATAAATCACTGATTACACAAAGATCAAGGATATTGTAAAAAGAAGCAAAAGATGTGAGAAACGTCTCTCACTAGTTAATGCTTCAGATGATTCAATACAAGAAAAGTCATCCCATGTTGTTAATATCGTGCATGCTTCCGATGTGTGCAATGAATTTTCAGCTCTCGCAGCAGAAACTTCTTCCTACTCAAATTCTGATTAAGAGTTTGAGTCTGACACTGAGATTTTTAAATTCTTGGATAAGAGTGACGAAATTCACCAAGAAAATCTCCAACTAAAGGCTTCGTTGGAGAAACTGGAATCATCGCCTCAGGTGAAAATATTAAGATAGATTGTCTTAATGATGAATTCATTAGAACCATATCTCTGAAGGAAAAAGAGATTAATACTCTTAAGTGTGACCCGTAAAGTTTGTCTGGAAGTTCTAACAAAATCTCAGCAATGTTATTCGGTCAGAAGTCTTTTGGAAACACAAATGGTTTAGGGTTCAAAAGCAAAACTGTGAGCACAAACAACTCCTTTATTCCAGCCGGTTTTGGAATAATAGATGATGAATGTTGTGATAAACATGAGGCAAATAAGCAAGACAATAAATCTTTTTTGATTTGTTCGTTTTGTGGAAATGCAAATCATGTCCAAAATAAGTGTTGGAAATTCAAGAGGAACAACAAAAGGATTGCCAAACTTCAAAATGACATGCAAAGAATGAATCTGTCCTTGGGTAATCAACAGGGTACTCCTGAAGACAAAAATAAATTTAAGAGAACCAGATTCAGACGTGGTAAGAAGTCTGTTTATACAACAAACCTTGATAAGTTACTATGTGATAAAAGATGTGAGCATTCGGCTCACTCCGTCACTATCTAATACTAGTGATGTCTGCATCCTCATCTTTAACTTGAGAAAATGAGGATTGCATCAAGGTTGCTCAAGTTTTGTATATTTGCTAATTTATTATTTTTTATATTATGAAAATATCTTCTTAGTTAACATAGATAATGGATCATGAACTGTAAAAGACTTTTTCAAAGTTTTTCTAGGGTTTGGCTGTCCATTGGTCTATTTATATTCATTTATGATGAAAATGTCCTTCACTTCTTTTATCTTTGAAATATATAGTTTCATGGCTCCTATAACTAGAGGTACCACAAAAAGGGATGTAGTTGAAGCTGTTAATGTGTATCTTTGTGAAAGAATCAAATCCTCAAGGAAGAAGAAGGAGAGATCTACAAATGATAAAGGAGGTTCTTCCTCTAACTGCCTCTTATCTGTTTGTCATTTTGATAATAACTTTATAGGTATGGTGAAGGATTTAATCAACAAAAGAAATGATTTAAAATCTCAAATCATTTTATCTTTAGAAAACATAGCTCACCATGAACATATGTTGTCCCTAATAAAGAACACCTTATGTGGACTAAAAAGAGAACTTAGTGAGTTAACCGATATTTCTTAAGATTTGGAGGAATTGAACGATCCCATAATCAATGGGTTTTTCAATAATGAGAAGGAATTCTCAGTAGATGCTTTGAGAAAGCTCTACGATGTCTAGGAAACTTCTTATGAGAATTTATTCTTATGTTTTAAGAAGGATAACTAGGGTTTGGAATAGCAATTATTGTGAGTACACATAGCTATTGCCAACGATTTTCATCTTGCAATGTTTTTAGATTTATTTATTTAAATTCTAAAGTTTATTTGGAAGATGATTTTGCAGTATTAATCTTTATTGGTTTTATATATTGAAATTTTTTTATGGGATATGAGTGTTTGCGTCCGTGAACTATGATTGTCCCATATATGTCAAAACTTAAGTCTATTATATGTCTTTATGTAAATATTGATGGAAAATAGAATGAACTTTTGATGACAAAGGTTAAGTCTATGATATCATTATGCAAATATTGATGAAAATAAAATGAATCTTTGAATATTCCGCAGTATTGATCTTTCCCTGATCCACTTCTATGTGAAAGTACTGTGCGGTTCCGTAAGTTCTCTTATGTTGAGCATTTTCGATTAAATCAATCATGGGTTCTCTTGTGGTTAATTTAATTGAGTTTTCTAGATACAAATTCATGTTTCATGTTATTTGTTAATGTCCAAAGAAATCCTTCTTTTCTTGCAAAAGTAAGGTCGCTCTTGTTGTTCTCTCGGGAATGACATTTTATGGGGGAGAGTTCTTAATTGAACTTGTGCTTAATTGCCAAATCTTTGTGGGGAGTGCGGCTGTGGAATATTATAGGAGTTTTCTTGTATCTCTATAAACTCCTTGATGAATACACTAAGTTTCGACTATGTGAAATCATCGAAACAAAGTTGATATGTTCTCTTTTAGTCATAAAGTATCTCTATGAGAATTTCATTATAATCCCACTAGTTTTCGCACCTTTGCCAATTTATATTGACAAAAAAGGGGAGAATTAATGTGTAGTTCACACTACAAATACATATGGTTTACGGATCATTATGTAAGGGGGAGTGGTTTTCATTGTGAGATGAAGTATTGACTAAGGGGGAGTGATACATATCACCATAGTATTGTTGTCAAAGTTGTGATACAATTGGACTTTGATGCTGTGTAATAATACTATGACATTGTATAACAATGATTGAGAGCACGGATATTGTTTTCTCATTGTTATAGCTACGGATCTTCAACAACTATAATGTTGAGTTGAACACGTTCAGAATCACTAGAGTACTTGGAAATGACGAAGATTTCGAGTAATGTTGAAGAACCAAGGAAATCAAGCATTTGGATGAGAAGCTACAAAGTTTATTTATTTTGTAATTCATCTGTATTGATAGTTTTGTCACTAAAATTGAAAAAGGGGGAGATTGTTAGAGCACTGCTCGGTCGAACTCGCAAGCGTTGCTATCTCAAGTTTGTTTGTCAAATTTAGTTGCCAAAAATAAAAGTCTTGATTTCTAGTCTACTTATAGCTAAGTCTCGGATTAGGATAGAAAGTGTAGTTAAGCATTAGACTTCACATCGTTCATCGATTGAAGACGAATAACTACTAAGGGGAGCTTGTGGAACTTTATCAACAAAAGGTATGTGGAGACTTGAACTCATTTATCACTCAAGAGTCTATTTACTTTATCTCCTATTTGATACAAAAGTCGTATAGCTATATAGACTTCGATTATACACATTTGATATTTCGAGCTGAGTTTAGCTCGCTTACATATTTCTCGAAATATGTGTTGGTAAGCTTTCGCTTTAACCAAGTTCATCTTATATTCTTGAGGAAAGTCAAAAGATGATCATGTGAAAATCGCTGGTAACATTTTACATGATTTGTGTGAGACAGGCATTTGATGTAGACTCGGAATGTTTCGTATTGATTTATCGATCACTTGAAAATTGCTTTTGAAGCTAATAGTTTGTGGGAGACAACTATTGTCGTCTTCTAAGAATGTTTAAATGATTGAAATGACAGTTTAGAACAATTAACCATGATTGGATACAGCACAGTATGCGTACTTGTATGCTAACTGTTGCAAGTTATTCCAAGATCGGGAACCATAGTATGCATACCCGTATGCGTACTGGTTGGTTCATTGAAAGTCCGGGAACTTAGTATGCATACCCGTATGCGTACTGGCGTAAGTTCAAGTCCGGGAAATCAAATGAGTTTGGAGGTATGCGTACCCGTTCGCATACTTGAGTAGGTTATGTTCTAAAATCGGTTCGTTCATGAACTAATACATTTACATAATAAGGAATGCAATCTTTTGCAAACCGTGGCTATAATGTTCATGTATTGATCAGGTTTTCATCTAACGGTCAATATTGAATGCTTTGTTACCAAGGTAACATTGATTGCAAACCCTGATTTGAAGACTATATAAGGGAGAACTCTAGCAACTGGGAAACCTAATCCCCACACCTCCTGTGTGATACTAATTGCGACTAGAGTCGATTCTCCTTTAACCTAGGTTTTTCCAAAACCATTATAGGTTAACGACTTAATGACTTCATTGGGATTGTGAAGCCAGACCCAACTATTTTGTTTGTAGTTGCGTGTTCTGATCTTGTTGTATTCTATCGTGATTGAGTACTATCTTCTCTAAGTTTATCTCAAGATTTAATCTCCGATAGGCAAGATAAAAAGTAGTCACAAACATCTTCGTCTCATCGTTTTTGATTCCACAATATCTTGTTTCGCTACCATACGATTAAGATTATTGTGAGGTGATTGATATTACTAGGCTGTTCTTCAGGAATATAAGTCCGGTGTATAAATTGGTTCATGTTCACCTTGATTTATCAAAAGACGGAACAAAACTCATAGGTGTTTCTGTGGGGGACAAATTTATCTATTCAATAGACTTTTATGTGTGAGACAGATTGGTTTATCAAGTCTTCGACTTTGGGTCGTAGCAACTCTTAGTTGTGGGTGTGATCAGCTAAGGGAATCAAGTGCGTAGAGTCATGCTGGGGTTCAGAGGCGTAAGGAACGCGACTTTACCTTAATCAGTATGAGATTGGTTAGGGATCAACTACATTCCAGTCCGAAGTTAATTTGGAGTAGGCTAGTGTCTGTAGCGTCTTAATACAGTGTGGTGTTCAAATCTGAACTAGGTCCCGGGGGTTTTCTGCATTTGCAGTTTCCTCGTTAACAAAATTTCTGGTGTCTGTGTTATTTCTTTTCCGCATTATATTTTCTATATAATTGAAATATCACAGGTTGTGCGTAGTTCAATCAATTAGATAATCCAACCTTTGATTATTGATATAAATTGATTGACACTTGAACATTGGTCTTTGGTACCGTTCAAGTTGTTTCACATAATAATCAGGCTCGCAGATTTCTATCTGTTTGAATTGCTGATTACATTGTGAAACATAGATACAACTCTTGGATATATTTCCATTGATTGAGTCTGACCGTCTAGTTGATTCTCTTGGAATTATATTGGAGTTTGTCCATACAGATTGCCTAAACGAAATATTGTGTGAGGTTGTTAGACCCCCGCTTTTTCAGGTACGACAACTTTATGGCCATGTAATGCCTGTAAACACAAACTTTAATTGAATTGGAATCTTAACATGCATAAGGGGTCAACCAAACTGTTTGACCTTTTGATGTGTTAGAACATGATACTCACTTCATTTTGTTTATGTGTGTGTTCCGCCAGTTGTAAAGAATAAGGCTGCACAGGAACCGAACCGGAACCGGTGAACCGCACCAAAACCGGGAAAAAAGAACCGGAACTGAGACAGCAAGTACAGGGAACGGGAATGGAGAAGGGAACCGGTGTATGACCGGTACAGGTACTCGGTTCCTAATGATTCCCGGCCTGTACCGGACCATATGTCCCGGTCATTATCATCCGTTAGATTTTTTGATTAGTTTTTAATCCTGATCGTCCACCTTAGGTCTTTGAGTGATACTTATCTATCAACTCATCATTTTTCTTCTTCATTTTCTTTTTCTTGGTATGCTTGGAGTCAAAGATGGGGGTGTTTATTGAAGAGGAGATGTCGGCTCATTGAAGAGGAGAAATTGTTGTTGTTGAATGAAATCAAAATTAAGGGTCTGCCGAAGAGATGTCTAAGAAGAAAGGTAGACTGAACTGAGATTATTATTGCCTGCTCAAACAAAAGAAAACCAGGCTAAAACCCTAAAAGCAATAGTGGTAACGACAAACCTAATCCCATCTGAAACTTCTCCCTCTCTCTACAATTGAGTTCTTCTCTTTAGTACCCATTTGGAGATCTTCAAAATTTAGACTTTTTCTAGAATTTTCCATATATAGATTCGAACATTCATACTGGAATTTTTAGAATTTTAATTTTTGTTTTGGGGAGTTCGTAGATCGATTGTTGTGCACACAAAGCTACGATCTTTATTCTTATTCTCAGTACAATGAATTTTTTTCAAAATGTTTGATTTCTGATGATGAATCAAATGTTTTCTGCATGTTTAATTTGATTCATGATATATCAAAAAAATTATGAAGAAAAACTTTGATGCCTGCATTTAATTTTGTGGGTTTTTGATTATTGATTGATTGATGGTGTTTTTTTGCATAGGGACTGAATTGCTTGACATATGGAGATTTAGGGTTTGTAAAGGAAGAAAAGCTGGTTGTTTATGTCAATCGATTAATGGATTGGTGACGAATTGAAGATGAAGCTAAGAAATCAGAGAAGAAGAATTGAAGGGTCTGGCGAAGAGATGTCTGGTGGAATTGGGGTTCTGAATGTCAATATATAAACCATAGTTGATTTGTTTGATAGTTGGTTGGCTGATTGAAGTGTTTCATTTGTGTTCTGATGCTGAATTTGAAGCTTGTAGTTCTTCACTTCTTTGTATGCAATTAGTGGTGGATAATGGATAATGATGTTGTTAATCAATTTGTAAAAATATGGGTAAAAACCCGGTACCGGTCTTGAACTGGACCGGTCTTACATGTACAAGTACAGGTACCGGTCCTCAAAATGAGGTACCGGTCAACACCAGGTACAGGGACCGGTTCCATAAGAAAACCGGACCGTACCGGACCATGTGCAGCCTTAGTAAAGAATAATGGGATTTTTGTCGTTGTTGTTGCCGAAGTACGTGTAGTTTCTTTTTAGGATAAATGGCGAAGTGTGACAAAAGAAATATTAAAGGAATTGAAATTCGAGTTTTTAGCTGATTTTATTGCTTTGGTTTTCTGTTTTTCATTGAATCAAGTGAGGTTATATGGTATTACTTCTATGAATGAAATAAAATATTTGAAAGACTTCGCTTTTGTTACAACTGTTATATTGGTATCTCAAATCTCCCCCTACATAATAGAAAATGTTAAACACCAAACATCTCAAGGCTTGAACCTCTTCTGATGATATCAAAGGCACAATTAACAAACTTATAGCATATTCGGTATCTCCTGTGGTGAAATTATTTCTCTGTTTATGTGATTTGGTGAAATTAAATGGATGAAAATTAAGACTAAGAAAAGAATTTAATGTATACTTTTCACACCAAATATTTCATAGTCAGGTTGTTGTTAGCCCTTACATTACAAGTTACAAGTTAAGAGGATTTACCCGGATGGTTCTAAGTTGATTAAGTTTATATGGGTTGAACAACATTTTGGTGCTTTATTAATTAAGTTTTTTCATCCTTGACTATCTCTATCTTTCTTAGTTTTTGCAATATGGAATATTAGTTTTGCAATATGGAATATCTCTATCATTTCCAAAAAGATATGTTCTTTTTAGGGTTGTTTAAGCTTTTTTTTCACCCAATTCATCAGCAACAACAAACCCAACACACCATCTAATTATTCTCATTTTTAACATGCCAAACGGACCCTTGATGTATTGGTTGTAAAACCTTACATAACCAAATTGAAAGAACTTGGAAAGTTTAGACTTAGAGTTACATGAAGAAAAAAAAATTGTACAATCATTTTATAATGCATGTACATGAGCATTTCATACTTTTGCGTACTTTTTTTTTTTTTTTTCTATTTCACTATATTATTCACATTATTACAGGGTGTCTCTTGCAGCGAGGAACTAAAGAAAGGCCTCACACTGGAAGTTATAAAACATGTTTCTAAAAAAATGATATATCAGTGCATTTCCTTGATTACATCTCCTTTGATGGGAAGCACTTATATGCTTTGCACTATTTAGAGTTGGTAATCTATTTCATATTAATATATAGTGTGTTCTTTTAATATCTTTAATGTTAGATATCGACACAACTACATAGTAAGTGTGAATTTTAATTAAACTATAAGAAGTTGGAGCCTTGACGAGCAGTTGAGTTAACCGCTTGATTCTTAACGGAAACATATGATTTCTTAAGAAATATATATCAATGCATTTTCTTGATTACATCTTCTTTGACGAGAAGCACTTCATATGCTTTGCACTATTCAGAGTTGAAAATCTACTTTATATTCATATCGTGTGTTTTTTTGGTGTTTTCAATATCATATATCGATAGCTATATAATAAGTGTGATTTTTCATCCAGTTACAAAAAATTGGAGCCGAGAAGAGCACTTGAATTGGCTACTTGATTCTTAACGCAAGAATATGATTTCAAAAGAAAGATATATCAATACATTTCCTTGATTACATCTTCTTTGACGGGAAGCACTTCATATGCTTTGCACTATTCAGAGTTTAATATCATGTTTTTTTTAGCATCTCTAATGTCTTGTATCAATACAATTATATATTGCGTGTGATTTTACATTTTAACTACAAAAATTTGGATCCTGGAAGAGCAGCTGAATTGGCCGTTTGATTCTTAACGCGAGTATTGGTATCTGAAAAAGATTTATCAGTGCATTTCCTTGATTACATCTTGTTTGAAGGGAAGCACTTCATATGTTTTGCATTATACAGAGTTGGCAATCTATTTTGTATTAATATCGTGATTTTTTTAGTGTCTTTAATATCATATATGGATACCAATATATTAAGTGTGGTTTATCATCTAACTACAATAAGTTGGAGCCTAAAAGAGCGGTTTTGTTAGTCGCTTGACTTTTAACGTAAATATATAATTTTTGAAGAAAGATTTATCAGTGCATTTCCTTGATTACATCTTCTTTTGACGGGAAGCACTTCATATGCTTTGCACTGTTAGAGTTGGCAATTTATTTTATATCATTTTTAGTGTCTATAATATTAATGCAACTATATATCAAGCATGAGAATCACACTCGATATCGATGCAACTATATATCGAGTGTGCCTTTTAATAATATTGATATTTCGAATGTCATGAACTACTTATTAATTTAAAGGGTTGGTATAATTTTCTCAAAAGAATTTTCTTTTAGAGGATATCTTAGTCTCCAACACTTAAAAATACGTAATTGGTGAATTTGGTTCCAACTATAATGATAAATGGTGTTTTCGTTATACAATGCAGTGTTAATTGGGAACCCTTCTAGGAAGGGTGTGGGGTGAAGCCCCTCCTCACATATGGGGATTAATTCCCATCGTTCCCGGTGCGTAGCACAGGTTACATACTATTATGAACTAGAGGGTTGATACGGTTCGATATTAATATTGTTAGAGCATTGCTCGGTCGAACTCGCATGCGTTGCTATCTCAAGCATGTTTGTCAATGTTAGTGATCAAAACTATAAGTCTTGATTTCTAGCCTATTTATAGATGTCTCGGACTAGGACATAGATAGTGTAGTTAGGCTTAGATTCTCGGCGTTCATTATTTGAAGACGAAGAACTACTAAGGGGAGCTTGTGGAACTTCATCGACAAAAGGTATGTGGAGACTTAAACTCATCTATCACTTGGAAAGTCTATTGCTACTCTATCTCCTATAATTGAGACATAAGTCGTATTACAATATAGTTTTATACTATACACATTTGAGATTTCGAGCTGAGTATATCTCGCTTACATATTTCTCGAAATATGTGTTGGCAATCTTTCGCTTTAGCCATGTTCATCTTTACTCATGACGAAAGTCATGTTGACATTTCAATAACTTGAAAATTTCTTTGATGCTGATAGTGTGTGAAAACGGCTATTGTCATTATAGAAGAATGTTTCAATGATTGAAATGTAGAGTTGATAATGTAACCATCTTTGGATATAAGCATATATAGTATGTTCGCACATTAGTGTAATAAATCCATAAACCGGGAGCCAAGTGTATGCATATGTGTGTATACGAAATTGGTGAAGGAGACAAGATAAGTATGCGTACCCGAAAGTTTTCGAACCGAAAATATCAGCTGGGTTTGGGAATTACAAACTCCTAAACTAGTCACCTTAAGTATGCGTACCCCTACGCATACTGGCGGAAGTTTTCGAACCGAGAATTTCTGCTGAGTTTGGAAACTTAACAAACTTAAAATCCGGTTGCTTAAGTATGCATACCCGTACGCATACTTAAGTTGGTTATTTTTATCAAATCGGTCTGTTCATGAACTTAAACATTTAAATCTTAAGGAATGCAATCTTTGCAAACCGTGGCTATAATGTTCATGATTGATTCAAGTGAATCAAACCGATTTTGCTTCAATTATGTTCTTGTATTATTCATGAGAATATAGCAATTGAACAACTCATTAACTAGTTTCATTTGAGTCATTTGAACTAGTTATGGTTAGGATGAATAAGGTTCATATGAGAGTAATCATATGGCTAACCTCGGTTAACTATTTATGAACCAACATGGTGTACATGTTTAGGTACGGCTACATAAACCTAAATGAGGGTACATTTCATTTGTGTGTAACAAGCTAAGTTCGATCTAACGGTTGAAAGATATTAGCTTGGTTGAATCAGGTTTTTCATATAACAGTGATTATTGAATGCTTTGTTACCAAGGTAACTTGGATTGCAAACCCTGATTTGAAAACTATATAAGGGAGAACTCTAGCAACTGAGAAACCTAATCCCCACACCTCCTGTGGGTTACTAGTTGCATAACTAGAGTCGATTCTCCTTTAACCTTAGGTTTCTTCTCGAGACCCTGTAGGTTAACGATTTGAAGACTTCATTGGGATTGTGAAGCCAGACCCAACTATTCTCTTGTAGTTGCGTGATTTGATCTTGTTGTTTCTATCGTGTTGAGTACAATCGGAATAATTGACTCGAGATTTTATATCTCCGATAGGCAAGATAAAAGTAGTCACAAACATCTTCGTCTCATCGTTTGTGATTCCACAATAACTTGTTTCGCTAGTCGATTAAGTTTATTGTGAGGTGATTGATAATACTAGGTTATTCTTCGGGAATATAAGTCTGGTTTATCAATTGGTTCTTGTTCACCTTGATTTATCAAAAGACGAAACAAAAACTCTTGGGTATTTCTGTGGGAGACAAATTTATTCAATCATATAGACTTTTCAGTGTGATACAGATTTGTTTATCAAGTCTTCGACTTTGGGTCATAGCAACTCTTGGTTGTGGATGAGATCAGCTAAGGGAATCAAGTGCGTAGTATCCAGTTGGGATCAGAGACGTAAGGAACGTAACTGTACCTTGAATCAGTGTGAGATTGATTAGGGTTCAACTACAGTCCAGTCTGAAGTTAATTTGTAGTAGGCTAGTGTCTGTAGCGGCTTAATACAGTGTGGTGTTCAAACTGGACTAGGTCCCGGGGTTTTCTGCATTTGCGGTTTCCTCGTTAACAAAATTCTGGTGTCTGTGTTATTTCTTTTCCGCATTATATTTTGTTATATAATTGAAATATCACAGGTTGTGCGTTAAGATCAATCAATTATAAAATCCAACCTTTGGTTGTTGATTTACAATTATTGACACTTGAACATTGGTTTTTGGTACCGTTCAAGTTGTTTCACATAATAATCAGGCTCGCGGATTTCTATCTGTTTGATTTGCTGATTACATTGTGAAACAGTGATATTAAACTCTTTGATATACTTTATTCTAGATTGAGTCTGACTGTCTATTTGATTCTCTAGAAAGTGTATTGGAGTAAGTCCTCTCAGATTGCCAAACGAATTGTTGGTTGTGGTTGTTAGACCTCCGCATTTTCAAATATATAACTTGATTTAGTCGGTGATGAAAAATGTACAGCTTCCTAGTACATTAGTTATGAGGCCTATTCCTATGCACATGTCAAACACAATAATTTTCCACTTTTGCACCTACTATGGGTATGTGATAGACGTATTTATGTGTCTATTTTCATCTCTATTGTATATATTATTAGTACCCATTTTTGTACTTATTATGGTGTTTTATGTCTTTGTAGGTATTTTTAGAGAAATACGCTCTTGCGACGAAATTGGCTCGTAAAGTGGTGCTTTACACCCCAGGATAGAGTACTAAAGGCACCCCAGAAATGCACCGGAAGCACCCCAGAAATACACCGGAGGAACCCCGAAAAAAATATTGAAAACACCCCAGAAAAAGTGTTAAAGGCACCCACCAAAATTACTAAAGGCACCCTAAAAAATGGATAAGGGCGCCCCCAAGGCAGCCGAGCTGTTAAAGGCACCCGCGTTTTGGATTCAGGGCACTTCACCCTCATCGTTTGAAAAATAAAATTTTGGCGGGAATTCTGGATTCAAATTTCCAGTTCCTGCGTACTTGATGTTTGGTATTTTGAGGAAGATTCAGTCGGATTTTCATCTTGCTTCGGATATGTACCAGCCTGTTAGATCACAACAGGGGTGGTAAGTGCATTCATTTCATTTAAATCACAGAATCTCATCAAACAGAGGGTGTATTATTCTCGGAATATATTTCTGAGATAATATGGAAGACACTCATTGATTGGAAGATATAGTATCCTGGAATGTTATTCTGCATTGACTGAGGGATATTTGACGCGTAAAGAGATAAACAGAACATTTCATGTCACGCAGAGAAAGAAAATAAGAAATTATTCCCGAGAATAATATTTCTTTACTGTGAAGATTTTTAGGAGTAATTGGCGAGATTTGGAGGTGCTTCTGGGTTATAAATAGCTTCTGGGATGTAGAGGAAAGGGGTAGAGAGAATTGGGAGCAGTTGGGAGCAGCACAGAATCGGAAAATCGAAGTTGCAGGAAAAACAATTTTTCTGCTGGTGAAGAAGGTACGAAGAACATAAGACCCTTAAAGACCGTCGTTCTTCAACAGTGCCAGTGACGGTATTCCTTTATCGTTTTCTGTAACAATTGATTTTGTAACAAATATAAGTGTTACAAAACCCGATTTTATTCATTTTTCTCCCATTTCATCATTTGTGAACCATTTTTGAGCATTAATAAAGATGAATTTTGAGCATGTTTCCATGATAATGATGAGCTAATTCTCGCATAATCAAGGCACGGAGGAAGCTATTTATGCATGAATAATTGGTAACTATTCTATTTTTCTCTAATTTGTATTTTATAATTCACTCAATCACTACTTTGTAGAATTTTAATTGTTTGCATAATTTTTCCTAATTAGTTGTGATTCAATTAGATAGGTTATGCTTTGGTTAGATAATCTATGCCTAAGGGATACAATTAATGTTTGAGAATATGCTTGATAATTTGTGAATTAAGAAAAAGAGATTTTTAAAAATAATTAGAGTTTTGGAATTTTTATCATTATTTATTCATGTGTAATAGTGGAATCTAGTGTCTTGGTTATTTTCACTATAAAAAAAAAACAAATTTGGATTTAAATTTTCTCCACTTTTAGTTTAAATAAATCTAAATTCAATTGCTTTCACAAGTCTTACGAACCTCATTCTTACCACTATCAAAATTACATCAGTATGTCAAAGTGGCAAACATATGTGTCAATGTGTCAAATATACCACATAGGCATAAACGATGAAGTTTCCAGTGAGCGATAGAATGTCCATCGCTATATGGTCTTAATACCGCTAGTTGGTCATTATAGCGCCAGCAATAGTCATGTTGTTGCTCGTTGGTCATCAAATGGTCAGGAATTCCCCCTCCTATAAATACTCAAGTTCAAATTCATTTCAACTCACACCAATTTTTTTAAATCTCTACAAAAAAATTCAATCTCACACATCTTCATACTTTTCAACACTCTTCCATCTTCAAAAAGCATGGCTGAAAATATAAACATGGTTGAGTTCATAGAAAACCAACATGCTGCCGAAAATCAAGGAGTTGTTAACCAACCCAACCTAATAAGAAGGCGATTACCAAAATTTACTACTGCGGAAAATGAATGTATTTGCAGGAATTATGTTTTTTTACTGATTATCCTATCATTGGTGGTGCACTCCATGCCCAACCATATTGGCAAAACATATTTGAGAGATTTCAAGAAGAATCAATGAACCTCAATGATAAGCACGTAAGTGTGACGCATTTTCACCCATAACTACATTATCTAGGACTCATTTTATTTCTAATAGAGTTGTTTTAAGTCTTTTCTAGGGAATAAGCTCTTGCGGCAAAATTGGCTCGAAAAGTGGTGTTTTATACCCCAGGATAGAGTACTAAAGGCACCCCAGAGATGCACCGGAAGCACCCCAAAAATGTGTCGGAGGAACCCCAGAAAAATTACTATCTACGCCCAAAAATTACTATTTGCACCCCATAAGACAAGTGCTAAAGGGACACCCGTGCAGGATTAGGGGGAGGACATGTTCTTCTCAAATTCAAAAAAAAAAATTTGGCGGGAAAATATTCCCTTTCACTGACAGAATTTCAATCGGATGTTTGGACGTGATTTAGTGAGATTCAATCCCTGAAACTTAGTGGGTAGACGTGATATGACTATATAAAGCTAGTATGGGTGATTTTATCGATCAAATTTGGCTGGATAACTTGTTTTAATCCAAACAGGGAGTTGGAGGAAAAACATGAGCTTGCACGAGTTGTGAGAAATTTAAACGTGTACTGCACGTGTTTGGAAGACTTAATAGATATCCTGGAGCGTGAAGAAGGTATAGAAGGAAAGAAATACAACTGCAGATGCGTGAAAATCATAATCAATGATAAAAATGAAAAAAAATATACCCGAGTAAAAGAAGATTATTTGTAGTTAATGGAGGAGATTCAATGTCGCAATGATGTATAAATAGGCTTCTAGGATCACAGAGAAGTGGTGCCGGGAGTTTGGGGGGCTTAGAAGGCTTGAGGAGGCGAGAATCAGAGGTTTACAGGCTCTGCTGCTGCGGAACTGAAGAACACGAAGAACATAAGACGCACAAAAACAGTCGTAACTGCTACAGTGTATGCAACTGTTCGAGGACAGTCTTATATGCTACAGTAACAACAACACTTTACAATTATCGTTCTCTATAACAAAGGTTTGTAACAAATATAATTGTTACAAAACCCGATTTTCACCATTTTTTCTCCTTTTCATCAATTATAAAACACTTTTGAGCATTAATAAAGATGAATTTTGAGTGTGTTTTCACCATGAAGAGCTAAACCCCAACACTGGGACGACGGAGGAGGCCGAACTTCATACATGGGTAAATTTATTTTATTCTTTTTTATGACTTTTGCACTAAAATTAATTGAAATATGATTTGATTAAATTGGTTGTCATTTGATAGATGGGTCATGCTTAGCTTAGGTGATTTGATGTCCCATGCTTAACATTTACAATCAATGTTTTGAGAACCTACCTTGGCAAAAATAGAGTCCATGTTTATATTTCTTGAACTAAAATTGTTGAGAATAAATAAGTGAACCTTATGTTATGAAGATTGGCTAAATCCTTAGTCCTAGTACTTCTCTCGCCCATTGTTAATAGTCTTTGTATATATTTATTTAGTATTTTTAAAAACTTTAATCTCTACAAATCCGAGTGAACGACAACCTCATTTCTTACAACTATCAAAATTACATCACTCAACAATCGCGATGCCCACTTGTTGAGTCATTGCTTCAATACAATCAATAAGGAAATTATTATGTTGCTTTAGTAATGCTTGAGGCTGAAAACATGAGGAGTGGTGAGACCATGATGGACATTGAAGCAAGATGTAAGGCGGAGTGGCGTCACATCTACATAAAACACTTCCAATATGGAAATTGTATTTAGATTTAAAAGTGTTGCCCAGATATAATCAAAAGTTTATGTTTTGATTTGTTAATTGTCAACTTAAGCCTAAGTAGTATTTTAATATTTTTCTTAGTTTATTAAAATGTTAGTGTCAGTCTAAGTTTAATGTAAGAATGAATTAAGAATAGAATATAAGTCAAATTTTCGAATTCAGAAACAAGTGAGTTTTGTTTTTTTATAAACTTCGAATTAATCATTAATAGTCATTTTACAAAACATAAAACTAGACAATACTGATTTAACATATAGATTTCAAAAATAAAAATCTTGGACAATATTCTTCACCTTGTTTATCTTATTCATTTCACACAATTTCTGATCAATGCGCTCATGAACGGGGTTTTCCTTGTTTATCTTTTTTGCCTTCAAATTTACTTTGCCCTGAACTCTTCTTTGCCTTTTCTTAGCTGTAGGTTTGAGTTGGTTAATATCCAAAACTTGAAGACTTCTTTGTTTTTTACTTATTTCTTTATAACTATCACATATGTTCTTAACAACACCTTCAAGTACTACTTCAGAAAAGTCAAGCTGCATTGCTAAATCAAGTTGGGTTTGAAACTTTGTCATTTGAGAAATTTTGAGGTAATTTTAGATTGAGAAAGAGAAATATGGAGAATTTTTTTGTGTAAATTTTTGGTATAAAATTTTAATTTGAAAATTACCTATTTATAGGCGAGAAAGAACTAGCCGTTGGGCTAGTCATTAGATCGAGTGATATTATCATTATACCCAGCGATAATGTCTGTATTGCTGGCGCTATTGACAATACCGCTCCCTGGGAATTCCATCGCTTCACTCCATAGTGGTACAACTCATTTGCCATGCCACCTGGTATATCAAATACAAAATTTTGCCATGATGCATAGGAATATGCCCAAGAAAGCTTTTTATTTGCTAAGAATAATGTTGTCCCACACGACTGCGCGGGAAACCTATATGAGCTAGCGGGTTGATAACAGTTTGATACTAATTTGTAACTGAGTGAGTCGGTCACGTCTTTGTTGACGAATGACTTTGCATTATCTGCCCTGATTATCATTGGCGCGCTAAACTTGTATATGATATGTTCCTTTATGAATGCGGCTATGGTTTCTCCGGGGTAGTCTTTTGGGGGTATTGCCTCTACCCACTTTGAAGAGTATTCGGCTGCAATAATGATATATTTATGACGCTTTGAAGAATTCAGATTAATTAGGCCTATTAGATCCAAACCCCAACCGTGAAACGGCCACGAAGTCACAATACGGTGTAATTGCGCATGAGGGGATCGAATTAATGCTTCGTGGGTTTGACAGCTCGGGCATTTTCTAACATGTTTCGCAGTATCGCTTTCCATAGTCCGCCAATAGAAACTACCTTCACAAATTTGCAGGAATAGTTTTCTCATTCCCTAGTGTTCGATATTATGGTACTTGGTCATTAGTTCTATTGCTTCTTCATCAGACAAACAACGCATTATTGCGTTACCATAGATCCTTCTATACATTATCCCTTCGTTCATGAAAAACTGAGATGTCTTTCTTTGGAGTTTAAGTGTCGCTTTCCTATCCTCTGGCAACTTGCCGTGTTGGATATAATCAATGTATGGTTTCCTCCAATCGATTTCTTCTATTGCACAAACTTTTGTTGGTTGTGTATGAGCTTGACAGTCCCCACAATTATCATGTATGGTCGCCGCTTGTGCTACCATACTCGTCCAGTATACCCCAATCTTTGAAGCCGCATGTAAATTCGTACACGGTATGCCTGTAAGTACTTGGTATCAACAATCCAAGTTGATAGCAAAATCAACATACTCGAATGAGTGAACCTGACGTGAATCAAAAACGCATCTTCTGACTTGAAGTCAGGTGTGCTACCATTACACCACAAGTTCGTCTAATATAACTACTTTGGTGTTTCTACAGTTCACTTTCATACCATTCAAGAACATTAAATTTCTGAACCAATAAATGCATCAAGAGAGAGTATACCTAAAATAATGTGGAAGAGTATAAAACGAAAAAGATATCAGCATCTCAGAGAAAAGCACCATGAGTACGATGATGACGTGCAAGAGGATATATAGCCAAATGGATAATAAAGTATTTGTACGATGGAATGAAACTAAACAAGTTAGATTGACCACATAATGAATATCTTCCACGGGAAGGAAATACACATCATTACAAATTGTTAACCAACAATCAAGATAATAAAATCACGACTTATTTAATCCTCCCCTTGAGTGACAAAAACCACAAATGAAATCCAAACCAACCAAATGATAACTTCACATAAAACAGATGAAACATGGCTTCCAATTATTATTAAATTGTATACTCAACACGTTATGTGGTGGTAGACACTAAGCATACAATACCATAGAAACTATGGTTGTACAAAGAAGATTATTATTACAGTCCCGTAAAGAGATCATCAATAATGCAAAAACCAATAGTATACTTAGCAATAACAATTTACAGTATTCTAAACAAATTCTCCATTCTAAACAGTCTAATGGAGACCCTCGCGAGAAATAACTAACAATTGTGCTTAAATATCATAAACATAATCACATTTTATGGTACCATTGCTTGGTACTGAAACTCTTTGCTCTAAATCAAGAATCAAAATTATGCAAACATATCAATCTTCACCTACTAGATACTAGGTTCAAAATAACTAAAAATTATCAAAAATTATCAAAGTTATCTCATCATGTTGACATTGACTAGATGCAATATGCAGCGCAATTCAAGATCATCTCAAAGTCCATGAACCCAATACCTAAAACTAGATTGCCAAAAATGAAAGATTCACAGTGAAACTTGAAAAGATTAATATCCAACTTCCAAAACAGAAATTCTCTTGAAAAACCAAAAATCCTACATATCGCTATATATTTTTCCACTAAGAACTGACAAAACCAAACAATCAAACACACACACACACACACACACAAATTCACCATATAACATTCCACATAATCAACAACAGCCTAATTTCACCAATTTGATCTAATTCGACTAAATCAAGACGATTCTTGTTCTCCAAAAAGTAAAAAACCAAACAAACGGATTCAAATCCAGCAAAAATAAAATAAAAATAACTAAATAAATTAAGGACATCAAGTGATGATAAAGAACTCACCAAGAGTGGATTTACTTCTTCCTCGTTGTTTATCACAACGCCGAACATAACTATTGCCGTTTGAATTCAATTTTTTGGTGATACTAAGAATGAATTGAAGAGATCTGAGGATTTTGTAAGGAAAAGTATAAGAAATGATAAACAACACTACGTTTTCCTCTTATGTGACTCTCCTATCTCTCACCACCACTGCGTAAGAGATGGGAATGAAATGAGTTTCTTGAGAAGAAGGAAATCCTTACATTGTTGTTTTTATAATCTTCCATTTCTGATGATTGAGTTTGTAGAGACGGTGGACTAGAGGTGGTATTATAGCCGATGATGGATTTGGTGGAGGTGGCGGAGTTGGTGAAGGTGTTGGTGGTGGTGCAAGCGCCGATGGTTGAATTTATCTTCTCTCGCAAAAAGATCTCTCTCGAGTCAGTTAACGAAAGAAACTTTCAGATATGTACAAGAAAGGGCAAATTTGGTATTTAAAATTAAATAATTTAGGGGTACAATTATAATCTTTTTTTTTTTAGGGTACAATTATAATCAGTAAATGATATTCGTGAATGTCATAAAAAGTAAGAGTATTTATTCAAGGTAGGCCTGCACAAAAACCGAACCGTAACCGCAAACCGAACTGTAACCGCGAAAACCGCACCAAACCGATAATCCAACGGTCGGTCACAGTTTTAATTTTGATAACCGTTAGATCTTCGGTTCGGTCAACGGTTCCACCATTAACCGCACCCTAACCGAACCGTATTAACCGATCATTAATATCCATTGATTTATATTGCTATCAAATCTTAGCCGTCTACTCTCAGTATATATTTAACTTATATATCTAACCCTAAAACTAAAACAAGTATCGTTTCTTCTTCACTTCTTCGCAGCAACTCTTCCCTCCCCTCCATCGGTTGCACCACAATCACCACCTCTTTTTCCTTCTTCTTTTCTTTTCTTCCTTCCTCTTGCTCTTCTGTTTTAGTTAGTTTTTCTTTTCCTTTTCAATCTTCTCCTTTTCAACATACACCACCATCATCTGCTACACCATCATCTCCAGCACCACCACCTGCTACACTACCATCAACTGCTACACCATCATCACGAGTACCACCACAAGCTACACCACCAGCACAAGCAACACCACCTTTTGATTGGTGAAAAATTGAAGATTAATGACCACAATAGAATTTTAGGGTTCTTAATTTTTTATTTTTTTGTCTAATTAGTTAGATTTCATGGGTTTCAATTCTTATTTTTGTAGTTGGTGTGTTGATGGATGTTTATTTAATTGGATTTGTTTCATTTAATCTGAAAAAATTGCAGATTTGGAAGAAAGTTCTTAAGAATCCATTTTTTTAGTTTTATTTATTTTTTAATTGTTATCTCTATATTGGGTTTGTAATTATAATTTTGTACGAATCTTTATGTTGGGTTTGTAATTTGATGATATGTAATACACATCCATGTAATTGAGATTTGAGAAAACAGATGCAATAACAATCTTTTTTTTCTTTTCTGTATGGGTATGAGTCGGTTAAAAACCGATGGAAACAATAACCGAACCGCGACGATGGAAACCGTAACTGAACAGTTCGGTTACGGTTTCAAATGTGATAACCGTGCTATACACGGTTAGGTCAACGGTTTTAACAATAACCGTGTGCAGCCTTAATTCAAGGTTAACCTTTATTCAATTTCCACATTAGAGTATAGCGTAGGCGTAGAGAAATCCAACACCATTGTACTTGGCCCGAGTTTTTTTTTTTTTCTTTTTATTTTCCTAGCGATCCAGAATCCAATGTCTGCATGCCATGTCATTAATGTTTCCACGTCACCAATCTGTTCCCCAAACTTTGTACTTTTTTTTCTTTTCACCTTGCTATCCTTTCATCTCTTTCCAAGTTATCCTCTCTATTGGTCAGAAAAAAAAAGTTATCCTCTCTCACTACTCTCTATTTCGTCTAACAGGTACCAATGATTCCATACAAGCTTATTTGATTTAGTTTATCACGGTTTCTTTGATTTACATCTGTGTTTACTCCATCGATTTTTGTTATCCTTGAGCTGTTACGTAAATCTTCAAGTGGCACAAAGGGTGTTTGAAATATTGCCAGAACCCCGTATATTATTACGAAATACATAGTGCTCGATATATACCTAGGATGATACATGCGTGATAGATAAGATCGGCTTCTTAGCAAATATAACTCGGTATAAATACATATAGGTTTTTTCTGTAATTAGATGATTTAGGATTCTCCTAAACCATTACGGCATTTTCGTTGTTGTAGATATGATAATAGTAGTAGTACAGTGTAGCTCAACAATGTCTATCTCCAAACAAATTAAACAGATTCACGGGCCATATGATTAACCTGTATATGGATTGGCTTTTAGTATTAGAGCCGGGGTCTACTACCTCATACATTGAAATGGTTTTGTTTGTTTATGTATTTGTTCTGAGACTAGAGCACACAATAGTTGTAAGAATCATGGACTCTGTATTTTACTATATCAAGGTGAGTGTGTTCATTCATACGCGATAACATAAGCTTATTATAAAGTCAACTCATACTTGGTCGTTTTATAAATTTACCAAACGTAATTAGCTCCACATGCCTGCGGCGGTATGCTAACTTCCTTATATGTTTGTCTTTTTAGATTAAGATCAGCATCGCCATGTTCTATTACTGCTCTGGTATAGGTTTAGGTTGGTCAGTGAATAATGATTCATTTATTGGTTGCAGGTCACATATAGCAGAATGGAACTAACTCTATTATCTGCGGGTTAAGAGCAACGGCAACAAGCTTCACTCCATGAGAGACAAGTAACACTGTGCCCACGATTTAGGGCTGAGACTCAACTACAAGGAGAAGAAGAAAGAAAGTTTATTAATTACATGTGCGTCACGTGTTCCATACCTCTAGTGCTGAAGAAAGACCGGACAAGAAAATATAGGGGTATTGAAAAATGGCAGCACTACTTAAGTGTTACAGACCTGTGCTTTCTTTAAATTCAATTCCAGTTTTTGGTTCAAAGAAAAGAATTGCACTTCAAAACTACCTTTGTAGATATACCAGTGAAAGATCTTTCAGCGAGAAACTTTTATTTAGAAAGAAGAAGAACAACAGTTTCATCTTCCACCGGTGTATCAGTTCTCTCTCTCCCCCTAATCAAGCCTCTATTAGTAGCAACAACAGTCCGAAACAAGATGTTCCCAAGTCAGACCTCTGGATATACAACACCATGACTAGACAGAAGGAGCTCTTTAAACCCAAGGTCCCTGGTCAAGTCGGGATGTATGTTTGTGGTGTCACTTCTTATGATCTCAGTCACATTGGTCATGCTCGTGTCTATGTCTCTTTTGATGTGCTTTTCAGGTCAGTGTTCCCTTTGAATCCTGTAAAACAATTTTCTCCCGTTTGATTCCAAGTTTAGTTTTGGGAGCTTGATAGTTATTAGTCTATTAGATCTATTCTGAGACTTTTTTTACTATTGTTACTATTTATTTACTTTGCCTCTGTTTGACTAGTTTTAGTACAAAGGACATATTTCCGTCACGGCTTTAATAGATTCAAAACATGAATACTCTCTTTGCGAGCTTCCGTCGAATTCCTTGATATGCAATTGGTTGTTTGATACCAGTTCTGTGGCTAACAATTTCTTATCGAGAAGATCTACTCTCACAGGATTATATAACTAATTGGGTTTTGTTTTTGTTACTTTGTTTGGGAACTAGGCAGATATCTAAGATACTTAGAGTATGAAGTCTGTTATGTACGCAACTTCACCGACGTAGATGACAAGGTGAGCCATCAGTGCTATGCTTCTTTTCATTTAATGGGTAGTATTATGTTTATTAAAGTTCATATTATATTATATTTTTGATGACATAATGGTTTTGATTCTTAAAAGATTGAACCAAACTTTATGAGGGAAATCTCCTATGTGCACACAAAGTTCTCTGATTCTAGTCTGTCATGGATATCATAAGTTCACCATCACGTGCTCAACCCAGTTTTGCTGTTAAAAATACAACACATGGCTCAGAGCTAGGAAAATAAGAATAGAAAAGTACAGATAACAATTTTAAACAGCTATTGGTGTAGCAACTTTAGAGAGCAATGAAAAGGGTATTGCTGTAGCAATTTTAAATAGCTACAAGGAAAGATCATCGTACTGTTGCCACTGAACCAATGGTGGGGAGTGGAGTGTTCTTCCTGCCACTTAAACGAAGAAAAAGGGTATGGTTGTTAGCCAGAATTGGAGAATTGGATTTTCCGTGTTATTAGCTTCATGTGCATTCTTTAAAATTCTGAAACATCATAGGATATGTAAAAGAGGCTGCACGCAAAGATTATGCGGCCTTTTCAGTACCATATTCATGCATACCTGCTGGTACAGGATCTAACAACCTATCATGCTTTGAGGGTAGGTACACGGTACACCAATACAAGTCCTACCAGTAGGGATGACTACATTCAGTTCCCTCTATTACCTCCTGAGTCAGAAACGTAATTTTGCTATACCAGAACAAAAGTATGACATCTCCAACATGTTTTCTGGTACATCTTAATCAGGAACATTAAAATGACTCCATTCCAAGACACCATTTCCCCTTCTGTCTCTGTTTTGGACAATGACATACACAACCCCAAGGTGTCAATGTGGAGATGCTAAATGCTTTGGTTGTAGATGTGGCTGTGAAAGAGTTGTACTGTCCCATTCTGGGTCTTCCACTATTCCGACAGCGCAATGCTGATAACTCCCTGGATGTATGCGTCTCATTTCAATGTAGGGTATCCATACCAAAATTTGCACCAAGTTTGTATTTTGATGGTCAGGCATATGCAGCGGTGCAGTAACCGAGTGTTGTCATACGTGGCGCATCTTTCATTTAATACATGATTGCGTTCTAATTACAAAGCATGCAGATTCAATATTAAGCGTTAAAAACTGACAGCTATCTACAAATTCAATATTCCTCTTCTCACTTATATGACTGTATTGTTGTTTTGCTGTAGTACATGTATACTGTCTGCTTCTATGGCAGAATCTGAGTTCTACTTCATGATTCTGCAGATAATTGCTAGAGCAAATGAGTTGGGAGAAGATCCGTTGAGATTAAGCAGACGTTACTGTGATGAATTTCATTATGATATGGAGTATCTTCACTGTCTACCCCCTACCGTGGAACCATATGTCTCAGATCACATGGTCCAAATCATTGATATGATTAAGAAGGTATGTTATTTATCTCTCTTTTACAGAGTCATCTAAGACCTCTATGCATTGGATTATGCTGTGCCAGTCAGGGTTTTATTTTTTACATGATTACGTACTTGCAGTTATTTGTTTGCCATGCTGTACTTAAGTAAGGAAAGTGCTGAGCTAATTTCGACTGGTTCTGTCTAGGAATTAGAGGATCAGAGTCTGCCTCCAAATCTGTTGTCAAAGTTGTCCGAAACACAACCACAAGGTTGACCGGGTTTCAGCATTTGTTGAAATTAGCTAAAAAATAAGAACAAATTATTGAGAACTGTTTCTGTAGCCCATGTAAAGTCCACTCGTCCATTTTGAATCTGAACATTCCTTAAGGTGAACAATTGACTATAATTACCCGTAGAAGTTAGTATAACTGACTTTGGACTCTATTTTGTTCAATTGCTTTACCCTCCATGTTCATTAATCTTTGTGCTGGCTTGTTCATCCTATTGCAATGATACCATTAATCTCCATGTTCATAATTATGATAGTGTCGAAAGAAGGAAAGGCAGATATGACTTTGACTTGGATTCAATTTTTGTTTTTTGACAGATTCTTGATAATGGTTGTGCCTATAGAGTTGATGGGGACATATACTTTTCTGTAGAGCAATCCCCAAACTATGGACAACTATCGGGGAGGAAACTAGAGGATAATAGAGCAGGTGAACGAGTTGCTGTTGATTCAAGAAAGAAGAATCCTGCGGACTTTGCTTTGTGGAAAGTGAGTATACGGAACAGTAATTAGGTATTCGACCTAAAAATTAACTCTAGAGTAATCTTGACTATTTATGTATCTTCTCAATTTTGTTATCAATTATATAGTAAACTGCCTTTTGAAATTAGATACTCGATATTTAAGTTATATTGGAAGCACATCCAAATTTGTCAAAGAGATTTATGATTACTTGCGGCTAGGAGTTCTTTACTAAGAATAGTACCTCATCTTGCTTCCTGCTTCAGTTGGAAGAAGAGTAACAGTCACATGTATTGGTCACCTAAGTCGTTGGAAGCACTAGCTCGTTCAGTTGACATGAATAGTTACCGTTTAACTTCAGCAAGAAGTTAATGCTGTTATTAGCTATGTAACATTAACGCAAACACTAGAGTTATTTCAGAATACGGAAGTAATTCCAAGATGGTCTGAAACACTTATGATTTCCTGTGGCCTAGGAGTTCCATATGGGGAATGCACCTCATGTTATTTACTGCTGCAGTTGGATAATAGAGTAACAATCATGGGATCTGCAACTTGACCTGTTTAACTTCTGTTTAGCTTCAGTGTAAAGAAGTTATTACTATTTCCTCTTCAACGAAGGAATTTCTAAAGTTGTGGAAGTTCTTAAAAGTGGATGTTCTTATCTATACAGAACATACCTAATAAGCTCCTCCGTCTTATTTGTAGTCTGCTAAGAAAGGTGAGCCGTTTTGGGAGAGTCCATGGGGACCTGGAAGACCAGGATGGCATATTGAGTGCAGTGCGATGAGTGCTGCATATTTGGGGCATACTTTCGATATTCATGGCGGAGGGATGGACCTTGTATTCCCCCACCACGAAAATGAAATTGCTCAGAGCTGTGCTGCCTGTAACAAGAGCAATATAAGTTACTGGATGCACAATGGTTTTGTTACTGTTGATTCTGAGAAAATGTCCAAGTCACTGGGGAATTTCTTCACAATTAGACAGGTAATTTGGAACTTCAACCATTTATTTCCTGTACTTTGATTGAATTTGGATCTCAGGATATGAGTGGTTTAGTTTTCATCTAACTGAACTTTAGATGGCAATTAATGGACTTTTTGACTTAATGATCCTGGTTAGGTAATAGATCTCTACCATCCACTTGCTTTGAGGATTTTCTTGATGGGGACACATTATCGATCTCCAATTAATTACTCGGATATGCTTCTTGAAAGTGCCTCTGACCGAGCTTTCTACATATACCAGGTAACTCCATGACCATTAGTCTCTCAAACAATGGACACCTTAGTATAAAAAGTTAAAAACTGATCATGGAATCTACTTCCTTAAGCACAGTTGTATCTTTCGCAATCAAGTAGATTTTACGTTTTTTTCTTCTTCTTTTTGAAGCATAGTCAGGGGCGGAGCTAAGTACAGCTTAGGGGTGCCCCCGCCCCCCCGCCCCCGCCCCTATTTTTTGTTAATTCATTAAAGGTCCCTTAATGTTTTTATTATTTGGAAGAAAAATCCCTTAACCAGCCCCCCCTAAAATATATGTTTTGTAAATTAGCCCCCCTCGGAAAAAAATTCTGGCTCCGTCCCTGAGCATAGTAGATTTTACGTTGTTTGTTACTGAAACCTTCTTAGCAATTCTGCTACAGCTTGATGTATTATTTCTTTAAGATAATCCACTTGTTTTTTTACGATTGAATCATTATGAAACTACTTCGGCTGGGTGTAATGCTTTTTTTTCTTTTCTTTCAAAAGCACTTTCAAATTATTTGTATAGTAATATATTTTTATTTTAGTGTTTGGTAAATTTTTTATAAAGTGTTTTTTTATGAAAGGCACTTCCACAATTCCCCAACTTTTAAAAACCGGGAAAAAAGAGCTTTTAAAAGCTCCAAAAGCAAAAGATATGGTCCGACACTAATTTTATATCTTATTAATTTCCTTTTCTATCTCTATAATATTTTATAAATTACCCTTGAATCTGTATGTTATTCGTTAAAGGTGATTATATGCCATTTCAATGAAATTTTGTTAATTTAACAATTACGAAAGTAAGAGCAAATATTTAATTTTAGTTTGATTTTTTGTTTGAAAATTACACTTATAATTGAAAGTAGTTAAGAAAAATACTTGTTTTTAAGTTTTAACAATAATAATAATTAGTAAATTTAATATTATGTATATTTAATAATAAAAAAATTAATTATTTTTAAACCTAAAAAGTTGACTTGTTTTTAAGTTTTAACAATAATAATAATTAGTAAATTTAATATTATGTATATTTAATAATAAGAAAATTAATTATTTTTAAACCTAAAAAGTTAGAATAACACTATTTCAAGAGATATGCATGTTTTCGTCATTTACTACAACAACAATAGTTGTACTTGATATTTTACCAAACACAATTTGATTACTTTTTTAATCGGTTTTAACTTTTAGTTTATACTTTACTAAACATTCAACTATTGTTTTTACGCAGCACAACACAGCAACGAACAACAGAAAAACGTTTTTATAAAAAAACATAGCAATACCGAACTAAGCCTTCTCTATCCTAACAAGAAAAAGAATTTACTTTGAAATTTCTATTTAACATGCAAACAATTCAGAGAACAATTCAACATGTAAGCTGGTTATGTAGCTGTCACGATTTTCGAAGTGATGTGTGCGGACTCAGTGTGAAGTGCATTTTACATCACATAATGTTTGTCATTGATCTGGTCCACATCTTTGAAGAGTTCGGTATAATGGTTTTATGTAATAAATTCGCAAATTACAAAGAACTTGTCAGAATTTCGTACCATTATGTTGCAAATATTCATGGTGTACCCCGTAAGAACCAATTAAGTGCCTAATCCCGATGGTTTAGATTCTTGGATATTGTTATGTTTTTTAAGTTAAAATTGACAGAATGCGAAGTGACGGCATATCTCTCAATAAGTGTTTTCTAAAGTACTAGATGCACAAGCCCCCCTTCCCATTGTGCTTTTAAGTAAGAAAGCATATCACTCATTTTACAACCTGTGAGCACTTTCCATTAAGGTTAATGTTAAGTGTTCATGTCTTCTTAGTCTCTTGGTCAGGAGCAATACCTCTTCTATTCTACCAACTGTGAGCACTTTCCATTAGACCATGTCGAATAAGAGTGGATTTGGGGTTACTTAAAAGATCAAAAGTGTGAAGGATGTTTCTTTGTACCTGATCTTGTAATCCGATAAGTTTTATAATATTTTTTTTAACCTACTGATATTAATGGTAAGCATGCTTCCCAAGAGCTCTCAAATTTCTTTTTCGATTCATCCCTGGAGTTGAATACCTCATTCAATAATATGTTTTTTACATCTGAAGTATTTGTGATGCACTTGGTATGTTTCCTATAATTCATGATATATGGATGGTAACAGACACTGCACGACTCTGAAGCACTCATGAGGCAAGAGCCTATAACAAGCCAGACGAACCCCATTCCAGATGATACTGCAAGTTGCATTGAAAAATTCCGTAACGATTTCAAGAATTCTATGTCCGATGATCTACACACTCCTGTTGCCTTGGCTGCCCTCTACGATCCATTGAAATGCATGAATGATCTCCTGCATACTCGCAAAGTATGTATTCGGTGATCTATTTTTGATTGAATCTCAGATATTTTTTTTTTGATCTATCCACTCTTCTAACTGTCTATTTTGTCTAGGGAAAGAAGTGGCAAAAACGGATTGAATCACTCTCAGCTTTGGAAAAGGAAATCAGGAGTGTTTTAGCCGTTCTCGGATTGATGCCTGCAAGTTACTCCGAGGTATATTAGGCTGAAATTTTGGTTAAAACTTAATTTAGATGCTAATGTTTAATTAGGGCTTATATAGCCTCGCTATTCAATTTGGCAATCAAACTGTGCGAAAACCAGAATCTATTTTAATAAATCAGTCATCAGTTCCAGTACTCAAATGTATGGAATCAAAACGGAGACAATCAGTTCTCGCCTTCTCGGTTATTCAACAAAATCCTAATGTCTAACAATATTTGTGTACGGATTTCCTATGTTATCGAAACATTGCCCTATTTAAGAAAGTGTTCATTCTTTCTTACTAGAGTTTCTTTTTAAGCTTTTGCAGGTTTTGCAGCAGTTGAGAGAAAAAGCACTAAAGAGAGCAGCATTGACAGAAGATGATGTTCAGCAAAAAATCAATGCAAGAAATTCAGCAAGGGAAAATAAAGAATATGAAATTTCGGATGCTATAAGAAAAGAATTAGCTGCTTTGGGAATTGCGCTCATGGATAGCCCTGATGGAACTGTTTGGAGACCAACCGTGCCCCTCGGGCTGCAAGAATAACAATGTGTCTCTACCTGATCTGCATATATCACATTTTTGTTTCGGAATGACCACTTCAGGGAGCTTCAAGTTGTTGGTGAGTAATACACTGTCGAGGTTATTTATTTGGTATAATGCAGAGTCCGAGGAATACAAGTTTACTTTTTTATTTTTTTTATTTTTATTTTGCTAGGAAAGATATAAGTTCATTCATTGGTGAAAAGAATTACATAAATTGATCCTTCTGAATACTGGAGGACCTGTGTCCCAACTAGAAACACCATTAACTCTGGCATTTTTCGCCATTACATCTGCTACTCCATTAGCATCCCTTTTAACATGGGAACAAGACCAAAATTGGAATTGTTTTGATAAGCGTCTGCATTCCTGGACTATGCTATTAGTTGTCCGTTGGATACTGCCCACAGATCCATTAGCATCCCTTTTAACATGGAAACAAGACCAAAATTGGAATTGTTTTAATACTGCATTCCTGGATACTGCCCACAGATCCATTTATTGCTGCTTCTACATTTTTATTATCCCCTTCAAGGTGAAGATTAAAAACTCCTTTGCTTTTGCCCATTTTATAGCTTCCAAAGCTGCAAGTTATTCATTTATTGCTGTTGAGGTTGCTCCTCTTGCCCCCATGAATGTCCCTGTAGAATTACGAATTATCAGTCCTATTCCAATTGGTACATGTTCACTTATAAAAGATACATCAAAATTCACTTTCAAATCATTATCCTTTGGAGGCTTCCACTGATGTTCCTTCACCACTTGGTTAGAGCCATGAGACCCGATTATAGAATTTTCCCATTCAGATACGAACATTATCAAAGACTACCGAGCTTCTTAATTTCTATATATGCCATAGCACACAACTGATTAATCTTACCTGTTTTTGCTGTTCTGCAACAAAAAATTGGTTAGACTTAAATACAGTTTGAAGCCATTCCAAGAAATTACCATTTCTGCATGAGACAATCAAATTACTATCTACTGCATTCCAAATACAAGTAGCTATAAACGATGATGTGTGGTTTCAACATGATTTCCACAAAGAGGACAAGTACTTGGAATATCATCTACATATCTGGACAACTTATCTCTAGTTGGAACACAGTTATGCAAACACTTCCATAGAAAATGATGAATTTTAGGAGGCAGTTTTACTTTCCATAATCTTTGCCAAGGAAAATGACTATTACTAGCTAGATTCCTAGACTGAGATTCTTCAAGTAAAATATTGTAAGCACACTTGACTGTGAATAAACCATTCCTAGTACCAGTCCATCTTATTTGGTCATTTCCAACCATAGGCAGTGTAATCTTACAAATTTTATCCACTACTGTCCTTGGGAATAGGGTATTAAGAGTATCTATATTCCAATTCCTAGTGTCTGCATCAATTAACTGACTAACAAATTCCATGTTAGTAGACATAAAAGTATTAGGACGAGTTGTACCAATTTCTGGAACCCAAATATCAGTCCAAATGTGGACCTTTTTCCCATTAGCTAATTCCCAACAATGATGTTTTTTCACAATTTCTAGACCATCCAAAATCCCTCTCCAAATCCAAGAACCATCTGTACTTACAGCACCTGACAAAGGTTCACACAGAGGGAAATATTTATGTTTTAATACCTGCACCCATAGAGCATTAGGTTCCTGTAACATTCTCCAAGCCAATTTTATTAGCAAAGCCAAATTAACTATACCAGATTTTCTTATATTAAGTCCTCCCATATGTTTGGGAACAACAACAATGTCCCAATTGATCAGGTATAAACCCTTTCTATGGTCTGTTTTATTCCACCAAACCTCCTCTGAATAAAATCAATTCTATCAGTAAGTTTCTTTGGCATACGAAAGACAGACATTTGATGGGTACTTGAAGTGCCCAGAACTATTTGAGTTAACAGAGTTCTGCCTGGTTGATTAAAGAATTTGGATTTCCATCCGGATAATCTGCCACTGTAACTATCTAGCATGCCAGAAAATGGTTCAGTTTTATTCTTTTGAAGTAATAAAGGGACACCTAAATATTTATCTTGAAGACCCATTCTCTGGATACCTAGAATATTAGATACAATATTTTTGATATGCTCATCAGTTTTAGGGCTGAAAGCAAGGCCAGACTTTCCAAAATTTATGGCTTGACCAGAAGCTCTACTAAATTTATCAATGATATCGTAAAGGAATTTTACCTGATTAGGATTGGCCCTCGTGAAAATAAGCATATCATCTGCAAAAAAAAAGATGAAAAACAGCAAGACCTTTCATAGAGACTTTTATGCCATCAATATGTTTATTTTATCTATCTAGACTCAGAGCCTTAGAGAAAACATCCAAGCATAGAATAAAACAAATAAGGAGACAGGGGATCTTCCTGTCTCAAGCCTCTAGTAGGAGTAAATTGTTTACCTGGAGCTCCATTGAGAAGAACAGAGGTGGAAGTGGTTGTTACACACTGGCTTATCAGTTGGCACCAATGACCGCTGAAAATTAAAGTCTTTAGACAACCAAGAAGAAAAGGCCATTCAATTCTATCAAATGCCTTACTCATATCAAGTTTTATAGCTAACAAACCCTTTTTAGTTTTACTCTTTTTCATGGTATCAATAATCTCATGAGCTATGACTATATTGTCAGTCATTTGCCTACCCTGCACAAAGGCTGCTTGGTAAGGAAAAATAATTTTACTAAGTAAAGGTTTTAATCTATTAGCAAGTAACTTAGATATAATTTTGTAAGAAGTATTACAAAGACTTGTAGGCCTAAAGTCAGCTATAGTTTTAGGACAATTAATCTTAAGAATCAATGAAAGAAAATTATGATTGTTTTCTCTCAACATATGTTTACTGTGGAAAAATGATTGAATCATTTTCACAGTATCATTGCCAACAATGTCCCACATTTTTTGATAAAAAACAGGGGGAAACCATCTGGTCCTGGAGAGGTCCAAGGTTTCATTCTGAAAACAACATCCTTTATTTCATCATGAGTAGGTATGCAAGGAGATATAGCACATTCAGAAAAGAATTATCATAACTAGGATTACAAGTACTACAAATATTAGCAAAATGATTAAATAGATTATCAGAAATATCCTCTCTAGTTGTTAACCAATTGCCATTACTATCTTGAATAGCCTCTATGCTTGTTCTTTTCTTTCTATAGTTTGCTCTAGTGTGAAAATATCATGTGTTTCTTTCTTAAAACTTAGTACTATCTTCCTTGGCTCTTTGTTTATAGAAATATTCTTCAATGTTTTTCCAATACTCTAATACTCCAACCGAGTATTCAGATTAACAATTCTAGGATCAGTAACATCAACAACACCCTGCTCATGTAAACTATTAGCAAGATCATTAAGTCTGGATAGATTAGTTTGAATATGACCAAAATTTTGAATATTCCAATTACATAAAGCTTGTCTAACCCGTCTAAGAGAACTTTTATGTTTAAAAGCTAGAGACCCTTGCTCCTTAGAATGCCAGTTTTCATTGACAACAGTTCTACAACTATCATCTCTTAACCAGCATTTATTGAATTTTCTAGGTTTCTTAACATTATTATGATCTTTAGAGCTAATGAAGAGAATTGGACTATGGTCACTGGCTATAAGAAGCAGATGATAAGTATGAGCATTAGGATACAATTGAGTCCAAAGTGCATTACTTAGAAGTTAGAACCCAATCCAACCTTTCTTGAATATATTCACTACCATACCTTTTATTAGACCAAGTGTAAGGATTTCCTGAAAAAACTATATCATGCAATCCTAGACTTTCTATAAAATCAACAGCAGTATCAAGAGTGGCTTGAGTATGAGGAATACCTCCGGCTTTTTCAGAGTTACACAAAATAAAATTCAGATCACCCATTAAGATCCAAGGAACAAAAACATTAAGACTAAACTGATGGACATAATCCCATTGTTCATTCCTATTTCCATTCGGAAGAGCACCATACATACAGGTAAGGCAAACTTTGGTTCTAGCATCAATGTTCAACTCACAGTTAATCACATTAAGCTGATAACCTAGAATTTTGAGATTTAAACCATCCAATTCCAAAGAAGATATAGGCCCCCAGACAGTCCTATAGGATTTATCAAGAGTTTATTAGGGTAATTAAAGGACTAAATATAAGACTCCATTTTTTTCTGCTTAGTCTTAGTTTCACAGGGAAAAATTACATCAGAGTCATTGATCACAACTAAAGTTCTTAAATGGGATCTAGTGTCCTTATTACCAAAACCTTGTACATTCCAAGATAAGAATCTCATAGTAACCTCTAGAGACAAACTCGAATTAGTTTTGTAATTCACCTCACTATTCCTAAAGATATCAAAAATCAACCAGTAGTAGTAGGTCCTAGGTGATGAGTTACAGATTACCAAGTTCAAGAAATGTAATTTCAAGCAAACGGAAGTTATGAACAACAGAATGCAATCAAAAGAAAAAGAAATTAAACATCTCGATGAAAAATAATTGAACTTAAAATTAGGGCAAATTTAGGGTTTAAAAGAAATACCGGAGAATTAGCAGAAACTCCAAGTTGATTATGTGTAATCAAACATCCAGTTGAAGAGGTTGAATTATCCATTGCTTCTTCTCCCCCATAATTAAGTTGATATTCCATCGGAGATTCCGTATTGTCTCTATTAACACCAGTTCCGACATCTTCAATGACAATATCATCTCTTTGAAACATTGGGTTGGTATGAGAATTTTGGAAATATGGGTTATTGATGAATGGTTGGGATTCATTTTCTCTAACTCTTTTACTCTTTCTATTGTCTGCTTCATCCGTGAGATCTAATTATGGATTCTGGTTTTGTTCTCCATCAAGCGGGTCAGATAGCATGCCCGAATTGTTATCCAAATCCGTATCCAAGCTGTAGCCTGACAGAAAAGCTTTACCTTCTTCAGTTTTACTATAAGCTCAAAGGTCATTTCATCCATCTGTTCAACATTATGTTCCTGAGCCAATCTTCTACAATTTTCTTCCGCATGATCTACCACCCAACAATCTTTGCATATTCCATGAACGATTTTTTGGGCACTACTCAAAAATGGAGGGGACTACTATTCATTTTTCGGGTGGATATTTGAAGTAATTTTGAGTCACCTCTTATCTTTTTTTTTTAATACCAAACTTGTCCTTCGTAATTAAATAAGTTAGTGTAATGATTAGTGAGATTAAATTAATAAGTTGATATTTTTCAAAAGAACAATTATTGAGAGGGAGAAGAAGAAGATGAAGATGAAGATGATAATGAAGATGAGGGTTTTGGAAGAAAAAAAGTTAGATCTTTTTCTTTAAGAGCCACGACAAGAGTATGATGTTTTGGGTACTCACGGATACTTCAAATTTAGTTAATGGTGCTTGAATTGGCCAAAACATTCCTAAAAATGAACAATTTACAAATTGATTTCGGTTTGGTTAACAAAGTTCGGCTACGACATCTGAAGAACATATAGCCGAACTCATCTGCAAGTGTAGTTTGGCTAATGTTTCTGAAAACACAGGTAGCCGAACTCAGCTTTAATGGAGTTTTTTCTTTCAGAGAAAAGTTCGGTTAGGAGAAGAAAATTGCGACGTAACCGAACTAGTAGTTCGGCTATGAATTTTTTTTGCGACGTAACCGAACTCAATATATAGGTTTTTCAGAGTAAAGTTCGGTTAGGAGAAAAAATTGCGGTGTAACCGAACTTTCTGCGACGTAACCGAACTTTTTGTGACGTAACCGAACTTTTTTTGCGACGAAACCGAACTAAAAGTTCGGTTGAGACTTTTTTTTTTGCGACATAACCGAACTTTTCTCTGGAAAAAAGAAAAACCTCCATTAAAGTTGAGTTCGGCTAGTTCGACAAAGTTTTTCACATAATTCCTAGCCGAACTTCTCTCTGTAACTTCCATTTTCAACTCATTTTGATGATTACTTCTCATTTTTTCAACAAAAAACAAATGAGAAGTAATGGGTTTGTTATAATTTTGATTTTGTTTTGTTAATGATTTAAATTAAGCTATATATAGAGGTGGCGGCGGTGGTGGTTTGAGGTGGTCGGTGGTGGTGGTGGTGGTGGTCGGTGGTGATGGGAGGAGGTGGTTATATATATATAGGTGGTGGTGATGAGAGGAGGTGGTTATATATATGTATGTTAAGGGTAGGTTAGTCATTTTCACATTTTAGGACACTCCTTATAACTATAGGGTAGATATTCTTATCACTTAGTAGTCCCCCACCATTTTTGAGTAGTGCCCAAAAAATCATTCATATTTCATAGGGTTGCATATCAAAATGATAGACTACCCAAGTTTTTCCCCCAGATGGTTTGTCAACCCAACCTCCTCTACGCAATGGGCCTTTCAGATTAACCTTGACAAACACAGTGTTAGTTACATGTCCTCTTGGGATCCTCTATCTTCCTTCAGGAAAAACCCTTTTGCCAATATCTTTGCAGATATCATTTACCAACTTTTCATTTAGGATGATTTTTTTCAGGTGTCTTAGTCTCACACACCATACTTGACTTATGAATTTGTAGTCTTCAAGTGGGATATTTGAGTTATATTTCTGAAAACATAGCAAATATCCTAATATTGACCATGGAGCATTTGACAATATACCATCATAAGCATTTTTTCTTTCAAACCTGAACAGAAAAAGATTGATCCCCTTAGATATGATTTCATACCTTCTATAGCTCTTCTATCTTAGATTAACTTCTCTCTTAACTATCTCATGATTCAGAGGATCTTTAGAGATTGTCTTGCCTAGTAGACTGAAAGAAAATTCTTCCACTGCATCTTTTACTACTTGAGCAGGTGTGATTGATCTTCTAAGAGTTCTTGAAGGACCTGCACCAATATTTGTGACTTGCATCTTCAAAGACAATTTATCCATATTAGTGGTTCTGAGTTTCTCAGTTAATGGTATAATGTGCTTTTGTAAAAAGCTTTGCGGCTTATAAGTAATGGTTGTTTTATAGAAGGGTTGAGAATATACGGTACCATTTTCTTTCCTTATTTCAGGGTCTGGATAGCTGTCAGCTGTATTTTCGGGTTGAAAGGTTTGGCAGGAATTTGAATTTTGAAAAAGAGGGAAAATTTCCTAATTCTGTTTCTAAGATTACGTTGACTGTAACTCAACGGATCGACTTGGTTGAACCAACTCTTCTGATACATGGAAAATATTTTAGCCATGTAAGTTTCAGATGATATGTGAAGAAACTCTGGAACTGGTGAATTTTTTTTCCGGAATCTAAATGAGGATACTCAAACTTCAAACGACCTTTGAATATAATTAAGCGAGATGTAACACTACTGTTTTGAAACAAGCACTACTGGGATAATTCAGAAGATGGCTTGATGGATGCTAAACCACGACTGATTTCTACTACAGTGATTACACCAGAATCAACAAAGAGATCTGCAAACAAGAATTAGAAACTCATTAGCAGTTTTAATCAAGCAAGATTTAGAACAAATTATTCATAAAGATGCAAGATGATAAATAGATTTCTTCAACAAGCAAATCTATTTTTAAAACAACAAGTACTGATTAATGATGAAGAATATGAAGATTAATAATTTCAAATCTGTAAAACATTGACAGATTTACTAAAAATTTGGATTAAAAAACGATGGATTTACTACTACTACTGAGTTAACCCAATGTCGTCCGATAACATTGTTATGCCAAATAACGTCAAAAGTCCTATGTCTTTCTCAGTGTAATTGTTGTTGGATTCTTCAGGAATATAAGTTTACTAGGAAGCTGTAATTCAGAGTAATTTCAGAAATGTAAAGATATCTTTCGATTCTGAAATCGTTTTAATAGTGGTGCTACATCCAAAAACATTCTGGAACGCATTTACGACAGCGGAATAGAGGGAAGATGAGTAAATGAAAAGGAAGAACAGAAGAAAAAAAAAATTGTGTTGGAAATGACTTTTTGATGCATATCTAGCTTATACTTATACCATACATACAAAATGAGGAACTATACTTATATGATCATACATACAAAATGAGGAAAGGGTAACAACATTGTCAAAAGCACATATAGGGAGAAGATGGGGCTAGTAAAGAATCGCCCGTTACACTTGAAATTACAAAAACTCACCCGTTACTATTCTACAGTAGAAACCCTGAGTAGCCAAAAAAAACCTGCCCAGGCTTCACAGCCGGGCATGTCTGATGCCTCAACAATATTTCCCAAGAGTTCAGTGTTTTTTATTGTAGAACAAAAAATAATGTAATTGATGTTTTTCCTTTATCAATATAATTATTGCACATGTAAATTTTGACACATGCTAAAAATGACAAACTCTTCCCAAAATCTACTGAATTACTTCAATTCAATAAACTTATGCAGCTACAGACTGCTTCTCCTCTTGGTCAAGGTTCAGTGCATGCAGAAGCTTTGGCCATGATTCTGGGATTCCTCCGGGTAGATCAAACTCCATTAACATCCCTCTGCTGCGGTAGAAACCTTCCACAGGTTGACTCTGCAGGACCATGGTCGATCATTATTTAGATCATATCTTGTTAACAATTATATCTGGATGAAAATAATGGATGAGGACGCAACTAGAAATAAAGCTCACGACTAATAGCTATCAACAACCATTTTAAAAATCAAGAGTACTCTAGATTAGAATCACAAAAGAAAAAAATATATAAAAAAATCCAGGAAATCCTGTACCTTGCGACCGCAATCAATTACCACAAACAAAGATGATTTACTGAAGATTTGTGACATGGTGTGATTAACATACCATTTCATTGTATATTCGAAGTCGCTGTTTTACAACTTCTTCAGTATCATCAGCTCGTGTAATGAGCTTCGATTCACAACCAGCTGGGGGTGGAAGTGGAGCCATGTATATTCCAGGGTTCCCATTCTCAGCCTTGACGTTAATATTGGCAATATTAAAGTTTTTACCACACTGGGTGCAGATCCTTCTTCCCAAGCATTTCTCAACTAATATATCTTCTCGAAGCTTTAGGTTAACCACCAGATCAATGTCGGTAACTCCCTCCAATATTTCCTAATAAGAAAGAATCACTATTAGGATAGGAGGTAACAATCAGCAGATCACAACTCCATTTTGGGACGCCCCAATTGTAGAAAGGTTCTTACAGCTTGTCTGATGGTTCTTGGAAAACCATCAAGGATGAATCCTGATTCACCGTTGGCCTCTCCAGCTTCAAGCCTCTTTGACAATAAGCTTATGATAATCTCATCTGACACCAATTTTCCCTGATTCACAATCTCGGCAAGCTACAAAGGAAAACAATAAATCAGTATAGCAAATAAAGATGCCACAAAATTATTTAACATACTACTTTCACTTTTTGGAAACTACATAGTAAAAGTTATAAATTTTATCGAGGAGGATTTAATGAGAAAGAATTCTCTAAGGATTTCGCAAGTAATAAGTGACTACGCCAATATTTTCTTCCCTTATGCATACAATTCAACCGCAATCCCCTTCATCTTGGTACTTATGCAACAATTATATCTACTTGTGCTACTTTATCAAACCCTAGGCTACAGACATCTAAATCTCAACCAATAAACTTGTCATAAATCCATCTAACAGTTTCGATAAATTTTTAACAATTAATTCTTTTTCCATCCTCAATCTATTACAAATTCTATTAAGCAAAATAAAGATAGTGTCCATAAGATTGGTTGATGCATGTTCAAGTACAAGGAGGAAGATCAAGTGGGATTGCGTTTGTACTAATAATCTAATATACATACATGGGTACTTGAAAAACACTTTTGATTGTAAATTGAAAAAGTGTTAGATAATTGTTCCTCATGAAGTTCTCTTAAACAAAATTAAAGATTTATATTGAAAAAATGACAAGCTTCGTAAGCATTAGCAGAAGATAAACAAAAGGGGTTGATTTCTATTCTGTTTCTAAATGGGAAATTGGTGTCATAAATTTGCCTCTTAAGTTGTATTTGTTCATACATAGATCTTACTATTAATAATTGAGACTTGGTACCTTTTGAGAAAGAGGGCCTTTGGAAGAAAGTTCATCACGAACAAGATCACCAGTAGCTATATGAGGAACACCAAGTAAATTAGAGAGACGACTTGCATAAGTACCTTTACCAACACCTGGACAACCTAAGAATACCCATTGAACATTTCTTTCACTTGGATCTTTACGAGGGATTTTATTATTACCAATACTACCAACAAATGAGAATTTACGCTCACTTTCTGAAGCTGCTGGAGAATAACTTCTACAAGCTGCAGATGTATATGATGATGATAATAATCCCCTGGTTCTCAATACACGGTTTAAGGCCGCCATGGGAAAGAGATCGAAGAAAAAGTTGCAGAGATGGTTAGGTTTTTAGAGAAGGAATTAAGGTATTTTTGTTTCTTTTAATTAGAAAAGAAATTCGGATGAGAGAGATAAGGGTAGTTTCGTCAATTTAAGGGCAGTTTCTTATAGGAAGTTGGGGCTGCCAATGGATAACCGAATATTCGATATCCGTCCGAGTCCGTTCGAATCGCTAGGATATTATCCGAAATTTCGGATAACGAATACGGATACCTTAGCGGATATTCTTACTTTAACGAAACGGATATGAAAAAGGTATTATCCTATAGGATAATATTCGTTATCCGTTAAAGAATGCTTATGCAATTTTATTTTTTTAATTTTTTGAGTAATATATTTAGTTGTTAACTTGGTAGTATATGAAGACTTAGAAAAGAAAAAAATTATGGAAGAAAAAAAAACACAACTAGTTTTGTTGGTTGTGAGAAAAGCGGAGGATTTTTCAATTCTGATTAGAAGATTAAAGATTTGAGTTTTGTTTAAATATAATTTAATATAATAATTTTAAAGTCAATTTTTTTGCATTTGATCAAGGTATTTGGTTTTGTTTAGTTGAATTTCCTTAGAGTTTCTTTGATTTATGTACAATTTATCAAATGTACAGAAAGACTAGAAAAGAATTTAAATTATTTTTATTATAATGAATTACTATCGAATATTACCGGATATTATCGGATATCCGGCATTGTTATCGGAACGGATACGAAAAATCTTTTTGAATATCCGTCGGATATCCGGTAATCTTATTGTTAACGGATATGGTAGAGGCCATATCCGTTTCGATAGGTACCGTTGACAGCCTAGCTTCACTTGGTGTGTTTTCATGTTAGGTTTTTCTTTCCCGGGCATAGGCAGGCCTACGACTACATCACAAAAACAAAAACGGCTAAGGCCCAAAAATATTATTTTTCTATTGTCAGACCTAAAATATTTGTAACGGGTTTTTCCATAATTATATGAAATAATTTAAAATGTTTGCATAACGGGTTTTACATCCTAATTTTTTAGGGATATAATTGTAAGGTAAACTTGAATATAACACATCTAAAAAACCGTGTCTTGGAATTTAATAAATTTTTCTTTTTTTGACGAAAAATAGCAAATTTTATAAAAAGGTAATCATAGTCACGGGAAAAGTGACTAGATTTAAGAGTTACATGGATGTATCAAATATGGCATCCCAATTACAAAAAAGTGGACAAAGAAAATCCAGAAAAAATATCAGTGTTCCTTGTCCAATTTAACAACAGAGCTTTTACTTCCATTATCAGCTGCTTAGAATTTCTACTTAAAATTGTTGTGAAGCATGTTGTTTCTCTCCCTCCAAATACTCCACCAAACAACAAATGGAAAATAACCCCATAATGTTTTTACTCTACTCTTGGATTTCTTATTACTCCATTCCCATAAGGTTTTCCTCACATCAGATGAAAAAACCCAGGAAATACCAAAACTCTTTAAAAAGTGAGACCATATCTCAAAAGTAAATTTGCAGTGCAAGAATAAGTGTGCATTACTCTCAGTATGATGTTGACATAGAAGACAATTAGCATTTTGAATCAAACCTGCACTGTACCTGTAATCCAGTGTTGGTGCAGGACCAAGAAGCACACCTTCAAGGGTATATTTGGATTCCACAATTGCTTATCTGGAAAAGAGAGAAAGCCATCAGTTTCTAGAGATGAGTATGCAGTAGCCACAGAAAAACCTTTTCCATTTCCATAACTCCAAATTCTGTCATCTGACACCTCTTCAGCATTAGTCAAAATACCATCTGGCTCACCAATAACCTGCAATAAGTGGATAACGTCAACTAACTCAATCTCATTCAGTGGTCTAGCAAACCTCAAATCCCATGCCCCATCTGTAGTCACCATATATGTCATCACGGCTTCTTTATTTCTTGAAAGTTTGAATAAAGCAGAAAAAGACAAAGCCAGTGACTGTTCCCCTACCCAAATATCATTCCAAAAATAAACACCACCGCCATTACCAATCACAAGCCTGGTACCAGATTCAACAAAACTTTTGGCTTTTAAAATGCCATCCCATAAGCTATAACAAACTAATTTATTAGTGTGATTAGGGAAAAGGGCTTCAGTAACACCACCAAATTTCTAGTTTATGATCTTTCCCCACAACGCTTGCTTCTCACTACCATATCTCCAAATCCATTTAGCATGCATTGCTTTGTTAAACAGCTTCAACTTCTTTATCCCTACACCTCCCCTGCATTTTGGAAGATTCACCTGAGTCCAAGCCACCCAGCTTATCTTCTTTACAGTAGCACCAGAGCCCCATAAGAAATTTTGAATCTATTTCCTTAACTACACTCACTGGCATTTGAAACATAAAAAGGTAATAAACTGGTAGACTAGATAGAACACTCTGTATCATAATCAACCTTTGTCCTTTAGAGAAATGCACTCCTTTCCAGCCTGCCAATTTTTGGTGAAATTTTTGAATAATCTCATCCCAAACATCTTTGCATTTTGACTTTACAAGAGGAATATCTAGGTAGTTTAGAGGCAATTGAGTTAGAGCACAACCAAAAATTTCAGCACATACCTCACCATTATGCATTTGTCCGTCCAACACCTACAATAGTGTTTTTTCTAAAGTTTACCTTTAAGCCAGAAATGATTTCAAAAGCCAGCAGAATACTTTTCAAGTGTTGAACATGTGTCTCATTATCATCAAGAAACACTATTAGATCATCAGCAAAATGAAGTTGTGTAATTACAGTACCTTGAGGAGCCACCTTAAAACCAGAAATGAGACCTTGCGAAGCAGCTGATTTGAACATGAGAGAAAGAACCTCGGCAACCAAAATGAAAAGAAATGGTGATAAGGGATCGCCTTGTCTGATCCCCTTTTGGCTTCTAAATAAGTCAGTTGCTTCACCTTTAATAAGAACATCAAACCTTGGAGTTGATAGGCACCATCTTATCCAGCTTCTCCACTACTAGCCAAAAACAAACCTAGACAAAGCATTATCCACACACACCCAGTTTACATATCGAAGGCCTTTTCAAAGTCCACTTTACAAATGATACCAGAGAGCCGTTGTCTTATTCTTGAGTCAATTAGTTCAAAAGCAATAAGGATCCCATCATTGATTTTCCTACCTTGCACAAAATCTCTTGTATATCTGAAATAATAGAAGGCGTAACAATCTTCATTCTTTTTGCTAATAATTTAGAAATAATCTTGTAGACACTACTAATCAGACTAATAGGTCTAAAGTTGGTCAAAGAAACTGCACCATTACACTTAGGAATTAAAGTAATATTGGTACAATTAATTCTCCAATTTAACAAATTTTATCTCGTTAGAAAGCTTTTAAAGAAATCTACACAACGAGTACAAATAACAATACCAAATTTAAGTTTTTTACAAAAAAAAGTCGGAGGCGATTGTTCTTTTAAGCAATTTTTTTGAAAACTTGGTACATAACCATTATGCAAACACCAAAAAGGATGCATAACACATTATCCAGACACAACAAAAGATGCATAAAACGTTATGCAACCATATTTTGGTTCATGCATCTATTAATTTCTGCATAACATGTTATGCATCCATTTCTTGGATGCATAAAAGATTATACATCAAAAAATTTAATTTAGTGCTTACAAAAAAGTGGTTGCATAATGCTTTATGCATCCATTTTCACGACTGCATAACATGTTATGCAGATATTATTGTAGGTGCATGACAAGTTATGCAGTCTTTTTTTTTGTTGGTTTCAATACTAACAAAAGTTGCTGCATAACGTATTATGCAACCATTTTCTGGACTGCATAACAAGTTATGCAACAACTTTTGTAGTTGCATAACAGATTATTCAACCATTATGACCAAACACCAACACCAATATGACCAAATACATCCGTAGCTTCCCAACCAACAACACCAACACCTCTGAAAAACGACAACTAAAACTACAAAGTATCATAACAACTCTGAAAAACGCAACAAAACAAAAGCGTTATAGTTCACTGAAATACGAGATACCAACTTTCAAGTTCAGGAAACTCTAACACATCTACCAACTGAGTGTAAGCTGAAAAATCATTCGAGTAATCAAATGGCTCATCTCCTTGCAACAAGTTTTTCCATGAAGCTATCATCTACAACCCAGCAATACTGTCAGTAATCACCTTCTCTGTCAGTACGCTTTAGTCTTATAGAATAATTCACAACATATTTCATAAAGTCTTCCTGTAACCGGCCCGAATTGAGTGAAGAAGGAGTTTGAGACAATGTTTCAGTTGTGTCAATGTTCTGGGACATAAAAGGAGATGAAAATGAATTTAAAATCTCTCACGAAATTTGCTTGAATTCTTACCAGGGATAAGGCAGTGGACTCTCCCCATGGGCAATGGTTGTAGTTACACTTATCTGATGGCCACCAATCGATAGTAGTACAAACAAAATGATCATTGGTCTCAGCAACCTTTGTAGCACCCCTAACAACAACTGTTGCATATATAGTTTCTTGAGCAAAAATCACAGGGAGACAACAAGCCATATAGAGAAACAAAGGCACCCAAAAAGCCATCACTAGACAACAATTACAATTCCTTCAAACACTAGGTAATTACTCAATCAATTTAGCTGCATGAAAACGATTTAAGTTAGTTACAAACGATTTTCATAATTTTAATCAAATTTTTATCCAGAACAGTTCATTACTGCAATTTCCAGATTTAGAGGAACATCCAAATTTCAGTTTTTTTTTTTTTTTTTTTTTTTTTTTTTTTTAAAGTAATGATCTCCCCTTCATATATGAACTTACCCTTTTGCATATATGAACTTACCCTTTTGAAAAGCACCACATACACCTTCTACTTTAGTATTTATTTTGGGAACGCCTCTGACAAGTTCACGATTAATGAGCTTACCCAGCATCCGGTAGTTTATAAGTCCAAACCGTTCATGCCACAAATGAGTTGACTCTACCTTGGTCAGGTTACAGTATAGATTAGATTGTATATCAAGGAGATAACAGTTATTCATACTTCGTCGTCCTCGAAAAATAATTTTTCCGGACTTATCTTCAATATCACAACCTCCCATATTGAAAATAACCTTATGACCTTTGTCACAAATTTGACTTACTGAAAGAAGATTAGCTTTCATTCCTTTGACATAAACAACGTCATGAATTTCAGGAATACCTGGAAGTTTGATGGTTCCCTTTTTGCTAATAAGACAGCTGCTTTCTTTTCCGAAAGTTACAGATCCTCCTTTGTAGTCTTCTGTCTTTGTAAACCAAGAGAGATCACCTGTCATATGTCTTCTACAACCACTATCTAGAAACCATTGGAAGGGAGAAGTGGTTTTGAGTGCAAAGGCTCCCAAACATTTTTCAACGGGTTCCACAGACTTTTAAACTTGGTCTTTGATTATGAATTAGGGGGTCTTGTTAAGTTCTTGAATAATCGGTTAACACGTTCAGTCAGATTTTTTTGCACAACAAATCTTCTGATTCAAGAATTTCCACCCTTTTAGAAGACATCCTTTGTATTGTTTCTTCTTGTTCGGTTTTAAATGTCTTGATGTTGTTAGAGCACTGCTCGGTTTTTCAAGCGTTGCTATCTCAAGCTTGTTTGTCAATGTTAGTGATCAAAACTATAAGTCTTGATTTCTAGTCTACTTATATGTCTCGGACTTGGATAGATTGTGTAGTTGAGCATTAGACTTCACGGCGTTCATCATTTGAAGACGAAGAACTACTAAGGAGAGCTTGTGGAACTTCATCAACAAAAGGTGTGTGGAGACTGAAACTCACCTATCACTTGGAAAGTCTATTTCTACTCTATCTCCTATATTGAGACAAAAGTCGTATTGCTATATAGTATTCGATTATGCACATTTGAGATTTCGTGCTGAGTTTAACTCGCTTACATATTTATCGAAATATATGTTGGTAAGCTTTCGCTTCGACCAAGTCCATCTTATATTTTTGACGAAAGTCAAAAGATGATCATGTGAAAATCGCCGAGTAACATCTTACATGATTTGTGTGATACAATCATTTGGTGTAGACTTGGAATGTTTCGTAATGATTATTTCAATAACTTGAAAATTGCTTTGATGCTAATAGTTCGTGAAAACAACTATTGTAATCCTATAAGAATGTTTCAATGATTGAAATAGAGTTTAGAACACTTAACCATTATTGGATTATGAACATAGTATGTGCTCTTGCATATATGTAATCCATGTCCGGGAACCATAGTATGCATACCCGTATGCGTACCTGTTGGTTTGTGAAAGTCCGGGTACATAAGTACACATACCGGTACGCGTACTAGCGTAAGGTTTGGGTCCGGGAATTTCTGCTGAGTTTGGAGGCATGCGTAACCGTTCCAATACTAGCGAACCCAAACTTGGTCCGGCTACTTAAGTATGCGTACCCGTTTGCATACTTGAGTGGTTAAAGTTTTAGAATCGGTTGTGACATGAACTAATACATTTATATATAATAAGGAATGCAATCTTTTACAACCCGTGGCTATAATGTTCATGAATTGATTCAAGTGAATCAAACCGATTTTGCTTCAATTGTGTTCTTGTATACTTCTATGAGAATATAGCAATTGAACAACTCTATAACTAGTTTCATTTGAGTCATTTGAACTAGTTGTGGTTAAGATGAATAAGGTTGATATGAAAGTGTTCATATAGCTAACTTTGGTTAACTACTGTTGAGCCAACCTAGTGTACACGTTTAGGTATGGTTACTCAAACTTAAATGAAGGTACATTTCATTTGTGTATAACAAGCTAAGTTCGATCTAACGGTTGAAAGATATTAGCTTGAGTCTAATAACGTTTTCATCGAATGGTGAATATTGAATGCTTTGTTACAAAGGTAACTTAGATTGCAAACCCTGATTTGAAAACTATATAAGGGAGAACTATAGCAACTGGGAAACCTAATCCCCACACCTTCTGTGTGATACTAGTTGCGACTAGAGTCGATTCTCCTTTAACCTTAGGTTTTCTCCAAAACCCTATAGGTTAACAACTTGAAGACTTCATTAGGATTGTGAATCCAGACCCAACTATTTTCTCTGTAGTTGCGTGTTCTGATCTTACTTCTAATATCGTGATTGAGTATTATCTTTGCTAAGATTTGCTTGAGATTTATCTCCAATAGGTAAGATTAAAAGTAGTCACAAACATCTTCGTCTTATGATTTGTGATTCCACAATATCTTGTTTTTCTTCCATACGATTAAGATTATTGTGAGGTGATTGATAATACTAGGCTGTTCTTTGGGAATATAAGTCCGGTTTATCAATGGTTCCTGTGTACCTTGATTTATCAAAAAACGGAACAAAACTCATAGGTATTTCTGTGGGAGACAGATTTATATATTCCAATAGACTTTTCTGTGTGAGACAAATTTGTTTATCTAGTCTTCGACTTTGGGTCGTAGCAACTCTTAGTTGTGGGTAAGATCAGCTAAGGGAATCAAGTGCGTAGAATCCTGCTGGGGTTCAGAGACGTAAGGAGCACAACTGTACCTTGATCAGTGTGAGATTGATTAGGTTTCAACTACATTCCAGTCCGAAGTTCATTGGTAGTAGGCTAGTGTCTGTAGCGGCTTAATACAGTGTGGTGTTCAAAGCTAGACTAGGTCCTGGGGTTTTTCTGCATTTACGGTTTCATCGTTAACAAAATTTCTGGTGTCTGTGTTATTTCTTTTCCGCATTATACTTTGTTATATAATAAAAATATCACAGGTTGTGCGTTAAGTTCAATTGGTTCTTGAATCCGACCTTTGGGTTGTTGATTGAATTGATTGACACTTGGATATTGGTTTGTGATACCATCCAAGTTATTTCTCTTATTCAATAGGACTCGCAAATTCCTATTTGTTTGATTGCAGATTGAATTGAGAAATAGAGATATAACTCTTTGATATACTTTTCTATAGATTGAGTCTGACTGTCTAGTTGATTCTCTTGAAAGTATATTGGAGTTTGTCCATTCAGATTTCCGACCAAAATATTGGGTGTGGTTGTTATACCCCGCTTTTTCAGATGTCAACGTTGAACATTGATGAGATTTCTTTTTATGAAGTTCTAAGGTATCTTAGACCAGTCCTCTATCAATCAAGATATCACTGATGTCTTCAGCATATGATTGGTTTTGTTCAACATTTTCTTTTAACACTTTGACAAGTACCGAGTAATACTCTTCTGTATCTTCCAGATTATATTGTAGAGTATTTAAAATCTTTGATACGTTATTTGAATTTCCCATGAACTCAAAACTTATAGGTTGGATCGCACCAAACACAGATTGCTAGATCTATTTCGTGTTTGCCTGCTCTTGTACCAATTGAAAAGACGAGGGTACCCAAATACACCACAATCTTTTTGTTTCAACCTGTAAGTCCTCTTACCAAGTGTGATCGTCTATGGACAAAGTCGAGACAATATAACAACTTATGTATTCACACTTTGTGTGATCATCTATGGATACGAGATCGAGACAATACGACAACAAGATAACTTTTGTGATTTACTATGGATACAAGATCGAGACGATACGATAATCAAAGTGTGCTACTTGATAATACGTTCGGTAATAACCAAACTCTATAGGATCACTATCAAGTATGACGGAGTTAACGTATGTGTATTTTACTTTATTATAATAACAATTATAATGCGGAAAACAAAGTAAAAGACACAACAAGATTTTGTTAATGAGGAAACCGCAAATGCAGAAAAACCCCGGGACCTAGTCCAATTTTGAATACTCTTAGAATTGAGCCGCTATACAAAATCTAAACCAACTTCGTATAGTTGAGACCAAGCAGACTACCCCTAGCTACTTAGTTCCCTTAGTATCCCTGCGCTTTCGACTTCTAGAGTCACGCACGTGAATAACAAGTTCTTTGGATCGTATTCCAAATAGCAAAGGAAGAATCTGTTTGGTAACCACTCTAAACAATCTTTGCTACAACATATAGATGAGTGGTTGACAAAGGCTTTTATGTTTAATCTAATAAACTCCTTTGTCTGATTAGATCAATCCAACTTTAACTACCGAAATAGTCAAGTATAGATTTGCACTCAATCAAAATAAATCTCAAAGAGATATATTGAGAATGCCGATCTCACGCAACTAATCAATCGAATAAATCCGATTCTAGTTGGATCCCAGCCGATCAAGGTTTGTGCACACAATTCACAAGATACGAAAACCAATAAGAAATCTTTTTCGTCTTCAAATCTTCTTTAATCTTCAATAAACTGCACAACACCACTTGAATCTCTTGTGATCAATCACGCAAAGAACGGAGTCTGTTAACAATGGATTATCATAAGATGTCTTTAGATCTAACAACATTTCTAAAGATCCCGTCGATACTTCGATCTAGTTTGAGTGAATCTTATATCGGAAGAGAAGATTATAAAGAATAAACAAACTAGGTGCAATCAAAGTTTCAACAACCGTTAGTCAATAAAATCAGTCGAAAACTAAAAACACTGCAATTATCTAGTTTCCCACCAACAGTACTCGTAGAGCTTCTTGATCCCGCAGAAGTCTTTAAACGAGCGGTCGTAAGAGATCACCTAATTAGGATACTTTCCTCTCCAAATAAACGGCTCCACCAGAAACAACAAGAAATGAAGTTTGCTTGGCTCTTAGGATAGTTTGCTAGAAATGCAAACTTAGGTATTTATAGACCAAGGATGTTTAGACACCAAGGAATTTCCAAAACCGAAAGTATTCTCAAGATATTCAATAAATGGCAAAATTCGGTTTTCATAATTCCAATAAATGCTTGTCCAAAATTTCCGAAATCTCTCAATAGAAAATCTCCAATTAGTAAATGCATATTACCAATTTTTATTCTCTAGAGATATGCATTTAATTGCTGGTAATTAAAGTATATAAAACCAAAAACCTTAGTTAAAAGATTCTCAATTTATTTCGGCATAGGATCACCTTGAGTACTAAGGAATATCTTTGAACAATAAATGATAAGAGTTACTGTTCGTGTTCAAAGTATGTTGACATCTTTTCACTGCAAATCCTTATTTCATATTTACATGGATTTGCATTCTTGGAATCGGTTATACCACACTTCCAAACAAGTTTAGAATTGGTTCACCAGTTTTCCAAGACTACTATGTGATTGATCAAATACCAAATCACATACATGGGTTCAATTGGTTCTACCAATCACTAGGATCGGTTATAACTAATTATGGAAATACTTGTGATCGGTCACACCAGTCAATAGGATCGGTTACACCAGTTACAAGGATCGGTTCCATATACACATGGTATTACTTGTGATCGGTCACACCAGTTACCAGGACCGGTTACACCAATTACAAGGATCGATTACACATACTCATGATCGGTCACACCAATTACTAGGATCGGTCATACAAATTATAAGGATCGGTCATACCATCACATGGTGATTACTTAGGATCGGTTACACCAATTAATAAAACCAATAATACCAAATCATAAGTTAGGCATTGTGATTAGTTATACACTGAAGAAGAATTTCTTAAAGTACAAATGCCAACGTCCTTAAACATTTTTCCAAACAAGGATTTTTTTGAGGTAATAAACATCTTTAAAGAGTACATAATATTTCTCATAACTGCAATTTTTCTACCTGTTTCTATGATATGTACGTTCCTTCTTATACATCAATACATTCTTAGCTCAATAAACAAGATTTAGAGCACAAGAGCATTAATATTCATGAAAATAAAAGTTGATATTGAATGCTTATCTTTTCTGGAGCCTAGCTCAACATAAAATTTTAGCAATCTTGTCTGATCAATAACCATTGATGTACGTAATGGTTGCAATACGAAAAAGATTATAGATCATCATCCAAAGCACTATTTGAGACAAATAGTACACTTGTGACACATCAATCCTTATCCAGTAGGATTTTTATGGATAAGATTCCAAGGCTTGTGACTAACTTTCACAAGGGTGAGTTGTATGCTCACCAGAGGAATTGTGCTGGCGTTTATACTTACTTTTACCTCTACCTTTTGTTGAGAATATTATTTTTGGATACGAATAGTGATCATAGAATTTACTGTCATCATGGAAAGAGACAAGATTAGAATCCTTACATGAGGTGGAGTGTCTGGAGGAGGATGACAGTTTATCAATGAGATCTTTATATCCTGTAATGATCAAATTCATGTTAGCCTATTGTACAGTTTCATTGATGAGTACATCAATTTTCTCAGGAGTTGTATGGGTGTCCTTTCGAACCCATATTTGTGACGGATTTACTGAGTTGTTCTTTAGTCGATTCAGCATGCTACCTTTTTGACTTTTTCGAATATTCGTGGACCAAGCAGAACTGACATTCCCAAAAGCAAAATTTACTGAATATGTTTTCACCCCAAGAGATTTAGACATCCGAATATCATTAACACCTTTTAGAATTAAGTCTAAGGTGTTTTGAAGATGGCCAAACTGATAGTTTTCCAACCTCGATTTATACTTTGTTTGAACATGACCTCTAGTGTTGCAATAGAAGCACACTTTCTGAGTTTCAACAAAATCAGAATAAGTAGTCTTATCATACTCATTTTGTGAAGAACTCTTCCTCCTTAGAGACACAGTTTTTACTTGGTCTGAGGTATTTAACTATTCTTCTCCTAACAAAGTACTAATACTTTGTTTATCAGCTTCTGGATGCGATTTTGTTAGCATATCATGAATACAAGGTGTACTTACTTTTTCTAACTCATCACACTTTTCAGAAGCTATAATCATGGAAGATTCTTTGAATTCACTATCGCAACATGGAGTGGTATTCTTACTCAACAATCATTCGAGTTCAAAGGCATTATTTTTTAGTTTAGCCTCGAGCGAGATTATTTTCAAATTCACCTCGGCTTGTTCCTCGGGAAGAATCCTTATTCTAAAGTCGTGTTCAAGAATCTTACCAATATGAATATTGAATTTGTATTTCAGCTGATTGACCTCAGAAGACTGACATACTACATGTTTTAAAATCTCAGTACTTTCTTTCGCTGCTTCCCGTTCTACCACTGAGTCAGACTCATTAGCGAGATAATGAGAATGACCCTTATCAATATCCAACTGTTTTATTGGAATAGAGTGTTCATCTATATAAAAGATTGGAAAATCAGTATCTTTAACAGAATCCATAACAACAATATTTTCGAGACTGGCGGTATGTTTTTCGAGATTGTACTTCTGTCCATATAGTTAGATTTCAAACATAGACTTAGTAGGTCTTTCATGTGTTTTCCTGCTATGATACCAATTGAAAATACAGGGGTACCAAAATACACCACCAGCTTTTTCTTAGGTAACTTGTATGGACTAAACTCAAATACAATTCCAAGAGTTACAACTTAATGAATCTCAATCAGGAATTATATGAAGAGTTTATATCTCTTTCTCTCACAATCAATATGTAAACGAAGACAAGCCCATGAACCTGATTATACCGTGAGAGTACTTGGACGATTCCAAAGATCAATATCCAAGATCAATCAAGTCGTATCCAACAATTAAGATGGACGTATCTATTTTGATTGATTTTACGTGCAACCTGTGATATTTCAATTATATGAATAAACAATATAATGAAGAAAAGGAATAACACAGACACTAGAAATTTTATTAACGAGGAAACCGCAAATGCAGAAAAACCCCGGGACCTAGTCCAGATTTGAACACCAAACTGTATTGAGCCGCTACAGACTCTAGCCTACTATCAATACTTCGGACTAGAATGTAGTTGAGACCAAATCCACAGTCACAGTAATTCAGTTACAGTCGTGCTCCTTATGCCTGTTGAATCTCGCAAGACTCTGCGCAATTGATTCCCTTAACTGACGTCCTTTACAGCCTTAGATTTGCTTCAACTCAATTGAAGACTTTAAACCAATCTGTCTCCACAGAAAAGCATATATGTGATTTCCGTTCTGATCGTTAGATGGAGGTGAGATAGGAAATTGTTTTCAGTAGACTATGTATAGCAAACATCAAAATCCGGTATTACGACTCCCGAAGAGCAGCCTAGATTATTATTCACCTCACAAGTAAAACCTACTCCGATTTCAACAAAGAAATGTTATAGAGGAATATACTTGTGGAATCACAAAGTCTAAGACGAAGAACTTTGCGATTTCTATCTATCTTTCCTGATCAGAGTGAGACTCAGCAATCGGTAGCAAGATCAGGATACACGAACTATCAAGATAAAGATAGTCGAACCTGGCTTCACGAATCCCTAAGCTAAGTCTTTTTAGTCGCTAAACCTAAAAAGGTTTAAAGGAGAAGACGACTCTAGTTTATAACTAGGACACACAAGAAAAGTGTCAGGGATTCAAAGATCCACGTTGCTTGAGGTTCTCATTTTATAGACTTTCAAGATCAAAGGTTGCTTTAGATTTAAGCTAAGGTAGATTTGGAATCAAGCAATCAATATCCACCGTTAGATGAATCTCTGACTTGAGATAAACACAACAAAATATACACTCTGTTTAGGATGAACCATAACCAAACCGTGTATAATAAATTGTTCATGAAAGGTTAAACGAAACTAGCTAGACGAACTATAAGCTTAGTCATTTTCTTATAACACTTTTAGACTTTAATCTTGAGTCACAATAATAGGTTATAATGTGATCAAATATGTGTAGATGTGTTTTTAGAGAGTTATTCAAATGCTGATTATCTCACAGAAATAATTCTGATGCATCTGAAAATATTCGATTGGGTAAGTACGTGTGTTGTTACGTGTACTTACTTCCAGTTCGTGAGTTATTTTTGTCATGGTACGTATACCGGGTATATGTACGCTTAAGACAAAAATAGTTCAGGATTCTACAGAACTTTTTGGTATCCATACTAGGTATGTGTACCTTCCTGAGTTCACAAGTCAACAGATCTTTTTGGTATCCATACCGGGTATGTGTACCAAAGTCATTGCCGAACTATAGCAATAGGGATTTTCAGTAGATTGGATATATTTGGTGGTGGTAGCCTGTGGTGGATTGCAGGAAATTTGGACATTTACCTAAGAACCACGACCACCTTTGAGACCTTAAAATTGATAAGTTTCAGTAAACTAACCTTGGTATACGTACTTGAGTAATCCCCAAGGGTTGTCGAGGTACCAAATGCTTAAGTAACCCCCGAATGTTGGTTAGGTACCCCAACAAAAAGGTTCCCGTTGTTCTCTTTGATTTGGTTATCGAATGGATGGTTTTTACATGAAAAATAAATGGAAGAGAAAACATATGAGTTTGTAGCAAGGAGTTTAGTGAAAACAAAATAAAGTGAAGAGAAAATTGGAATACCGGGTGATTGTCAGTTGCGGATATACTGAACGCTGAGGTTATTATACCTGCAATTCAAGGAGTTCATACTATACTCACACTAAAGTTGATCACTAAGGTCTCGAAAGCCACCGGGAAAGTATTCTCTATGTAAATTATGGATCAATTTATCAGTTGTCTTCTGCATTAAATAATTTACTCTTTTATACGCCTCAAGGTCCTCAATAGAGCGTTGTAAATATTACTTTGAATGTGGCAGGTACTGTTCTAAAATGTAGTTTGCATTCTAACGGGTGTATCAATACTTGCCTTTTAACATTTTCAGATACCGAAAACAGAAAATAATTGTAGCATGTTGTACAACATAGTGAACGTTCACCTCTATTTAACTTGGGCATTCATTCTCATTGTTAGCTCCGCTTTGTATTTGCTCTATTTAACTGAAATCCTTAGTTAAGAGTTGGTTATAAATGACATTTAAAGAAACACCAGTTCTATCTAGATAAGACAACAAAAGTTAGATTTGGAATGACTTTACTATCTATGTGATGATAGATAATGATGATAAAACCTGTTTTTAGCTTATCTATTGATCTAACTTCTTACTTATGAGGATGATGGGAAGTTACTGAAATCCCACTTTGTAGTAGTAATGATGTATAAATCATAAATGATTGCACGAAAACTAATAGAAAACAAGAATTTTAATTTAATGTTCAACTTTCTACAAAACCTTCCCTTGATTTTTGAATTTTTCCTTCGTTCAAATCATATGCAAAATATTGGTTTGTGAAGTCGATGTTAAACCCAAACTGCACGCATCGACTTATGTTGACATTTTTAATAGTATCATAACTTTTGAACCATGAAGTATCCTATCGTCGGGCTTAACTATCCATGGACCCCATAGCACCGTGAATTTACAGCTAGCCAGAATTCTCTATCATGCTACAAGTGGTTCAATAGAATTAGGTGATTGCCTATCATACTACAAGTGGGGTCAATAAAAGAGCTCCAGAAGGTCTATAAAAGAGCTCCCGAGAAACTTGAAGGTGGAGCTTATTCATAAAAAGGAGAGTAAAAGAAGTGATGTTAGAGATATTAAAAAAATGGCTCCATACACCCCCGGTAGAAGAGACTAAACAAATTTTCTTAATTAGGTATTTGATAATTATTAATTATAATATTTGTTCGGTATTTCTTGCACGAATGTGCTTTTGCATATCAGTCCACGGAAAAACGGGGAAAAATAATGTAGGAAAGTGTATTTTACAAATCATAATCCAGTTGGATAAAAGATGGACTTTATGTAATGATTTTCGTGTGACCATGATTTAAAACTCATTTTCTATAAAAAAAATTTAAAAAAACGTTTTGTTGTTTTACTATGAATGTAAAGATATATTATTTCTTATCGTACATGTGTTTTTAGAAAATTTATAATAAAAAGATTTATCTTTATTATCATTATTATATTATTTTGCTTCTATACATTATATATTCCCTAAGTGTATCAAATATTCCTATGATTGAAAAAATAAACTACTAATTTAAAGAATTTAAAGATGTTTCGATTTTGGTTTATGTCTATTTCCCTACATTACTCACATTACTGGAGGTTGTCTCTTGCAGTGAGGAGATCAAGAAGACCTCACACTGGCAGTTAAAAAACATGTTTAATTTCTAAAGACAGATATACTATTAGTGAAATTCTTTGATTACATCTTCTTTGACGGGAAGCACATCATATATTTTGTACTATTTAGAGTTGACAATCTATTTTATATTAATATCATGTTATCTTTTTAGTATCTCTAATATCAGATATTGATACAACCGTATAGTCAATGTGATTTTTCATTTAACTACATGGAGTTGGCACCTGAAATAGCAGTTGAGTTGGTCGCTTGATTCTTATCGCAAGTATATGATTTCTAGAACATATCGATGCATTTCCCTGATTACATCTTCTTTGACGGGGAGCACTTCATATGCTTTGCACTATTTGGGAATCTATTTTATATTAATATCATTCTTTTTAGTATCTCTAATATATGATATTGATACAACTATATAGTGAACGTAATTTTTCATTTAACTACCGAGAGTTGGAGCCTGGAAGAGCAGTTGAGTTGGCCGCTTGATTCTTAAAGAAAGTATTTCATTTCTGAAGAAAGAATTTGCATTTCCTTGATTACATCTTCTTTGACGGGAAGTACTTCATATTCTTTGCAGTATTCGGAGTTGACAGTCTATTTTATATTCATATCGTATTTTTTTAGTGTCTCGAATATCTGATATTGATACAACTATATAGTAAGTGTAAGGAAAGACATATCAGTGCATTTCCCTGATTACATCTTCTTTGACGGGAAGCACTTTATATGCTTTGCACTATTTGCAAATCTATTTTATATTAATATTGTATTTTTTTAGTATCTCTAATATCAGATATCGATACTATATAGTGAGCGTGATTTTTCATTCAACTATCGAGAGTAGGATCCTGGAAGAGCAGTTGAGTTGGCCGCTTGATCCTTAAAATAAATATTTCAATTCTGAAGAAAGGTATATCAGTGCATTTCTTTGATTACATCTTCTTTGACGAGAAGGACTTCATATGTTTTACATTATTTAGAGTTGGCAATCTATTTTACATTAATATCGTGTTTTTTTTAGTGTCTCTACAATATCAGATATCGATACTGCTATAATGGAGTATGATTTTTCATTTAACTACAGGGAGTTGGAGCCTGGAAGAGCAGTTGAGTTAGCCGCTTGATTCTTAACTCAAGTATATGATTTTTGAAGAATGTATGGACGCATTTCTTTGATTACATCTTCTTCGACGGGAAATGCACTATTTAGAGTTGACAATCTATATAATATTAATATCCTATTTTTTTAGTGTCTCTAATATCATATATCAATGCGACTATATAGTGAGTATGATTTTCAGTCAACTACCAATAGTAGTTGATGTTGGCAATGATTTCAAAGGTTAATATAATTTTTCAAAAGTATTTTTTTAAGAGGATATCCACCGCTTTAAGCAATCCGTAACCGGTATATTTGCTTCAAGTGTTAATCTACTAAATGATAATAATTGGTATTTTCATTATAAACAATTGTTGATTGCTTTTGGAACGGGTGGCAGGCGAAGCCCCGCCTTATCAATGGAGGTCAATTTCAATCCTACCCGGTGCGTAGCACGGGTTCCATACTAGATAATGTAACAGCCAAACACAAGTTCAAACAGTTTTCTGAATTTCTTTTCTTCCTCTTACTATCCCCGTCCTCTCTTTACAGCACACAAAAACTCAAAAATTAGGGTTTTGGGTTAGGAAATTTGAGCCCTGAAGATAACTAAAAAAATGGATGATTATACGAGGGAAATGATGGATCTCAAGACCCTTGTTACTCGAACTTTAGAAAAGAAAGGTGTCTTAGCCAAGATCAGGGTAAGAATCACCTTCATTCTTCACATTTTCAATTCCATTTTTGTAGTTGTTTAGTTCTCAATGTTTGTTCAGGAAATGTACGTTGTATTTTAACCTTTATTAAGTGGAATTTCTGTAGTTTTGAGATAGGGTTTGTGATAATTCAAGAAAGAAAGTCTGATCTTGATGGTTAGGTGCTGAAATTCTTAGGTTCGAAATGTACTTTGGGAGAATTTTCACTGAGTAAAAAGAGTGAAAAAACGTGGCTTCTGATGTTTAGTGAAAGTAATTTAAATTTAGTTGGGTGAGTGTAAATTAGGTTATTGTAGTTTAGTACGATCAGCAACATATTATGATGTGTTGTTTTGAAAACTTGGCTTGTTGTTAGCTAACGTCCACATATGACGTTTATACCAATGTGTAGTTCGTTGATTGGCAGATATATGTTTTACTTCAAGTTTTTGCATGATGTATATTTATCTATATTGTTCGAACTTATGTTAGGCTGAACTAAGGGCTAGTGTATTTGAGGCCATTGAGGAAGAAGATAAGGTAACTGAACATTATGATGGTGTACCTCCTGCATTACTTGGTAGCTGTAATGAACGTGCAAAGCAACTTCATGCTTCTCCTTCAGGTAACGCCTCTGACTAGTTCTTTTCGTGAAAATATCTTTTTGCCACTTATATCCTGAATTGGTGGCAAATTTTGCTTTTCTTGAATGGTGATAAGAATTCAGCATGCATTCAAGTACATAACTTCTCGTATACGTAAGTATTTCATTGATTTAGCATAATGCTTGCAGGGAGGCTACTTACCGCACTAATAGCTGAATACATGGATTGGGCACAATTGAACCACAGCCTTAAAGTTTATCTGCCTGAATGCAATTTGGTAATCATGTAATGATGTAATGTAAAATAATGTAACTGTTAGTTGGTTTCTGTAAATCCATTGGTTTGAATATTTGCTTAAATTTTCTTTTGTTAATGGGTTTTGTGTTCAGGAAAAGGATTTCTGGAAAGCTGAGTTGAGGGATTTTTGTAGCAAGTATGGTTATGATCTTAACAGGAATAGAGAAAGCCCTTTGCTTTTGGATGTACTTGGAGGGTTTCTGAAGTTTGAGGTTTGGTTTCAATTCTTTGAATATCTTCTTTGCAAGTCTAACAAGATTACAGTGTATTCGTACCTGACATTTGATTAGGATGATGAATATGGTGTTCAATAATGTGGTAACTCTACTTGATAGAGAAGTTGTTTAGGGATGACTAATTGCTTCTGATTTTATGCTTTCACAGGAATATTCTCAAGCAAGGGGTTCTGGAAGAAGATCAGTGACTCCTGACTCTGAGTCCTTATCCAATTCGGATCTAAGGAATGTCCGACGAACATCATCATCTTCATCATCTGTTTCTGGAGGCTTACCTTCATTAGAAAGGTACCTTGATTGCCACTCCTAATATATTACAAATAAATTCATCTCTTACTAATGTATTGTAAATAATGAAATGATTAAGTTCTCTTTCCCGATTTCTATTGTTAACTAATGTGTCTTTGTCTGCGACTTCCGTCTGATGCATCTCATTTTGTGGATACGCAGGATGTTTCCTGCTTCCCATATGCCGGGTAAGATGATATTTCTTATCTAATTTTTGTTCTTACCATCATAGCTGGTTACTGGAAATTAATTTTTCTTTGGGTTTTCCGTGTTTCAGATAGGAGGGGAGGTTCCTCTATGCTTGGTAATAGGAAAGATGAGTATAATTGGAGATACGACAGCGACGAAATGTCGGAGGATGTAATTCGAGCTTCACACGCCTTGGAAAACATCCAGTTGGATAGAAAAGCACAAAATCTTTCGACATCTTGGCGGTATGCATGTTCAGCTAATGTTTTGTAATGATCCTTTTGTAGATTTGATATCTACATTGTTAACAGGTGATTGTATATTGATTAGAAAAGATTATTTGTTCATTCCAGAGACACTGAGTATATATATACTCGACTGTAAAGACTCTTGCAACTCTCTCACTCACACGTATGCCTCACACACTCATACACAAATGACTCACACACTATATACTCGACTGTAAAGACTCTTTCAACTCTCTCACTCACACGTATGCCTCACACACTCGTACACAAATGATTCACACAATATTACCTTTTGTTAAAAAACTGTACCAGAAAACATTTGTTACTTTCGATCATCTCCATTTCTTTCTAAGAATATTGCATTGGTATCCTTTGTTTATGTTAAAATTTCAGGCATGGAGGGGATGAAACGTCAGAGGATGATAGCAAGTCTGACCGCATCTAGTTTAAACTTTGGGTCCCAGCTTGTACTGTAATCTTGAATTGTGTACTAAAAACTTGTTTATTTAAATTTCTTTCAGTGTCTCCAATCCATTTGTGTGACTTTGCTTTTGCTCTGGACTTGCTCCTCTTCGGATTTGCAGCTTGAAATTCAGCTTGAGTTTTTTAGTTTTGAATTTTTTAGAGTAATTTTATTTGAAACTAACCTAACATAGAACAAAAATTAAACCTGAGAAAAAAAGTTGAGGAGAGAGAGACTCTGAGGTGGCAGAATTTATTGCGTCTGCTTTTTGTTTTCCTTTTTCTGCAACCGTTGACGGTGGTATGACGCCGCCGTCGTCTCTTCATCAGCCTCTATCTACTTCCCCCCCAAGGGGTAGAGGGTTCGATTTTGGGGGATTTGGTAGCTCTGGTTCTCAGCTACCCTCTGGTGTTAGCAATTTTGTCTCTGGTGGTGGTTCAAGATGGAACCCTATTAGTGTTGGTAGATCTTCTAAAGACCGGAGCGAAGGTTTTCATGGGAAAAAGGGGTCAAGACCAGTTGAAGATATGAAGTTTGTTGATCCTGTTCGGGTGAATGGGAAGTTATCTGCGAATGTCTCTACATCTAGATTTGCTGGTGATATCAAGAAGTGCGAAGACTTGGTGATTGGTATCTTTGATGGTAAGAAGTTGGCTTTTCCTGTGGTTAGGAAGGTTGTGGTTAGTGCTTGGAAACCCAAATGTGATTTTCAAATGACCATCCATGGTGAGTCTGTATTTGTTTTTTATTTTGACTCTGCTGAAGGTGGATCTGCTTGTCTAGATCATGGTTATTTTTATATCTCGAATAAATTGTTTCTGGTGAGGCAATGGCAACCAGATTTGGAGGAGGATACAACTGCTCTGAAAACCATTCCGGTTTGGATCTTGTTAAGGAAAGTTCCTTTATATCTATGGAATCTTGCTGGATTATGGTTGATAGCTAGTGTAGTAGGGGTTCATATTTTATCTGATGAACCAACTCTTACTAAATCTCGTCTCGGATTTGTGTTGAGATTTCGGCTAATAGTGAATTTCCAGATGAGTCACCTTTGGTTATTGATGGGAAATTTCACAAGAATATAGCTGTTGAGTATACTTGGATACCACCAAGATGTGAGCACTGCTTTGTCTTTGGTCATACTAGTGGTGCTTGTGCACATAAACCTTCTGCTCTAAAAGTGATTACTGAGAATCAGAAAAAAGGAGGTGTTGAGTCTCAGGGAAGGTGAATGTTGAATCTCAGGGGAAGGCAAGGAATGTAGTTGATAAAGATGGATGGGTGACTAATACATCTCAAAGAACTAGAAATCCGCTACTTGAAGATACTATTAGCTGTGATTCCGAAGATGATGTATTGCAAGATGCGTCACATAATGTCGTTTCTGCTATGCAGAGTGATGAAGGTGATGGGGGTGGAGCTAGAGAGGTTCTTAATCCCATTTTGAACTCTCGGCTAAAAACTAGCAATATGTTTGGGTTTTGGCAAGTTGGTCTAATCAAAACTTGGACCCTAATGCAGCTTCACTGACTAACACTTCTATTGATAGAGGTGGGATTAATTCTGGGATTGGCACTTCTGGTTGTAAGACTTTACTCATAAGAATGGTGGTGGTCATATTCAAGGACTACATGTTAAAACTGCATGGACTAAGAAATCTGCTGGCAGAGGTAAGAAAATCTATCTTCATATTAATAATGTTGTTTAAGATCGGAGCATGGAATATCGGGGATTGAACGATCCTTTGGAGCAAAGTGAAGTTAGGCTGTGTTTGGCATGGAAGGAGTTTGAATTCTAGGGAGTTCCAACTTCCAACTACCTAGAATTCAAACTACATAGGAAATGAATTCCATCCTTAGGCCAAGCACTATGGTTAGAGCTGGCAAACAAGCTGAAACCCGCAGGTAAACTCGTGCCGGCCCGTTAAAACCCGAACCCGGCTTGGATGGGTTATAAACAAGCCGGGTTCGGGTTAGAGAAATGGTGGCTTGTAAGTAAACGGGTTAACCCGTGCCCGGCCTGTAAACCCGTGTATAATAATTATTAATAAATTACATTTAATTTTCATTGTTGGATTATGTTATATACTTAATCCTATCCCTATGTTAAAGATATAAATACTCTAAAAACCCTAGCAGACAGACAGATATTTACATTTCTTCTTCCTCTTTCTTTTCTTTTTTCTCCACCGTCTTCTTCTGCGGTTGCGGCTCCCTCTCAGTCCTCACTCACCGAGTTCTCTTCATTTTCATACTCCGGAGGGAAATCTTATTCTGAAAGATTTGAAAGAAATTGATATATCTGTAACTGTAAGCTATTTTCTCTCTATCTATCACGATTCACGTTGAATTTCTGTTTTAGTTTCTTATTCTAGTCTAGGGTTTGATTTTGGGTTTCTATTATACAATATTACCATGGTTCTCTGAACATGAATACAAATTGTTTGATGAAATGCCGATTTTATCAGTTGGAACGAATTGATTTAGTTTTTTTTTGTTGTTGTTGGTTGGTTTTAATTTTATTATGGATTGTTAAGATGGGATTGAGGGTTTATGGTGAATTAGGGGTTTAAGGATTTTAGTGGAGTTATTGGATAAAACCCTAGAAGGGAAAAGTAGAATGATATTGTTGATTTTGTCCTTATGGTGTAATTATCTTGCCATTCCTATATGAAGTTTCTGTTTCTTTTGGAAGGAATATATAGTTTTGATTTGGATGGATGTTTTTATTAGCTCAAACTATGTGGTTTTAATTAGGGATTTGCTTATTTATGTGATTGTGTTTAGTGCAAGCAATTGTCTCAAAGCCAGTAGCTATGATTCCATGAAAATGTTAGGTTTTATTTTAATTAGGGCATGGATACAGTTGGTTCTTTACATTTTCATTCATCTCCAATGATTGTATGCTTTGTTTGGCAAGACCTAGTGACTAGTGTTACCTTGAAAGAACAAAGTGGAGGTTTATTTTGTGAAATTCCTTGCTTGTTGTTTCTTTGTTGAGTATCCAACTATCCATGACTGGGTTCTGGTTGTTAAGGCTTAAATTGTGTTTGTTAAATTCAACAATGGAGCATAAAATGTTGATGTACTATATGCTTCAGGCTAGTTTCATGTATTCAAGATAATAATGTGTATGGTGGATAACTGGATATCATCTTCTTGTGCTCTCCATTTGTGTGTGAATTGTGATAAACTGATAATGGTACTGTGAGTCTGTGACTGTCAATTGAATGGGATGCAATGCAAATAAGTAATGACTAATTTTTGAGTATTTGACCTATTCTTTGTGGCTCCATCCAGGTTCTAGGATTCAAGTGTACAAGAACATTATAACGATGTTATGAGTAATGATGGTGCGGATGATGATGTTGAGATGCTAGATTCTGTGAATGACTCTGCAACTGTTGGTTGTGCAGCTGCACCAGTTTCAAGTGAAAAAGAACATAAACTTAGATCTGATGTTTGGGAATATTTTGATCTCGTTAAATGTCAAGATGGAACAAAGAAGGGAGTGTGCAAGGCTTGTAAAACTGGATATAAATATGATAGCCAGAGAGGTGGAACCTCATCTATGAAAAGGCATAAGTGCCTTAAGCGTGACTCTCATGACATAGGGCAGATGATGTTAGCTACAAAGAATGGCCAGCTGTCTTCCCGTGTACGCAAAATTGATCAGATGAAACTGCGAGATCTTTTTTCAGCATTACTCATTGCAAGAAATGTCCCATTTTCTTTGGTGGAGTGTAAAGAATTTAGGGACATATGTGCTTATTTGAATGAGGATGCTAAACCAATATCAAGGAATACTGGGAAAGCCGATGTTGTCAAAAATCATAAAGCCCGAAAAGAAGGTATTCGAAATAGATTAAAACTTGCTCCAGGTACGATTCAGTTTAGAATTTCAAATCCTACTGACCCACACCATATGTTTTGTTTTATACTTTTATATATGAGTAATTGATTATGATAAGATGTGCTGATGTGTATGATTTATCCTTACAGGTAGGATGTGTCTAACATCAGACATGTGGACTTCTGTTATGACTACATGGTACATAAGCTTAAATGTGCACTTTCTTGATCAAAATTGGGAGTTGAAGAAGTATCTTCTGAACTTTTGTGAACTTACACCACCTCATATAGGTGAAGCACTTACTTGAGTCTTGAGATCTTTTATTTTATTTGCATGTGATATTTTACTTAAGTATGGATTCTGCTCAAAAAGCTTAGATAGGTCTGGTTCTGCTCATAATATGGTAATTTAAGGCCCATAGAGTTTAGTAATTCATAAATATAACAACTCGGGTTTTATTAAGAAAGCTCGATAGTGATTCATTCAGTTTTATTTGGCATTTTGCATTACTACTCAGTTGCTAGTGTTGTAGGAAGGCTGATCAGTATCTTACCTAGAGCTAGTAGTGGTGAATATAGTACTACTTAGTCGCTAGTGTTCTGTTTTTTTCTTTTATAAGAACTCTTGGAGATAATTTACTGATGGGTTTGTTGCTGTTGTAGACTATATTAAAGCTTATGATTTTCATTGTTGAAGTATGGTAAAGTACTTAATTGGGAGTTTAACTTTTCCACTTTCCACTACCTCATACAGGTGAACACCTTTCTGACAAGCTATTTGCAATGATAGATGATTGGGGAATTGAAGACAAAGTATCCAACATCACCTTGGATAATGCTGCAAATAATGGAGCTTGTGCTAGAATTATGCAGAGTAGACTTGTTGCAAAGAAGATCCTGTTTAACAAGGGAAAATACTTTCATGTGCGTTGTTGTGCTCACATCTTAGCTCTTATTGTAAAAGATGGGCTTGTGAAGATTGATCCAGTTGTACTTAAGATAAGAAAGTCAGTGAAGGCCCTTAAGAAGTCCCAAGTAAGAAAGCAAAAGTTCTTGGACATTGTTAATACTTTAGGAATGTCTGCAATAAGAGGAGATATTTGTCAAGAAGTGAAAACAAGGTGGGTTTCCACTTTTCTTTTGTTATACTTATACAGTTAGAGAATTGTATTATTGTTTATAATATTACTCACTGAAACTGAATGTTTGTTTATACAGGTGGAATTCAACTTATCTTATGTTAGATAGTTGTCTTGTTTATAAAAGTGTTTTCGCCTATTTGAAGGAGGTGGATCCAGACCATAAAGACTGTCCAACTGATGAAGAATGGGAGCAAATTTAAGTAGTCACAAAGTTTCTCAAGACGTTTTATGATCTCATAACTTTATTTTCCTGTAGTAAGTATCCTACTTCCAATCTTTATTTCGAAGGAGTTTGTCAAGTTCAGGTGTTATTAAAAAAAGAAAGCACAAATGAAATTGAATACATTAGGGACATGGCAAAGGAGATGCAAATTAAATTTTATAGTTACTAGGAGAACTTGAGTCCTATATTGGCTATGGCACTTGTGTTAGATCCTAGATTGAAACTGAAGTATCTAAACTTTGCTTACTCCAAGTTGTATACTGATGTAATACAATTAGAAAGTAAAGTTGATGATGTGTGTAAAGATATGAAAAAACTTTATAATGAGTATTACACATTGTCAAATTCAAGAGCTTCTGGCACTGGAACTCAGAATATGGGTATTCAAATTGGTGGGAATTCTGCCCATAAGGGAAGTGAGTGGCTCCAGGTAATTTTAAAGCTTACTTATGAAGTACATGTGGTCTTGTATTATTTTTTGTTTTAACCAAGTGCGTTTCTGAAGTTGTTTGGTATCTTCTCATAGAAGATAACTAGTACCTTGCACTCACTTCTTGCTTGTTTCATGCGGGAATATGCTGCAACACAGGAAAGTGGTGGTGATCTGCAATCTGACTTGTCAGAGTTGGATCACTATCTTACCGAGAAATATGGATGTTCTTTAGATAAACCATTTGATATCCTAATGTATTGGAAGGCCCAGGAACATCGATTTCCAGTACTTTCAAGAATAGCGGGGGATATTTTGTCAATTCCTATTTCAACCGTCGCTTCGGAATATGCATTTAGCATTGGTGGAAGGGTAATTGATCGATTTCGCAGTTCCTTATTACCTGAAAATGCTGAGGCGGTGATAACAACTCGTGATTGGGTTCATGGAATTGGTAAGTGTGCCTAAGTGGTGCATAAGTCAGTAATTTTCCATTTAGGTGAATGTCTAAATTTCATATATAACTTTGATTGTTTTTATCCATGTAGGAAAAGAAGATTTGGATGAGGACAATGAAATTATTGGAGAAGATGTATTAGGATTTGAACTTGGTGCAGTGGAGGATGGGGAAGTAAGTTCTTATGCGTCTAATTAGTATGCGTACTTCTTCATTCTTCAATATAAAGCGGGGTAATTATGCAAATTCCATGTTTTTGACTTGATTCGTTTTTTTTTTTGTTTGATTTATTTTTGCTTGAAATTACAGATTCTTATTGAATAGTTGGAGCAACTCAATTCAAAGATAGACCTCGAAAATGAGAATGTTTTTTTGGTCAGACAGTTACTTATCAAAGTGTCTCCAAATTTTGTATAGAAAAGAGATTGGAGATGTTTTCTGGACAGTTGTCACTTTTTTTGATTAACCACAATATATATTTTGTGCAGGAAGTGGTTATTAATATCTTTATTGTTGGACACAAAGTCACAAAGTACAAACAATGTTATTACTACGGTCTTGACTCTTGAAGGGTATTTTTCTTTGTTGAAGATATCATGAACTGATGAAGTATTAAACTACTAATGATTAGTATATTGTGCAAGTGTAACTGTGTTCCTTTTATGGTGCAAATGCAAAAGTAGTGTCAAGTTTTGCAATTTTCTTGATCCTTTCATTAAGTTTTTAAATTTTGGTGTGAATGTGGCCGGAAATAGATCAAAAATCAGAGAAAACTCTGTCAAATCGGTTTCTGGCGAGTTGACTAACCAGAAACGGGATAACCCGTGAACCCGCAAGTTTTACCCGTTACGGGCACGGGTTGAAGAAATGACCACCCGTGAAGAATATCAACCCGCAGGTTTTAGCCCGTGTTAACCCAAACCCGTGTAACCCGTAACAGGCCAGCCCCGACCCGCCCGTTTGCCAGCTCTAACTATGGTGCCCCATTTCCCTTCCCTATCCCTCGTATGTAGGGAAAAATCCGATTTGCCAACCATTATGATTTTCCATATCCCTACTTGTGTAGGGATATCCCTTCTCTATTTGGCAAACTGGATCAGATCTGATCCTCCTTGTAGGGAGTTTCCATATGAAAAACTGCTTTATGGAAACTGAGTATCCGTTTGGCAGTTGAAACGGATACCCAGTTTCCGTGACAATTTACATGGTAACTGAGTACCCGTTTCCGTAAAAAAAATTGTTTGACCGTTTTTCTTTTACACCTCTCTCACACCCCATTCTAACCATCCATCATTCACAACGGCTCTATCTTCTCCACCGTCGGATCGTAACGGTAATTTTTTCAAAAACTTCTCAAAAATCCTCTATAAATACAACTCTAATTCTCTATTCAAATCACACCAAATCCTCTTCTTACAATTTGTTTTCTTCACTAAAATCTCTCAAATTATCTTCTTTAAGAGTTTTAATTTTTTTTTTGCTCATCAATGTCGGAGACTCAAAGGGAAAAAAGGAAACATAGAGCGAGATTTAGTAATTTGGAAGATGTTCACATTGTTACCACATATTGTGCTCTAGATGAAAGTAGTTTTGAAGATAAGAATAAGTTTTACAAAAATGTTTTTCAAAAATTTGTGGAATCTTGTGGTGGGAATCCACACGAGCGTACTATAAAAAGCGTTCGTAATAGGGTTAGCGTAATCAAGAATGAAGCGGATAACTTTTCTGAATGTGTTGCAAGAGCCGTTGCAAGTAATCCGGGCTTGTATTCTAATAACCGGGTATGTTATCTTAATCCATTCATTATAGTTGTTGTATATGTTGTTTGTAAATAGTTTTATTTATGCGTATCTTATTTATGATTTTTTTACATTGATGTAGATGATAATTGCGAGAAGCTTTTATATTGAAATACACAAAAAACCCTTTACTCGAGATGTTGAGTATGAGATGCTTAAAGATGTACCAAATGTACAAGTAGGTGTAGCTGAAGATATGGATCAAGATTCTACTCCTATGTCATCTCAATATCATGGAAATTTCTCAAATATGTTTAATACTCAAACCCCATCTTCTTAGAATCCATCTGCAAGCCAATTCGTCGAGACTCCATTTGCAAATAAAATTCCAAACGCTTAAAATGTCCCTTGCGGTATCCCTTTTCCATTAGGATATACCCCTAGTACGAACCCAAATACAATACCCGGAACGTCGTTAGGTGGATTTACAGAAGATAAACGCAAGTCGAGAGCTTCGGAAAAATCCCAAATTAATAAAAGGGTCTCTGGACCAACCACACCCGTTACACCTTCATCGCAAGACTCCCAAATAAGCGATGCTGGCAGTAAACTTGTTGATTATCTAAAAGAATCCCGAATGACAGTCGCACCTCGACAGCAACAACAAAACCAAATTATGGAAAGGTTGCTACATATAACACAACAACAAATTGACATAATCGAGAGAGAGAAGAAATGGAAATAATGCAAATGGATCTCTAATCGCTGGCTTCAATTGCAAAAAACAAACAAACTTTGAATTAAAACAGAATGCCATATTGGCGAAGCAGTTGGAGAGGCAACAAAATAATCAGTTCCATTTGTAATTAAAAGTTTGTTAGTTTTAAGTTATTGAGTTTAGATTTTCATTTTTAATTGCTTAGTTTCGTTGTTTTTTATTTAAGTAATGTCGTGTTTAAGTTCTGGTAATGTAGTTTCTTTTTTCTCAGTAATATTTTTTATTTCTAGTTACGATAATTTGAATTTTATTTTGTTCTACCAACGGCTGCTTTGTAACGACTACTTTATCGGCTACTTTTTGATGGATAATTTCTAATGGCTACTTTCAATGCCTATTATAAATTGTCAAAATAGGACACTTAGTATCCTCCGTATCTCCTATTATTTTTGTTTTTGAAGATAACATAGTAATGGTTGGGTATACCGTAGAAGAAGATGTTGCAATCACCACAGCATTTGTAAGTGCTGCAACTCTACCTATTGAAGATGTTCAAGAACTCTCCGCCCATGAAAAATGGATGCTGGTGTTCGACGGATTTTTACAAGCGTTTGGAAATGTTAATAACCGAACCAGGCGACAAGTTCAACAACGGATTTCTCAAATTGATATAGCGGTACGCAAGTACATTTTCATTCAAAGAAGGATTCATGGTTACGCCCCACAACACATGACAATTGCGATTACTGTAGGTCATTATAAATAGTTTTGATATTTGAAAAGTTGTTTCCAAATAAACACTAACCTATTGCTTTATGTTTGTTTTACGTAGGAGGAAATGGCCAAATTTGTGTTCCGGCTAGATACCCGTACAGAATTTACATGTTATGAGTGCTACTTAATCTTTAAGGCTAAAATTCCTGAATACAATCCGGAAATCAGGGCAGGTTATCCTCCTGAAGACGGACCCAACGATTAGTATATGCGGGTGTTGTTTAAGATTTTGTTGGTAAATCTCTGTGTAAACCCTCACGAGACTATAACTTGTTAACTAGGGTCACCTAGGGGTTTAAAGGCTTGTTGCACGTGCTAAGTGCAACCGTGATTACTACGACAAGTAACCTAGGTTCTTATTTAATAATTGTATTGTACTTTATAACGGCTACTTTCAAACGACTATATCCCAACGGCTACTTTCAAACGGATATTATAAATTGTGCTATCTATCTACAAACAACATACACTTTGCAAAACTCCTAATCACCTCTTTCTATACCTCTCATACCTCTTCATACGAACACAATCATGGGATCATTTGATCCAATTGAAGATTTGGCAATCATCAAAGCATGGTACACCGAAAGTCGAGTAGTAGATCTCGTCCCTGTAATGGCAGAGCCCGAAACCTTTTGGGTGAAGATATATAACCAATATAGACAAGATTATGGGAATCCAAATAGAAGAAGTCTTCAACAAATTCATGACAGGTACCAAATTATCCATAAAGGCGTATGCGATTTGATAGCTATTCAACAACAAATCTTTAACGCCAGCCATATTAGCCTGTCCCCTCAACAATTTATAAGTATTTTAGAGTTGTTTTCGAAGAAAGCTAAATTGATTGATTTTAAATTATAGCAATAAGTATATTGTGTTGTGTTATTGTAGCACAAAGTCGTTAAAACGCGTTATTTAGAGGTAAAGGGGGAAGCATTCACATTTGATGAAAGCTACAATTTCATGGTATCCAAAATCCCAGAGTATTAATCGCCGAAAAATTCCTATGGTTCATCCAATGAAGATTGAAAGTATAATAAATGTTTGTGTAGATTTTGTGGGTAAATCTTTGTGTAAACCCTCACGAGACTATAACTCGTCCACTACGGTCACCTAGGGGTTCAAAGGCTTATTGCACGTGCTAAGTGCATCCGTGATTACTGCGACAAGTGATTTGGATTTTTATTCAATAGTTATAATCTTGTTGTCTATTTTGTTGAATTTCAATTTTAGTTATGTTAAACTTTAATTAAATAAAAGATTGAACATCAGATCATATCTAGATTGCAAGAACACATAAAGATAAAAAATTATATTAATAGAAGATAAAACATTCAAATATAATCATTCTTCAGGATTGTAGATCTGAAGACTTGATTAACATTTGATGCAGAAACACATAAAGACAAAAGATTACATAAATATAAGATGAAATATTCAAATTTAATCATTCTTCAGGATTGTAGATCCGAACACTTGATTAATATCTGATGCAGAAACACATAAATACAGAAGATTACATAAATATAAGATAAAATATTCAAATTTAATCATTCTTCAGGATTGTAGATCCGAACACTTGATTAACATCTGATGCAGAAACACATAAAGATAGGAGATTATATAAATATAAGATAAAACATTCAAATTTAATCATTCTTCAGGATTGTTGTTCCGAAGACTTGATCAACATATGACTCCAGAACATCTCGGCGATAAAGCTATATTTCGTCGGGATTGTAGGGCTCATAACTTGCTTTCAAGAGCTGATAACATTCATTATGAGGAAAATTGTTGTCTGTCTGGTTAAGATAGTCTAAACTAGCAGCACTTTTCTGAAATTTTAAAAAAGAAACATAACTTAAAATAGTTATAATTTAGGAAATAATAAAAATTTGTTATAAAATTCTTACCCTTTGTTCATATGACATTCTGGGATTACATATGTTAACTTCGGCCTGAATCGTGACAAAAGTGACCACCTCCTTGTTGATAACGCTCCACCTAGTTTTAAGACCTCCTTTGTTTCTCTCATTTGGATTTCCGGATATGTTATCAAAAAATTCAAATACATTCTTCCAGAACTGGTTGCTATTGGCTTGAACTGTGTTCAGAATATTATTTATTGCTTCAATCCATGCTTGCACAAGAGCAACATCTTCATCTTTGCTGAATCACATTTTTTATAAACTAAATAGAATACAATGTTTTGATAATTGCATTGGGAGAATGATATGTTATATATAGATAAATGATGAGAGCATATATAATTAAAAAAAAAACTAGTCGTTATACAATGAAAATGACCAGTACATATAAAAAAATAAACTAGCCGTTATATAGTAAATTAAAAAAAGTAGCCATTTTGATTAAAAAAAGTTGTTACGAAATTAAAAAAACTATCCGTTCAAATATTTCGATTGTACGGTTCCGGCAAACGCAACCATGGATCTTGTTCATTACCCTGATCTTGGTACGTTGTTGTACTTTGATCGAGTTGTCGAGACACATTATAAGGATGGTAGACGGAATCTTCTTGACTTTTTGGGACAAAAGAAGAAGACGATGGTCCGGAATCACGAGACTGCCCCGGGGTAGATGACTCACATGTATTTGGTGGTAGATACTCTCTGACATACCTCTCCCGGAAATCAGAACCGTAACGGATTTTGGATTGCAGTTCCTTTGTATGGTCGAAATGGAATTGTTATATAACCATATTTTGTTAAACCGCGACCATATATGCATCGAACTACATATCCTGCAAACACCAAAATAAGTTTAATTTTTAATTTTTGTGACAACACCAAAATAAACCACAAATAAAAAAATAAGTATTAGAAGACATGATACTCACAGTTGTACCCTGATTGACATTATAATCGGGTTTAGGATACTGATCCAAATACTCCCTTCCAATAGGTATATCTACCGCCTTAAAATCCGGGTCGCATATTCTAGCTGTCGGAATTGTTGGTGGATATGGGAAGAGATGACGATCGACGGGCTCCAACTCTTTTGTGTATGTGCATTTTCTAGGCGGTGGTGGTCGACGTACATAAGCTTCAGAATCTTGCGTACTATACACATCTCTGTTTCCTTCATGTACATTTATACCTGAGTACTTCCCAACTGATCTCTTGGTCCACCACATCTTATACTCATAATCAGGTACTTCCACATAATGCAAGGGATTACGTGCAGTGTCGGCGTACAAGTAGTGGGTGGTGATGTCTATTGTTGAATCAGGAGGATTGCACGGTATTACTGTCATTCCAAGAACTTGCTTGAGATACCGTTCCTTCAGGTACAAGGCGTTGTGATCAAAAGGATCACAAAAGACCCTCAGTGATTCAGAGATTCCTTTTGCTTCTACCACCTCAGGGTTAGTTTTCCATTCACTGTCCTCCCACTACGACCATACTACAGAATTAAACGAGAAGTTGTCTATCTGGTTACGCACAACAACCAGTGAATGGGAACCTGTATCACTCTGTGCGCCTCTGTTCAAGTCTCTTTGGTCTTAATCATATAACCTACCCGCCGGCCACGGATCTTGAACTAACCCATTCTCCAGCTTTACATAGGGAAATAGACATCGGAAATATGACCAAAACCAGGGCTGCAACATTAGGTATTATTAGCGACTAGTTGCATTATACGGTCACCAATTATAAACAAGTAAAGAAAGTAAATTTACAAGTGGGTATGAATTTTTACAATCAATGGATACGAAAAGAACCGCAACTCAGCCGAGGTGCTCATTACTCCGGTACTCAAGCTCCATAACTTACTACCGTACAACGCCGAGCCCCAATCATAAGAACTGTGCACACCCAAATCCCTCATTATATGTAACCATTTAATCTCAATAACATCGTTCTACAAATTGAAAAAGCGGGGGTCTAACAACCACACCCAATATTTCGTTCGGCAATCTGAATAGACAAACTCCAATATACTTTCAAGAGAATCAACTAGACAGTTAGACTCAATTTATAGAAAAGTATATCAAAGAGTTTATATCTCTGTTTCACAAAGCAGATAGAAATCCGCGAGTCTGATTATTATGTGAAACAACTTGAACGGTACAAAAGACCAATGTTCAAGTGTCAATCAATATAATCAACAACCAAAGGTTGGATTCACAATTGATTGATCTTAACGCACAACCTGTGATATTTCTATTATATAACAAAATATAATGCGGAAAAGAAATAACACAGATAGTCAGACACCAGAATTTTTTTAACGAGGAAAACCACAAATACAGAAAAACCCCGGGACCTAGTCCAGCTTTGAACACCACACTGTATTAAGTCGCTACAGACACTAGACTACTACCAATGAACTTCAGACTCGAATATAGTTGAGCCCTAATCAATCTCACACGGATCAAGGTACAATTGCGCTCCTTTCGTCTCTGAACCTCAGCAGGATTCTACGCACTTGATTCCCTTAGCTGATCTCACCCACAACTAAGAGTTGCTACGACCCAAAGTCGTAGACTTGATAAAAAAATATGTCTCACACAGAAAAGTCTATTGGAATAGATAAATCTGTCTCCCATAGAAATACCTACGAGTTTTGTTCCGTCTTTTGATAAATCAAGGTGCACATGAACCAATTGATAAACCGGACTTATATTTCTGAAGAACATCCTAGTATTATCAATCACCTCACAATAATCTTAATCTTATGGTATCGAAACAAGATATTGTGGAATCACAAACGATGAGACGAAGATGTTTGTGACTACTTTTTATCTTGCCTATCGGAGAATCAATCCCGAGCAAATCTTAGAGAAGATAGTACTCAATACGATAGAATGAGGCAAAATCAGAACACGCAACTACAGAGAAAATAGTTGGGTATGGATTCACAATCCCAATGAAGTCTTTAAGTCGTTAACCTACAGGGTTTCGTAAAAAACCTAAGGTTAAAGGAGAATCGACTCTAGTCGCAACTAGTATCACACAGGAGGTGTGGGGATTAGTTTTCCCAGTTGCTAGAGTTCTCCTTTATATAGTTTTCAAATCAGGGTTTGCAAGCTAACTTACCTTGGTAACAAAGCATTCAATATTCACTGTTAGATGAAAACCTGATTAGACTCAAGATAATATCTTTCAACCGTTAGATTGAACTTAGCTTGTTATACACAAATGAAATGTACCTTCATTTAGGTTTGAGTAACCGTAATAAATGTGTACACTAGGTTGGCTCAACAGTAGTTAACCGAGGTTAGCTATATGAACACTCTCATATCAACCTTATTCATCTTAACCACAACTAGTTCAAATGACCCAAATGAAACTAGTTAAAGAGTTTTTATATTCTCATAGAAGTATACAAGAACACAATTGAAGCAAAATCGGTTTGATTCACTCGAATCAATTAATGAACATTATAGCCACAATTTTCAAAGAATGCATTCCTTATTATATAAATGTATTAGTTCATGAACAAACCGATTTTTTAACTTTAACCACTCAAGTATGCAAAAGGGTACGCATACTTAAAGTAGCCGGTCTGAGTTTGGGTACGCCAGTATGCAAACGGGTACGCATACTTCCAAATACAGCAGAAATTTCCGGACCCAAACCCTTCGCAAGTATGCATACGGGTATGTGTACTTAGGTACTCGGAATTTCACAACTAACAGGTACGCATACAGGTATGCATACTATAGTTCCGGTCATGGATCACATACATGCAAAAAAGCATACTATGTTTATAATCCAATGATGGTTAAGTGTTCTAAACTCTATTTCAATCATTGAAACTTTCTTAGAGGATGACAATAGCCGTTTTCACACACTATTGGCATCAAAGCAATTTTCAATTTATTGAAATAATCATAACGAAACATTCCAAGTCTACATCAAATGATTGTATCACACAAACCATGTAAGATGTTACTCGGCAATTTTCACATGATCATCTTTTGACTTTCGTCAAGAATATAAGATGAACTTGGTTGAAGCGAAAGCTTACCAACACATATTTCGAGAAATATGTAAGCGAGTTAAACTCAACTCGAAATCTCAAATGTGCATAATCAAAAACTATTTAGTAATACGACTTTTGTCTCAATATAGGAGATAGAGTAGAAATAGACTTTCCAAGTGATAGATGAGTTTTACTCTCCACATACCTTTTGTTGATGAAGTTCCACAAGGTCTCCTTAGTAGTTCTTCGTCTTCAATTGATGAACGCCGTGAAGTCTAATACTCAACTACACAATCTATCCTAGTCCGAGATATCACTATAAGTAGACTAGAAATAGAGACTTATAGTTTTGATCACTAACATTGACAAACAAGCTTGAGATAGAAACGCTTGCGAGTTCGACCGAGCAGTTCTCTAACAATCTCCCCCTTTGTCAATTTTAGTGACAAAACTATCAATACATATGGATTACAAAATAAATAAACTTTGTAACTTCTCATCCAAATGCTTGATCTCCTTGGTTCTTCAACATTACTCCAAATCTTCGTCACTTCCAAGTACTCCAATGATTCCAAATGTGTTCAACTCAGCATCATAGTTGTTGAAGATCTGTAGCTATAATAATGAGAAAACAATTGCTCTCAATCATTGTTATACAGTGTCATAGTATTATTACACAACATCAAAGTCCAATTGTATCACAACTTTGACAACAATACTATGGTGATATGTAACAATCCCCCTTAGTCAATACTTCATCTCACAATGAAAACCACTCCCCCTTACATAATAATCCGTAAACCATTGGTATTTGTAGTGTGAACTACACATTAATTCTCCCCCTTTTTGTCAATATAAATTGGCAAAGGTACGAAAACTAGTGGGATCCTCATGAAATTTTCATAGAGATACTTCATGACCAAAAGAGAACAACATATCAACTTATTTCGATGATTTCACATAGCCGAAACTTAGTGTATTCATCAAGGAGTTTATAAAGATACAAGAAAACTCCTACAAAATTCCACAGCCGCACTCCCCACAAAGATTTTGCAATTAAGCACAAGTTCAATTAAGAACTCTCCCCCATAAAATGTCATTCCCGAAAGAACAACAAGAGCGACCTTAATTTTACAAGAAAATAAGGATTTCTTTGGATATTAACAAATCACATGAAACATGAATTTGTATCCAAAAACTCAATTAAATTAACCACAAGAGAACCCATGATTAATTTAATCGGAAATGCTCACACAAGAGAACTTATGGAGCCACACAGTACATACACAAAGATGTGGATCAGGGAAAGACCAATACTGCGGAATAATCAAAGATTCATTCTATTTTTCATAACTATTTGCACAATGACATAAAATAGACTTAATCTTTGTAAACAAAAGTTCATTCTATCTTCCATCAATATTTGCATAATGACATAATAGGCTTAACTTTTGTAGTCAAAAGTTCATTCTATCTTTTATCAATACTTTCATACCGACATACAATAGAGTTAACTTTTGAGCAAATATGGGACGGTCAAGGTTCACGGACGTAACAATATATCCCATAACAATTTGCAATATATTAAACCATAAAGATTAATACTGCAAAAATCATCTTCCAAATAACTTAGAATTTAAACAAATAAATCTAAAAAACATTTCAAGATAAAAACGTTGGCAATAGCTATGTGTACTCACAATAATGGCTATTCCAAACCCTAGTTATCTTTCTTAAAAACACAAGAATAAATTCTCATAAGAAGTTTCCTAGATAATAATAATAAAAAAAAAAAAACTTAGACACGATCAGCAACCAAGGAACGGACAAGGGCGAGTTCATCAGATGCTTTCTTTAGCTCGTTTTTCAGAAACGCAAGGTTCTTTGATGCAATTTCAAGTTGTACACAAACGACCTCAAAATCTTGAAGAAGATTTCCAACCAGTTGAAGAGACATCTGAACTGGAAGATCTTTTTCATGATCAATTGCTTGAAAGAAATTATGGAGATGGGTTCTTCGTGAAGTTCAAAAACTTTGGCATCATCAAACTTGTCTTCCTCATTGCATCCTTCCATTATGCACACCAAAAGAAATCAAGAGAGTCTTGACGTTACCGAACAAGTATATATCAAAAGAAATCCTTGATATATATATTTAAGTGATTTTCACACAGAAACCCTAGGGTTACTTGTACCTGTTTGGTAATGAGTCGGGTGCACAAAATTCATGGTTATGACCCAAAAATCAAAAACCAGGGAACCAGAGGAGCAAATCGTTTAGGAACATGTTTTGAAAGAACAAAAAAACAAGTTTCGAACACATGACAGGAAGCTTTGGTTCACAAGGGGTACAACACAAAGTTGGAAATCAACTGTCATTGAGGAAGAACAAATTAAAGTTTTTAGACAAAGCATCCGACGGACAAGGCACAACAACTGTCCAGAGCAAGGCTAAGAAAGAAGGAACAAGATCAAAACAAAAAGGTACAACACAGACCATTTGTCAATAAAGAAGTATCTTCTTGAGAGTTATGTGTATCATCTCATGGTCTTACAGAGGATACACACAAGAAAATGGTCAAGTTGTAATATGATGAACATTACGTTCATCAGAGGTATTGATATTTTCCTTTTTACTTTCTTGACACAAAACAGAAGCCTTATGTGAAACTTCAAAATAATTAACAAGAGAAGGACAGGAGTTACCTGAACCAGCTGCTTTTCTCGCTTTCTTGATCTTGCGCTTGAAACTGTTGATACTGGTCTTGAGTTCCGAAACATGATTATTGATGTGAATATAATCGGGAACACTTATTTTAGGAGCAAGATCACCTTTGAAGAAAGGAGAGGAGTTTGAAGTTTTATTCTTCCTTCGAAACCTTTTTCTCTTTATAAACCTTTCAGAGTTATCAGTCATCCATATAACATCGTTCTTTTTACAGTTGTAAGTAGAAGTTGTGTTATATTCATAATCAGGAATTGGCCCATCACAACACTTTTCTTGATTGTGAGATGAATTTCTAACAGTACACTGAGAAGCAGGTTTGATTACTTCATCCAGACAAGAATGTTATGAAGTTTTTCATTCCGTAAACGAAGATGACATCTTCTTTCAATGTGACCTTTCTTTCCGCAATAATAGCAGTTGACAGGAATGTTTTTAACCGTTCACAACTGACTAGGCTTAGAGGGATGACATTCTTGGTTTCTCGAGACATCTGCTGCTGGAGAGAGTTTTTCACTTTTACTGCCGGTGAAATTTTCAGCTTGAATAAGGTTATTAGGAGGAACAAAATTGATCTTACCAGTACTTGGAGCGTCTATACCTTTATAGCCCAGACCACGTGTATCACGATGTTCTTTACATGCTCCTAGCATAGAAGACAATTTTGTAGAGCTAGAATTGAATTTTTTTAAAGTTCTCTTCCAAAGATTTTACCTTCTCAAGAGCAGCACTAAGATCAGTCTCCAATTGTTTCTCTCAGGTGAGAAAAACTTTTTCTCTGTCATTTTAACAATTTTGTTGAGAGTCATACCTTGCTTCGGTTTCTGCAAGTCTTTCTTTCAACACAAAGATATTTTTACGAATGTCATCACATTCAGAATTCTTTGAATGTAGATCTTCCTCTCGATCTTTAAAAATAGATTGTAGCAAACTATAACCACAGTCATATCCCTTAAAAGGTTTTCTCATTTTCCAGTTTTCAAGACAGAGAGGAGTCAGAAATTCAGCCAAGCAAGATGTTGACTTTTCTTTCTTGAGAAGATGATCGAAAAGCTTGATGTATTGTTAGACTTCCTCATCAACATCTTGTCCCTCTTCCGAATCACTTTCATCAGAAAGTTCATCCAACTGTTCATCTAGACGAACTTCCCAGTTATACACAGTTTTAGATGATGGAGAGGAGATGAGAGATTTCTCAGGAAAAACAAGACTGTGCACCAAGTTAGAATGTTTCTGAACTGGTGATGCGTTGTCAGAGATATCATCATCCATATTCAGATCGCTACAAACACAGACTTATGAGGTCTTAAATGTGTTTTCCTGCTATGATACTAATTGAAAAAGCGGGGGTCTAACAACCACACCCAATATTTCGTTCGGCAATCTGAATAGACAAACTCCAATATAATTTCAAGAGAATCAACTAGACAGTTAGACTCAATCTATAGAAAAGTATATCAAAGAGTTTATATCTCTGTTTCACACTGTAATCAGCAAATCAAACAGATAGAAATCCGCGAGCCTGATTATTATGTGAAACAACTTGAACGATACCAAAGACCAATGTTCAAGTGTCAATCAATATAATCAACAACCAAAGGTTGGATTGAAAATTGATTGATCTTAACGCACAACCTGTGATATTTCTATTATATAACAAAATATAATACGGAAAATAAATAACACAGACACCAGAATTTTGTTAACGAGGAAAACCGCAAATGCAGAAAAACCCCGCGACCTAGTCCAGCTTTGAACACCACGCTGTATTAAGCCACTACAGACACTAGCCTACTACCAATGAACTTCGGACTGGAATGTAGTTGATCCCTAATCAATCTCACACTGATCAAGGTACAGTTGCGCTCCTTACGTCTCTAAACCCCAGCAGGATTCTTCGCACTTGATTCCCTTAGCTGATCTCACCCACAACAAAGAGTTGCTACGACCCAAAGTCGAAGACTTGATAAACAAATATTTCTCAAACAGAAAATTCTATTGGAATAGATAAATCTGTCTCCCACAGAAATACCTACGAGTTTTGTTCCGTCTTTTGATAAATCAAGGTGCACATGAACCAATTGATAAACCGGACTTATATTCCCGAAGAACATCCTAGTATTATCAATCACCTCACAATAATCTTAATTGTATGGTAGCGAAAAGAGATATTGTGGAATCACAAACGATGAGATGAAGATGTTTGTGACTACTTTTTATCTTGCCTATCGGAGAATCAATCCCGAGCAAATCTTAGAGAAGATAGTACTCAATACGATAGAACGAGGCAAAATCAGAACACGCAACTACAGAGAAAATAGTTGGGTATGGCTTCACAATCCCAATGAAGTCTTTAAGTCGTTAACCTACAAGGTTTCGTGAAAAATATAAGGTTAAAGGAGAATCGACTCTAGTCGCAACTAGTATCACACATGAGGTGTGGGGATTAGGTTTCCCAGTTGCTAGAGTTCTCCTTTATATAGTTTTCAATCAGGGTTTGCAATCTAAGTTACCTTGGAAACAAAGCATTCAATATTCACCATTAGATGAAAACCTGATTAGACTCAAGCTAATATCTTTCAACCGTTAGATCGAACTTAGCTTGTTATACACAAATGAAATGTACCTTCATTTAGGTTTGAGTAACCGTACCTAAACGTGTACACTAGGTTGGCTCAACATTAGTTAATCGAGGTTAGCTATATGAACACTCTCATATCAACCTTATTCATCTTAACCACAACTAGTTCAAATGACCCAAATGAAACTAGTTAAAGAGTTTTTATATTCTCATAGAAGTATACAAGAACACAATTGAAGCAAAATCGGTTTGATTCACTCGAATCAATTCATGAACATTATAGCCACAATTTTCAAAGAATGCATTCCTAATTATATAAATGTATTAGTTCATGAACAAACCAATTTTTTGAACTTTCCACTCAAGTATGCAAAAGGGTACGCATACTTAAAGTAGCCGGTCTGAGTTTGGGTACGCCAGTATGCAAACAGGTACGCATACTTCCAAATACAGCAGAAATTTCCAGACCCAAACCCTTCGCCAGTATGCATATGGGTATGTGTACTTAGGTACTCGGAATTTCACAACTAACAGGTACGCATACGGGTATGCATACTATAGTTACGGTCATGGATCACATACATGCAAGAAAGCATACTATGTTTATAATCCAATGATGGTTAAGTGTTCTAAACTCTATTTCAATCATTGAAACTTTCTTAGAGGATGACAATAGCCGTTTTCACACACTATTAACATCAAAGCAATTTTCAAGTTATTGAAATAATCATAACGAAACATTCCAAGTCTACATCAAATGATTGTATCACACAAACCATGTAAGATGTTACTCGGCAATTTTCACATGATCATCTTTTGACTTTCGTCAAGAATATAAGAATATAAGTTCAAACCAACTGATATCTCTCCGGTAACATCTACCTACTTCATATTATTAATTTTGTTTTCGTCTGTCACCATCTTGTGCTTTCCCCACAACAATGTCACTGTTACGTGCTAAGCAGGGGACTTAATGTTGATGGTGGTTTTTAGTTTTGGACAAAAACTGTAAAATTTGTCTAGCTGACCCGGTGTTAGAAATAGTAGACCTTGATATGTCCATATTCCGCAAGGAGCTTGAAGAATATATTAAAATCTGATGAGTGTCTATGCCGCTCTTCATATTGTATTGAAACTCAAGCTCCTAGATGAATTGTTCATTAGTATAGAGCCTAATGAGTATTTAATCTTCCGCCTGCATTATTCACTAATGTATGGCTTGCTGAGTATTTTTCCTATGTTATGTTCCCCCGTTGAACTCTTTATATTAACATGACATGACGATTAATGTTCACTCGCAGCCGAGTAACATGAATCTCCCGAAGTGTCAGGATTGAGATCTGCATGAAAGTACTTAATCAGAGGCACGGTGCGCTGCTCTCTGAGAATAAGATTGGTACTTTTGTGTCAGCGCACAGAATTCATCAAATTTGATTAATTTTGTGACAGCTCGTAAAATTCAATTTTTGACATAATTTTACGAATTTGCAAAAATTAGGTTTTTGCGGCCTGCGCAATATCTCGAACCCTATTGGTCGAGACCAAACCTATGCAAACTAGGAAGTTGATCCACCATGGAACTAGTAGGAGCAAATCCTACCAAAGTCGAAAAAACAAGAAATAAAGAGGAATTGCGGCACATGAAGGCAACAGCAAAAGGGACGCGGCCGCGCCACTTCGTCGTCCGGTTCGCCCCAGCGTGCGCTGCCATACCATCGGCCGACCATGCCCATAATGTTGCTTGTCGACCCATCTTTCCCATCAACCAATCAAATCGCTCTAAATGCGCAACCTACACTTTTAATTAAAAATGGAAGTTGGCTGGTCGACACACCTAATTCCTTAAGGAATCGAATATAGGTTGCCCATTTCAGTCTTAAAACAATCACGGCCACACGAGTTGGCCGGCCGATTTAACGAGCTTGGCCTCCTCCCAGCGTGACCAAATAAGCTCCATGGTGTTCATCGGCGGCCCCACTACTATTCCAACCAATCGGAATACTCCTAGCCCGCCAACAACATCCCTGATCGCTAGCCAGAAGTAGGATAGTTGTGCTGTTGAAAAAGAACTTCAACGAGTTAGACTGGCCGTGATAGTCTCAAACTCATCGCAACCGTCCAACTTAGCCAGCCTAGTTGGACGGCTTAGATTTTGTTTCAGGCGACCAATGAGGTGCCGGCATGCTCACCGGCGACTCGCCTTTACCCTTGGCCAACCATGTTCCTCACGACCTGCCAGCAACACATCAAACCGATTGCTCAAAGAAGGTTGGATGCGCATCTTTTAAAACCCTAATTTATAGCGGCAGCACATTACTGTCGCAAAACGATCTCAGCCGTCAAACTTGGCTATACAAATCGACCGGCCCAGATCCAATTTTAGCCAGCCAATGAAGTGCCAGTATGCTCACCGGCGGCCTGCTTTCACCCCTGGCTAATCGAATTGCTCACAGCCAGCAACTAACGCCTCCAACTGTTAGCCCAAAGTAGGTTGGCCACACGGCTTCAAAACCGCAAGATTGACCAACGGAAGTATACAACTGCCGCAAAGCAATCTCGGCCGTCCAACTTCGCTAGCCGAATCGACCGGCCAAGATATGATTTCAAGGAACTGGCAAGGCGCGGTCATGTTCATGGGCGGCTCAACAATACCCCCGACCAATCACATTGCTTCAAATACGCCAGCAATGCCACAAACCGATCAGCCAAAGTGCGCTAGTCACGCGGCTTTAAAAACCTTAAATTGAATCAACGGCAGTATGCAACTGCCGCAAATCATCTCAGCCATCCAACTTGGCTAGCCAAATTGACCGGCTTAGATTTAATTTATGCTAGCCAAATCATATTCAATAAATATCGATTTCATGAATAACCTATTTATTCAACTTAAGAGCATTACATGCTATTTCTTGCGGCAAGTCTCACAACTCGACTTGTCACATATAACTGCCCGTCGCCTAGCTTGTGCGTGATTGGTCAGAATAATTAGGTATTGCAGGCAAGACCCACTCAGTAGCGTGATGCATATTTTCCTACAAAATACTCGAGACATCAAACATGCCACAAACTGGGGGATGTTCATCAGGGTATTGGTCTGGCGGTTTACAGCGTGCGGTGTGCAACACGCCCATTATGAGACAGTATCAGGAAAGTTGAACAGTTAGTGGCAGCAGAGAAGTAGTGGGTGTAACCGACCGTTCTTCCCCTCATAGTAGGGACGTGGTTTTCAACATTTTATATGATCCCCACTTCTCCATCACTCAACTACTTCCACTTCCTATGAGATCAGGGTGCGTTCAACTATGACTTGTATAAATAGGTTTTCAACCTATTTAAACCGACAATGGTTATGAACACAAGTATCCATAAACCACATTCTGATACAAGTCATAAAACAGCCACACCTTCATCCTGATTTCAACACCTTCTTCGCTTCCCTCCCTAAGATCAACCCTTCTTCTTTGTTTTGTGACTGAAGCAAGACTGGAACGGCCATTTCTTGGTTTAGGCCAGAATTGTACAGATTGATATCTTGAATCTAAAGTACTCCCGTGCAGTGCATTTGTGTAGGGTTTAGATTCGTTTCTCGGTGGCACACCCAAATTTACCATTTCCGGCAGAATCAGTTTTTACCCCAAAACAGTGAGGTAACAATATTCTTGAATTCTTTCATTTGATTATACAAATCATGTTGTTGTGAGTCCATTTCCTTTGTTTTAGATTGAAGATAAAGATCAGCTTGTTTTGTTGGTTTGTTTGTTTGGATATATCATAAATTAGATGCAAATGGATTTTAGTGCAATTTTATGAAAAGGGTTGCAAGGAAAAATTCCACACAAACTTTCTCGAGATATAGCCACTCGTGCTCCTATCGATCTTATTCATATGGATCTCTTTGGTCCTATCCAACATGAAACTGTTGGAGGAAAGAAATATGCTTTAGTAATAATAGATGATTACACACGGTTTACATGGGTTGCTTTCTTAAAGCACAAAAATGACACTCGTGAGGAGTTCAAGATTATTGTGAGTAGAATTCAAAATGAACAAGGTCGCAAGCTTAAGAAAGTAAGAAGCGATCGTGGTACAGAATTTAAGGATACAAAAGTATATGAATACTGTAATCAACTTGGAATAACTCACCAATTTTCTGCTCCCATTACACCACAGGCAAATGGTGTGGCTGAAATAAAAAATAGAAATATTTAAGAAATGGCCAGAGTAATGCTTCACAACAAATATCTACCACTAACCTTCTGGGGCGAAGCTGTTTTCACAGCTTGTTATCTTATAAATAGAGTTTATCTAAGGTCAAAAACTCTAAATACCCCTTATGAATTATGGTATGGAAGAAAACCCAATCTAAGCTATTTAAGGGTTTTCGGAACCAAATGTTATATACTTAAGTGTTAGAGCATTGCTCGGTCGAACTCGCATGCGTTGTTATCTCAAGAATGTTTGTCAATGTTAGTGATCAAAACTATAAGTCTTGATTTCTAGCCTATATATAGATGTCTTGGACTAGGACATAGATAGTGTAGTTGAGCTTAGTTTTCTCGGCGCTCATCATTTGAATACGAAGAACTACTAAGGGGAGCTTGTGGAACTTCTTCGACAAAAGGTATGTGGAGACTTGAACTTATCTATCACTTGGAAAGTCTATTTGTACTCTATCTCCTATAATTTAGACATAAGTCGTTTTACGATATAGTTTTCTACTATACACATTTGAGATTTCGAGCTGAGTATATCTCGCTTACATATTTCTCGAAATATGTGTTGGAAAGCTTTCGCTTTAGCCATGTTAATCTTTACTTGTGACGAAAGTCATGTTGACATTTCAATAACTTAAAAATTGCTTTAATGATAATAGTGTGTGAAAACGGCTATTGTCATTATAGAAGAATGTTTCAATGATTGGACTGTAGAGTTGATAATGTAACCATCTTTGGATATAAGCATATATAGTATGTTCGCACATTAGTGTATAAATCCATGAACCGGGAGTCAAGTGTATGCATATGTGTGTATACGAAATTGGTGAAGGAGACAAGATAAGTATGCGTACCCGTATGCATACTGGCGGAAGTTTTCGAACCGAAAATATCTGCTGGGTTTGGGAATTTCAAACTCCTAAACTAGTCACCTTAAGTATGCGTACCCGTATGCATACTGGCGGAAGTTTTCGAACCGAGAATTTCTGCTGAGTTTGGAAACTTAACAAACTCAAAATCCGGTTGCTTAAGTACGCATACCCGTACGCATACTTAAGCTGGTTATTTTTATCAAATTGGTCTGTTCTCGAACTTAAACATTTAAATCTTAAGGAATGCAATCTTTGCAAACCGTGGCTATAATGTTCATGATTGATTCAAGTGAATCAAACCGATTTTGCTCAATTGTGTTCTTATATAATTCATGAGAATATAGCAATTGAACAACTCATTAACTAGTTTCATTTGAGTCATTTGAACTAGTTATGGTTAAGATGAATAAGGTTGATATGAGAGTAATCATATGGCTAACCTCGGTTAACTATTTATGAACCAACATGGTGTACACGTTTAGGTACGACTACATAAACCTAAATGAGGGTACATCTCATTTGTGTGTAACAAGCTAAGTTCGATCTAACGGTTGAAAGATATTAGCTTGGTTGAATCAGGTTTATCATCTAACGGTGATTATTGAATGTTTTGTTACCAAGGTAACTTAGATTGCAAACCCTGATTTGAAAACTATATAAGGGAGAACTCTAGCAACTGGGAAATCTATCCCCACACCTCATGTGTGTTACTAGTTGCATAACTAGAGTCGATTCTCCTTTAACCTTAGGTTTCTTCTCGAGACCCTGTAGGTTAACGACTTGAAGACTTCATTGGGATTGTGAAGCCAGACCCAACTAATCTCTTTGTAGTTGCGTGATCTGATCTTGCTGTTTCTATCGTGTTGAGTACAATTGGAATAATTGACTCGAGATTTTATATCTCCGATAGGCAAGATAAAAGTAGCCACAAACATCTTCGTCTCATCGTTTGTGATTCCACAATAACTTGTTTTTCTAGTCGATTAATTTTATTGTGAGGTGATTGATAATACTAGGATGTTATTCGGGAATATAAGTTCGGTTTATCAATTGGTTCCTGTTCACCTTGATTTATCAAAAGACGGAACAAAAACTCTTGGGTATTTCCGTGGGAGACAGATTTATTCAATCCTATAGACTTTTCTGTGTGATACAGATTTGTGTATCAAGTCTTCGACTTTGGGTCGTAGCAACTCTTGGTTGTGGGTGAGATCAGCTAAGGGAATCAAGTGTGTAGTATCCTGCTGGGATCAGAGACGTAAGGAGCGCAACTGTACCTTGAATCAGTGTGTGATTAATTAGGGTTCGACTACAGTCCAGTCCGAAGTTTATTTATAGTAGGCTAGTGTCTGTAGCGGCTTAATACAATGTGGTGTTCAATCTGGACTAGGTCCCGGAGTTTTTCTGCATTTGCGGTTTCCTCGTTAACAAAATTCTGGTGTCTGTGTTATTTTTTTTTCGCATTATATTTTTTTATATAATTTAAATATCACAGGTTGTGCGTTAAGATCAATCAATTAGAATATCCAACCTTTGGTTGTTAATTTACATTGATTGACACTTGAACATTGGTCTCTGGTACCGTTCAAGTAATTCCTCTTATATTCAATCGGGCTCGCAGATTTCTATTTGCTGATTGCGGATTTAATTAAGAGTTAGAGATATTAAACTCTTTGATATACTTTATTCTAGATTGAGTCTGACTGTCTAGTTGATTCTCTAGAAAGTGTATTGGAGTAAGTCCTCTTAGATTTCCAAACGAATTGTTGGGTGTGGTTGTTAGACCCCCGCATTTTCAATTGGTGTCAGAGCAGGAAAACACGTTAAAGACCTTACAAGTCTGTTTTTTTAGCGATCTGAGGATGGACGATATTGTCTCTGATAAACACATCACCATAAATAAAAGTTCTGTTTCTTTAAAGTCTATTAAAGAGAAATATTTGTTAATCTCGAATATAAAAGAACCTTGTGTTCAAAGGAAACAGACATACATTGAAAAGTGTTTTCCTGACCACCTTACCGATTTGTCTTACTCTTAAGTTGAAAGGGATGCATCCAAAGAGAGTGAAGTGATTCTAAAACTTGTTAGAATCCAGGATGATAATGTCAACCGGTTGAAACACAAAGTCAATGTCCTAGTTAGTATGATATGTGAGCGTGACTCTCGTTTAAATATTCTTCAAGAGGAAACTCTCAAAAAGGATGTTTTGAAAATTGAACATCTCTTAAGTAAACTCTCATTTCAAGAGTGTTCAAAAGAGTCCGCCATACCAACTGCTTCTGATTTAACTTGAAAAATTACTGGTTCATAAGCAAAACCAAAAGCCCTTCCTGTTGTTGAAGAAGATGTGCCTGTGTCTTCCTCTAATCAAGTAATGTCCACATCACATGGAAGGAAGAATTCTCCCAACGATGGTGTTAAGACTGTTTTGTCTAATCACTTAAGTGATCAGAAAGTGTGTCTCTTTTGTGATTCGAAAGGGATTGGCAAACAAAAGAGAAATTCTAGGTTGGATGACAATTCTATCATTCGTCTTCAACACACCTTAGATTTAATTCTCAAAGGTGTAACTGACATTCGTATGCCTAAATCAATTGGTTTTAGTACTCACCCTGTGTACCCCACCAGGAAAGTCAGTTCAATGTGTTCCTCAAATGTGCAAACACATAATAGTCTTCCTAAATCATTTCGACGAAGAAGGACTTATGGATATTCTTCTGTCAAGAAGGGAGATTATGTTGTTTATGATGTGAAAAAGGTACCAGAAGAAGGAAGCAATGGAAAAATGGAAATCAACCTAAAAAGGATAATTGAAGGATATAAATAAATTATCAACAGGCTGACAATTCCCTCTGGCCAAAATTATTCAGGTAAGAATCATCACTATGTGTCATATTTTGATGATAGTAGGTTTTATGATAACTTTTCACATCATAATGGTTTTCCTCCAAAGATCAGAAAAAGAGGCTTAACCATAAGCAACGTTCATTTAATGAGCTCAAGGCTCACACTTGTGCTAATTAATCACAAGGTTGAATTCTCACTCACAAAAAACCCTGGTTGAGTGAGATATAATCAGGTATACTTGATGGCAAAGTGTTTTCTGATTCTCTGGCTATTTTCTTATAGTTTCTAGCCGAATTATCTGTCACAAACATGTTTGCATAAGTATTTTTTCTTTGGCAAAACTTTTCTTTTTCTTTTTTTGTTTTAATTCAAAAGTGCCACTCTTGCTCTAAAAATTACTCTTCTATAAGAATACAATGTTTTATTGAGCAACAATCTGTGAGTTTTCTCACATAGGCATACATCATCTTTGTATTGTTTTTGAGTACTTCTCTTTTCGAGTTGCTTTTTAAGGGACAAGCTCGTGTTTGTGCGGGTATCCTTATGGCTTATCACAAATCGTCTTTGGAAACCCTATCTTCAGGGTTCCTGTGAAAACGTTTAAATACCAAACCCATCTTTTGAAAAGTACGCATACTTCAGGCTACTTTTTTTCAAGAATGGCATCACCTTCAGGAACTTGTTATTTTTCAAGAGGTTTTCTTGATAAGGGTTTTGGTCTCTCACTCGAGGAGAAGGAAAAAGGAACTCTTGAGGAAATCGATGACGCGTCTTCTCAATCTCTTAATGATGTGTCAGATTTTGAGGATGATGAAGAGATTTCTAATGAAGTTGTTCAAAACTTTATTGATAAGTTTAATGATGCAAAGTTTTTGCTTGTTAACACTCTAAAAGAGCTAGATGGGTTAAGAACTGATTTGATAAAGGTCAACACCGACCTTGCTCTAATGAAGACACGACTTAAGGATCGTCTCAATACCATGTCTAAAGCTTCTGTCAACTCTGTCCGTCACAAGCTTGAAGGTCTTGGAACCAGTGAAGCTTCCGTACCGGAACTCTAATGTCACTTGTGACTGCTTCTTGTTTTTAGAGTTGTTCTTTGATTATGTCTAGTAAATCTTCTTTTTCATGTTTCTTAGAAGAATAACTAGGGTTTGGAATAGCCATTATTGTGAGTACACAAGATATGTCAAACGATTTTTATCTTCATTTTTTTAGATTTATTTGTTTAAATTCTAAGTTTTTGGAAGATAATTTTTGCAATTTTAATCTTTATGATTTGGAATATTGCAAATTGTTATGGGATATGTTGTTTACGTCCGTGAACCTTGACTGTCCCATACTTGTTCAAAAGTTATCTCTATTATGTCGATATGAATGTATTGATAGAAGATAGAATGAACTTTTGACATTGCAAAAGTTAAAGACTTTTATGCCATTATTTGATGGAAGAAAGGATGAACTTTTGTTTACAAGGATTAAGTCTATATGTCATTGTGCAAATAGTGATGGAAATTAGAATGAATCCTTGTATATTCCGCAGTATTTGGTCATTTTCCGATCCACATTTTTGTGCATACAATGTGTTGCTCCATAAGTTTTCTTATGTTGAGTATGACCAATTGAATTGATCATTCTCTTGTGATCAGTTTAGTTGTTGCTCCGTAAGTTCTCTTATGTTGAGCATGACCAATTGAATTGATCATTCTCTTGTGGTCAGTTTAGTTGTTGCTCCGTAAGTTCTCTTATGACGAGCATGACCAATTGAATTGATCACGTTGTGGTTAGTTTAGTTGTGTAATCCGACTAAATTAATTATGGGTTTTCTTGTGACTAATTTAGTTGTGCATTTCGATTGAATTAGTCATGGGTTCTCTTGTGGTTAACTCAATTGAAAACTTTGGATACAAATTCATGTTTTCATGTGATTTGGTTTGTCCAAAGAAATCCTTCTTTTCTTGTGAAAGTAAGGTCGCCTTTGTTGTTCTTTCGGGAATGACATTTTATGGGGGAGAGTTCTTTTGAACTTGTGCTTAATTTCCATATCTTTGTGGGGAGTGCGGCTATGGAATATTATAGGGGTTATCTTGTATCTTTATAAAATCCTTGATGAATGCATTTAGCTTTGGCTATATGATTGCATCTAAATTTGTTGGTATGTTAATACACCTTTGGTCATGAAGTTTCTCCGTGGAAATTTCATTAGGATCCCGCTAATTTTCGTACCTTTGCCAATTTATATTGACAAAAAGGGGGAGAATTAATGTGCAGTTCACACTACAAATACATATGGTTTACGGATCATTATGTAAGGGGGAGTGGTTTTCATGTTGAGATGAAGTATTGACTAAGGGGGAGTAATACATATCACCATAGTGTTATTGTCAAAGTTGTGATACAATTGAACTTTGATGCTGTGTAATAATACTATGACACTGTATAACAATGATTGAGAGCATTTGTTTTCTCATTGTTATAGCTATGGCTCTTCAACTAACGATGGTGCTAAACTTACAACCTTTGGAATCATTGGAGTACTTGGAAGTGACGAAGATTTCGAGTCATGTTGAAGATGCCAAGGAGATCAAGCATGTGGATTAGAAGCTACAATTTTTATCTATTTTGTAATCCATATGTATTGATAGTTTTGTCACTAAAATTGACAAAGGGGGAGATTGTTAGAGCATTGCTCGGTCGAACTCGCATGCGTTTCTATCTCAAGCATGTTTGTCAATGTTAGTGATCAAAACTATAAGTCTTGATTTCTAGCCTATTTATAGATGTCTCGGACTAGGACATAGATAGTGTAGTTGAGCTTAGTTTTCTCGGCGCTCATCATTTGAAGACAAAGAACTACTAAGGGGAGCTTGTGGAACTTCTTTGACAAAAGGTATGTGGAGACTTGAACTCATCTATCACTTGGAAAGTCCATTTCTACTCTATCTCCTATAATTGAGACATAAGTCGTTTTACGATATAGTTTTCTACTATACACATTTGAGATTTCGAGCTGAGTATATCTCGCTTAAATATTTCTCGAAATATGTGTTGACAAGCTTTCGCTTTAGCCATGTTCATCTTTACTCGTGACGAAAGTCATGTTGAAATTTCAATAACTTGAAAATTGCTTTGATGATAATTCTATGTGAAAACAGCTATTGTCATTATAGAAGAATGTTTCAATGATTGGAATGTAGAGTTGATAATGTAACCATCTTTGAATATAAGCATATATAGTGTGTTCACACATTAGTGTATAAATCCATGAACCGGGAGCCAAGTGTATGAATATATGTTTATACGAAATTGGTGAAGGAGACAAGATAAGTATGCGTACCTTTATGCATACTGGCGGAAGTTTTCGAACCGAAAATATCTGCTGGGTTCGGTAATTACAAACTCCTAAACTAGTCACCTTAAGTATGCTTACCCATACGCATACTGGCGGAAGTTTTCGAACCCAGAATTTCTGCTGAGTTTGGAAACTTAACAAACTCAAAATCCGGTTGCTTAAGTACGCATACCCGTACGCATACTTAAGCTGGTTATTTTTATCAAATCGGTCTGTTCTCGAACTTAAACATTTAAATCTTAAGGAATGCAATCTTTGCAAACCGTGGCTATAATGTTCATGATTGATTCAAGTGAATCAAACCGATTTTGCTCAATTGTGTTCTTATATAATTCATGAGAATATAGCAATTGAACAACTCATTAACTAGTTTCATTTGAGTCATTTGAACTAGTTATGGTTAAGATGAATAAGGTTGATATGAGAGTAATCATATGGATAACCTCGGTTAACTATTTATGAACCAACATGGTGTACACGTTTAGGTACGACTACATAAACCTAAATGAGGGTACATCTCATTTGTGTGTAACAAGCTAAGTTCGATCTAACGGTTGAAAGATATTAGCTTGGTTGAATCAGGTTTATCATCTAACGGTGATTATTGAATGTTTTGTTACCAAGGTAACTTAGATTGCAAACCCTGATTTGAAAACTATATAAGGGAGAACTCTAGCAACTGGGAAATCTAATCCCTACACCTCCTGTGTGTTACTAGTTGCATAACTAGAGTCGATTCTCCTTTAACCTTAGGTTTCTTCTCGAGACCCTGTAGGTTAACGACTTGAAGACTTCATTTGGATTGTGAAGCCAGACCCAACTATTCTCTTTGTAGTTGTGTGATCTGATCTTGTTGTTTCTATCGTGTTGAGTACAATTGGAATAATTGACTCGAGATTTTATATCTCCGATAGGCAAGATAAAAGTAGTCACAAACATCTTCGTCTCATCGTTTGTGATTCCACAATAACTTGTTTTGCTAGTCGATTAAGTTTATTATGAGGTGATTGATAATACTAGGCTGTTCTTCGGGAATATAAGTCCGGTTTATCAATCGGTTCCTGTTCACCTTGATTTATCAAAAGACGGAACAAAAACTCTTGGGTATTTCTGTGGGTGACAGATTTATTCAATCCTATAGACTTTTCTGTGCGATACAGATTTGTTTATCAAGTCTTCGACTTTGGGTCATAGCAACTCTTGGTTGTGGGTGAGATCAGCTAAGGGAATCAAGTGCGTAGTATCCTGCTGGGATCAGAGACGTAAGAAGCGCAACTGTACCTTGAATCAGTGTGAGATTGATTAGGGTTCAACTACAGTCCAGTCCGAAGTTAATTTGTAGTAGGCTAGTGTCTGTAGCGGCTTAATACAGTGTGGTGTTCAATCTAGACTAGGTCCCGGGGTTTTCTGCATTTGCGGTTTCCTCATTAACAAAATTCTGGTGTCTGTGTTATTTCTTTTCCGCATTATATTTTGTTATATAATTGAAATATAACAGGTTGTGTGTTAAGATCAATCAATTATAATATCCAACCTTTGGTTGTTGATTTACATTGATTGACACTTGAACATTGGTCTTTGGTACCGTTCAAGTAATTCCTCTTATATTCAATCGGGCTTGCAGATTTCTATTTACTAATTGCGGATTGAATTAAGAGTTAGAGATATTAAACTCTTTTATATACTTTATTCTAGATTGAGTCTGACTGTCTAGTTGATTCTCTAGAAAGTGTATTGGAGTAAGTCCTCTCAGATTTCCAAAAAAATTGTTGGGTGTGGTTGTTAGACCCCCGCATTTTCATTAAAGACAGAGAGCATAGAGGAAAATTTGATTCCAAAAGTAATTAAGGAATTTTTCTTTGTTATGCTTATGATAGTCGTGCCTTCGGAGTATATAATCTTCGAACCAAAGTCATGATGGAATTAGTTTATGTTGTTATTGATAACATTAGTGATTTTCGTCAAGATAATCATATTGCTGCAGAACTTCCTCATTCAGAAACTGTTAATAAAGAAAAACATATTGAAGAACCACCACCAATTGTTCCTACAATTTGTGACATAGATGATAAAGATGACAATGACAGTATATTTGAACAACCCAACGATACTGAAAATATAGTCCACAAATCTGCTAAGTGGCTTCATCAAATACATTCCACAAATGATATCATTGGAGATGCCAATGGCAAAGTTATGACTCGAAGGGAATTCCAGAATGTCTGTCACTACACATGCTTTCTTTCTTCAATAGAACCAAAAAATATTGAGGAAGCTCTCAGTGATCCCGCTTAGGTAAGCTCAATGCATGGGGAACTTAATCAATTCGAAAGGCAAGGAGTATGGGAACGTGTCCCAAAACCAGAAAGTGTCAACATCGTTGGAACAAAGTGGATTTTCAAGAACAAATCGGATGAATACGGAACTATTGTCCGAAACAAAGCCAGACTGGTTGCTCAAGGATATTCTCAAATTAAAGGTATTGATTTTGAGGAAACTTTTGCTCCTGTATCTCATTAAGAATCAATTAGACTTTTAATTGCATATGCCTGTAATCTTAAGATTAAGCTCTTTCAAATGGACATTAAGTCTGCATTTCTTAATGGAGATTTAAAAGAAGAAGTCTTTGTTGCTCAACCTAAGGATTTGAAGATCCATTATTTTCTTAATTTCAAAAAGGCATTATATGGTCTAAAACAAGCTCCAAGAGCTTGGTATGATAAGTCATCATTTTTACTTCAAAAAGGATTCTCTAGAGGTGGTACTGCAGATAAGACTCTTTTCACCAAATGGAATGGAAAGAATGTACTTGTTGCACAAATTTATATTGATGACATCATCTATGGATTCACCTCAAAAAGTCTCACAGATGAATTCCTAAATCTTATGAATGGGGAATTCAAAATGAGCAATGTTGGAGAACTATCATATTTTATAGGTTTGCAAATATAGCAACAAAAAGACAATATTTTTCTTTCTCAAGAAAAATATGCCAGGAATTTAGTTGAGAAATTTGAGCTAAAGGGTACAACTCCTATGGCAACACCAATGCCAACTACTGGAAAACTTCAGTCTAGTCCAAGTGAAAAATTGGTAGACCAAAAACTGTACCGATCCATAATAGGAAGTATGTTGTACTTGACTGCAACAAGACCGGATGTTGCGTTCAGTGTGGGATGTTGCTCCAGGTTTCAAGCAAATCCTAAAGAATCACATCTAAAAGCTGTAAAACGGATCATAAGATACGTTAATGATACCTTAGACTATGGTCTATCATATTCTATGGTTACAAATAACAGTCTTGTTGCCTATTTAGATGATGACTGTGCAGGATATGTAGAAGATCGCAAAAGCACATCTAGTGGTTGTTTCTATGTTGGTCAAAACCTTGTAGCCTGGCATAACAAGAAACAAAACTCACAGTCTCTATCAATCTGTGAAGCATAATATATTGTTTTCGGTACTTGCTGAACTCAACTTATGTGGATGAAGCAGATGCTTATTGACTATGGTATAAATATTCCTGAAAAGACGAGGGTACCTAAATACACCACAATCTTTAAATTATGCACCTATAAGTCTTCTTACCGAAAGTGATTGTGTATGGACCAAGTCGAGACAATACAACAAATCGGTATTCACACTTCGTGTGATCGTCTATGGATACGATATCGAGACAATACAACAATCAAAGTATGATTACTTGATAATAGGTTCGGACTTAACCGAACTCTATATGATCACTATCAAGTAAACCGGAGTTAACGTTTGTGTATTTTACTTCTAATTATAATAAACAATTATAATTGAGGAAATAGAAAAGTAAAAGACACAGCAAGATTTTGTTAACGAGGAAACCGCAAATGCAGAAAAACCCCGGGACCTAGTCCAGAATTGAATACTCTCATAATTAAGCCGCTATAAAAAATCTAAACCGACTTCGTATAGTTGAGACCAAGAAACTAACCCTAGTTCACTTAGTTTCTTCAGTATCCCTGCGCTTCCGACATTCAATAAGTGCACGCACTGGAACAATTCCTTTGAATCGTATTCCAAACAGTAAAGGAACAACAAATTTGTTTGGTAACAACTCTCTTGATTCTTTCCAGATAAAGATATCTCGAAGTCATATGCAAAGGCTCTTCCGTTTAAACTAATAAACTCCTTTGCATGGTTAGATCAATCCAATCTCTATTACCTAAGTAATTATATTCGGATTTGTAACAATCAAAATAGATCTCAAGAGAACTATTAGGTGTTACCGATCTCACGCAACCAATCAATAGAATGAATCCGATTCTAGTTGGATCCCAGCTGATCAAGGTTTTTTTTACACAAAGATATGAGAAACCAATAAGAAATCTTTTTCGTCTTCAAATCTTCTTTAATCTTCAATTAAACCTGCTCAACCCCACTTGAATCTCTTGTGATCAATCACGCACAGAACGAAGTCTGTTATATTAGACTTTCTAGTATAACCTATACGAAGTTGTCTCTAGTACATAATCAAGCGACTCTCAAATGAGTTTTGATTCACTAAAATATGACAACCAAATTTGATATACCAACACTTGGTGGGTTCAACCGAGATATGCTCTAAAATTCCAACTATGAGTATTCTTTGTGATAACTCAAGTGCTATCCGTCTAACAGAAAATCCTGTTGAACATTCTCGTACTAAACACATAGATATTAGATATCATTTTATTCGAAAATTGTATGAGAATGGAGTTATCAAACTAGAATATGTTCCCTCTGAACGACAACTAGATGATATTCTCACAAAGCCATTAGAGCGTGCAACCTTTGAAAATCTCATGAAGTCTATTGGTATTGTTAAGGTACATTAGTACCTTACTTTTCGGTTTTCAACTTTTGCTATTGGCATGCATTAGTAAAACCATTTCAACCTTTCACTGGTAAAGGTTGCTTTTGTTGTTGTTCTTTTGTTCTTGCGAGAGGATGAAAACACACTAGGGTAGAGTTCTTATTTGAACTTGCGCTTAATGATATATCTTTCTAGAGAGAAGAGGCTGCGAAATTTGAGGTAACGAATTCGTTAGTTAATCGTTTTCCTGTTTAAGAAAAGCCTGTTTATATTGCATATATTTTGCTTTTGCTTAACAAAATTTTGGTACAATTTATATGTTCCATTAAATTGTGTATGGATGTGTGTGTGATTCAATTGTTTTCGGTTAAGAAAAACTGTGTCAATTTATTTGGCTTATTGTCTAGTATCTTCTTTATTGTTGGGTATCAAGTAGTTTTGCTTAACGAAATTGGGTGCAATTGCGGTGCTATAATATGTATGTTTGTTTCAATTGCTTCTGGTTAAGAAAATAATTGTGCAAGTCAATTTATTTTGGTTTGTATGTATTGTTTATGGCTTAACAAAATACAGGATCATTTATTTAGTCTAATTGATTCCGGATAAGAGAAACTAAGTTAATTCTGATCTTAGTTAGACTTATCAAATTAGACGATTCGGTTATACAAGTCTAATCAAATGCCTTGACAAGAAAAACTAGTTAACTAACCTAGTGTTTGTCTTGTCTAAAGAAAAAGGTATAAGTTATTGTCTGAGTAATTAGAGCCTGATAAGAGAAATAAAATTAATTCTGATCTTTATTTTGGTCTTATTGAAATAAGCGGTTGTGCATACACAATCGGTTTAACAAGGGAATTAAGTTTCTTAGTAGATTTGTTAAACTAGTAGGGAAAATTACTCCGGGCAATTGTTTCCTTGATAACATATTAAAAATAAATTACTTGTAGTTTCCGTTTTAATATTGTTATCTAAAGTGGTATGTGAAACCTTCGTGCTTAACTCATATAGGTTGTTTACAAGTATTTTAGATTTATAAGATCCTTTCGGTTTGTCCTTTATTTGCTCGAACCTTTGTCATTTTGTGACAAAAAGGGGGAGAAATATATGGAGTAAACAAGTGATTTTAAATCACTGGGGAAAGGACAATTGTGCTTAAACGTTATATCTAACGAAAGAGTAAAGCATTGATTAAGGGGGAGAAACATATCATATTGCTGTTGTAGTAATTATGACTACAAAAAGGGGAATAACAAATATGTTCGGATTGAATATTTACCTAGCTTACCTTTAGAGGGAGTAAAAGCTTTTGTTATTCAAATGTCAACAACGACATTTATTGATTGAATATATGCAGGTTATTGTGCTGTTGAAACTTAGAATCAAGCGTATGTAAAATGAATTCTTTTGTAATTTGTTTATCCATATGTAATAGATTTTTGTCACTAAAAATGGCAAAGGGGGAGATTGTTGGAGCATAGCTCGGTTTAACTCACCAAGGGTTGGTATGTCAAGTTTGGTTGTCATATTTTAGTATCAAAACTCATATAGAGTCGCTTGATTAAATACTAGAGTCAACTTCGTTTAGGTTAGACTACAAAGTCTAGGAATGTTGAGACATACAAGTATTACTCCGAAGACCTGACGAATGTGAAGAAGTAGCGACTACTACGACGACATCATCCTTCCACTTGAGGTTAGTAATATTGACTTGAACTGTTTCATTCCTAACGTATCTTTCAAGTCGTGCTATATTGAAAACATAATTGCGAAGCTGTATATACTGTACATATTGTATAATACTCTAGTAATGTGACATCATCATAATTGTATGATTATAGTATTAGGGAATTAGACTACGAAGTATAACGCTTATCTTTTGAACTTCGTAGATATGACATCGACATAATCTTGTATATATTTTTATGATTATGTGAAGGGCTATTTAACGTTTGGTACCCAGTAAATGTCCAACACATTAGTTTGGTACCCAAAATTTCAAATATTAAGGGTTGATACCTTGGCTTGGTGTTGACTTTAAGTCAAGCAGTTGACATAACTCAATTATAATTTTATTAATAGAAGTTGTCTTATTATAATATTAGGCCTATCAATCATAACAATGACCACAACTATCCTAACACATAATTAGAACTTAGAAGTATAACATGTATCTTAATCCCTACCCTACGTGTTACTTAATTCAACGGTCATGGTGAGATTTCACATAAAAACCAAAATTTTCTTAGCCTACTTTGAGCACTCATAAACCCATCACCAGCGCACTCATCGTCACCACCATCTATCTCTAAACCCCCTTCGCCGCCACCCACAACATATATCTAATCCACTACCATCAAAATCTTCACTTTCCAGTTCAAGTTTTTTGGTACATGGATAAAACATGAAACTTTTGACAATCAAATGGATATGGCTTGGAATATAGATGTGCAGGGCAGCCCAACTTTTAAGTTTCAACAAAAATTGCAGTTTACCAGAACTACTCTCTCTCAGTGGAATATAATGGGATTTTGGGACATTCAGGAAAATATAAATAAACTCCAGGAAGAACTGAGATTGATTCAGGATAGACATGATAACAATGCCCATCATGGTAGAATTGTTTCTCTTACCAAGGATTTAGAAAAATGGTTTAACATCCAAACTGAATTCTTTAAGGAAAAACCCAGAGATAAATATGTCACTTATATGGACTATAATACTAGGTACTTCCATTCTTTAGTAAATAGAATGAAACATAGAAATAATATAGATGCTTTGAGTGACAACAATGGTAACTAGCATAATGATAGAGATGGTATTAGCAATTTGTTTACTAACCATTTCTCTTATGTGGGAAGTACTACTAATCCTGTTTTAAATGATAATGATTTTGACTGCATCCCTACTATTCGTACTGATTTGGATAATGCTAGTTTGATCAGTACTCCTTCTAAGGAGGAAATAAAGAGTATTTTTAAAAGCATGTCTGCTTGGAGCTCGCCTGGTCCAGATGGTTTCCAAGCTGGGTTTTACCAAACTCAGTGGAAATATGTTGGTAAAGATGTCATTGAGGTAATTCAAAGATTCTTTGAGTCTGGTTTTATGTCTAGAAGTCTAAACAAGACTTATATATCTTTAATTCCAAAATGTAAGGAACCAAAAACTCCTTCTGATTTTAGACCTATTGGCCTTTCTAACACCTCTTACAAGATCAAAGGCTTAATTCTGTCTAATAGAATTAAGCCTTTCTTGAAAAGAATGATATCTTCTTATCAAGCTGCTTTTGTTCCAAGCAGATTTATTCATGATAATATTATTTTAGCATATGAAATGATACATACTATGAAGCATAAAGAAAGCTGGAGTGGTATTATGGCTCTTAAGCTAGATCTATCTAAAGCTTTTGATAGGTTAGAATGGAACTTTCTGATAAATGTTTTTAAAAAGTTTAGATTTAATGATGTTTTCTGTAATCTAATTTATCAATGGCTGTCTACCACTAGTGTGAGTATTTTGCTAAATGGTTCTCCTTGTCAACAATATAATCTTACTAGAGGATTAAGACAAGGAGACCCTCTCTCAACTTATCTCTTTATCATAGCCATGGCATATCTATCTAGAAGTTTTCATATTGCTGAAACTAATAAGATTATCTCTGGTTTCAAGGCTGCTAGGAGAGCCCCTTCCATTTCTCACCTGTTGTTTGAAGATGACTTCACTAAGGCTAATATGGATAATGTCAATGGTATTCTACAAATTATTCAGAATTTTGGATTGCTTTCTGGTCAGCTTCTTAACTTTCAAAAATCTTGTGTTTACTTTAGTAAAAACTTGAATCCTTATGCATGTGAAACTCTTGCTAAAGCACTTAATATGAACATTGTTAATGACTCAGATACCTACTTAGGTGTTCCTATTTTCTTGGGTCAAAACAAACATAGATCTTTCTTCCCCATTGTGCAGTCTTTTGAAGCCATGCTTAACAATTGGTGTAGTACATCTTTAAATCAAGCAGGTAGACCCACTATGATTAAATCAGTATTGAATGCTCTTCCTACTCATCAGATGGGTTGTTTTAAAATTCCTAACAACATCATTACTGAACTTGATACTTTGCAAAGAAAATTCTGGCGGGGTCGTAAGAGTAATAGAGGTATTAATTTCATTGCTTGGATTAGCCTTTTCACTTCTAAAGAGTTAGGTGGTTTAGCTTTTAGAAACTTAGAACTTTTTAATCAGGCTCTAATTTCTAAACTCTCTTGGAATATTTGCAAGAATTCTGAAGATTTGAGTACTAAAGTCTTAAAGGCTAAATATTCAAAAGATATTGATTTTCTGCATCAAAATAAGCTCACTGATAATTGCTCCTGGATCTGGAGAGGTATTTATAATGGTTAAAAGTTGGTGAAAAACAATTCATGCTGGTCTATAAGATGTGGAACTAGAGTTGAAATTTGGCTTGACAACTGGATTATGGGATTGAATCATCCACCTAGTCATGCCAATACTGCTAGTTTTTCTTCTACTTACACATTTGTCTGTGAACTTTTTGTGCCGAATACTAGAATTTGGAATGCAGGTTTGATTGAATCTCTATTTACTGGTGAGATTGCTAGCATGGTATTGGCTATGCATGTCCCTATTAGTGGGGAAGATACTTTAATTTGGATACCGGATAGAAAAGGAAATTTTTCTGTAAAAAGTGCCTACAACTGTTTAGTGAATTCACATAATAGTGCTCTGCCTAATACTTTTCCTGTGACTACTATGATCTGGAAATCACTTTGGAAAACTAGAACTCCTCATAGAGTGAAATTATTCATATGAAAATGTCTTAGAAACATAGTACTTACCAGAGATAAGATCTTTAAATATAAAGCAGATATTGATATTCATTGCAGTTTGTGTAATCATAACTATGAAACTAGTGAGCATTTATTTATTGAATGTCCTTATGCTAGAACAGTCTGTCTTGGAGTTGGTGTCAATGTTTCTCAAGTCCTTAATGATTATACTGATGTCTTCCATTGGGTTATAAGCTGGTACTCTGCAGGAAGTGTATCTACTGGAGTAACTGCTACACAAATGGAGCAACTTTGTATACTCTTATGATTGCTATCTTGATGATCTGGAAAGACAGATGTGCTGCTATTTTTCAAAACATTAAGCCTAACAGCATCTCTACTATTGAGAGGATAAAGCATCTTTATAATCAATGTTGTCTTGTTTCCATAATGCAAAATAATTTACAATCTTCTGGTTTGGAAGGAAATGAAAGATTATGGGATCCACCTGATGCTAATTTTCTGAAAATAAACTTAGATGCTTCTTTTAAAAAAGAAACAGGCAAAGCAGGATTGGGACTAATTGTGCGTGATTGTGCAGGTTCATGCTATGGAATCAGGGGCACACACTATGAAGGAAGGTTAACTAAAGACATAGAAGTGGAGCAGCTAGAATCTTTGGCACTTAAAGCTGCAGTGGACTGGGCAATCTTGAAGAAGTGGGAGAGAGTTGTTTTTGAATCCGATAATGAGTCAATAATAAAATCATTCAATGAGCCTGAACCTTATGTTCATTGGTCTAACCAGAATTTCATTCTTGATATTAAGTCTTTGTTTAAGAACAATCCATTATGGATATGTCAGTCAATTAGAAGAGATATGAATGGAGATGCAGATAGCATAGCTAAGAAAGCTAGGATTAGCAATTCTAGTTTTGAATATTATGATGTTTTCCCTCCTGATATTTCAATCTGGATTGACAGGGAAAACTTTCTGTAACTCTAAATTCATAACTCTATCAATAAAACTTCCTTTTTGAATAAAAAAAAAAAAAAAAAAAACTTCACTTTCCAAATCGCGATCATCATACACATAAATAAAATTCAAATTATAGTTTTTAATAAAAACCCAAGTTGGTACGTTAAGCAACCCTTGGAATCAAAAGATTCAAAATCCTGATTTAGTTTTCAACAACAACCCAAGTCAAATATTTATTTGATTGCATCATCTTCTTTATCGTTAGCTTTCTTTGGCTGTTTGAGATCAGTGAAATTGCTGAAAAATATGTCCATGAAATCAATGATTCCAAGTAAGTCAGTGACTTTTAACATATGTGGATTCAACTTGTGTTAAAAACATGGAAAACTAGATCAAAACTGGTGCTGAATTTTTTGGATTATGTAATATTAACAATGTAATCCCCATGTGGGGAATGATCTGATTAATGCATATTAAAAAATCGTTACCAATGGAGGTTGCGGTGAAGGTGTTTGATAAAATATGTCAGATAAATTATGTTTCTTGGAATACTAATGTTTATGGTTATCATGTACATGTTTCAATTAATCATATCCTGGAAACAAGAAGCTCTATGTGAACTCTTATTACCTTTGAGATTGAAATCTAAAATAATGTTTACATTTATGGATTTCGTTCGTGTTTGGTAATCATTTTGCTCAAGTTTTTGGTTCGCAGGAGAGCACTTTACCTAGTCAGGGATTTTGATTAGATTTTTCTGTGTGGTGATTCGGGATCTATATGCATTATGAGGATTAGTACTGTAATGGATGTATAAATTTTTTCTTATTTAATGAAGAAAAAAATCAGAGTTGTAGGTGCGATTCGTGCGAATAAATTATGGCGGTAAGGGATACATGAAAGAGGTGTATTTTTAATATGAAGTCATTATAGCCGTAGGATCAATCTATTACTAACCATTAGATCAAATTTGTTGGATCACACATTTTTGAAAAACAATTCAACTGCTAATGGTCTGTTAAAATATAGTATTTATCATTAATTTTAATAATTAAGTAACAGATAGTTAATTCAACAGTTTGACTTGACAGTCAACTCCAAGTCAAGGTACCATCCCTTAATATTTAGAATGTTGGGTACCAAACAATGTGTTGGACATTTGCTGGGTACCAAACGTTAAATATCCCTTATGTGAATGGGTTATGGTGAAGATTTCATCCTTGGAAACAATGTTTTACATTTTTTTAAAGGAAGTACATTCTTGAACTTGTTTCGTGAATCGAAAGGGAAATCATTAGGCTTATTGGTCCAGCTATTCATTGCAAATCTTTGGATGACCAATATGTGTGAGATAGTAGAACCGATCTTAACTTATGTTATGTATCTTGGTATCACTAATATCAATGCATGACTTATGATTTGGTATGACTGGTTTTTATTAATTGGTGTGACCGATCCTAAGTAATCACCATGTGATGGTATGATCGATTCTTGTAATTGGTGTGACCGATCCTAGTAATTGGTGTGACTGATCATGAGTATGTCTAATCGATCCTTGTAATTGGTGTAACCGGTCCTGGTAACTGGTGTAACCGTTCCTGGTAACTGGTGTGACCGATCACAAGTAATACCATGTGTATATGGAACCGATCCTTGTAACTGGTGTAACCGATCCTAGTGACTGGTGTGACCGATCACAAGTATTTCCATAATTAGGTATAACCGATCCTAGTGATTGGTAGAACCGATTGAACCCATGTATGTGATTTGGTATTTGATTAATCACATAGTAGTCTTGGAAAACTGGTGAACCAATTCTAACTTGTTTGGAAGTGTGGTATAACCGATTCCAAGAATGCAAATTCATGTAAATATGAAATAAGGATTTGCAATGAAAAGATGTCAACATACTTTGAACACGAACAGTAACTCTTATCATTTATTGTTCAAAGATATTCCTTAGGACTCAAGCTGATCCTGTGTCGAAATAAATCGAGAATCTTTTAATTAAGATTTTGGCTTTATATTCTTTAATTACCGACAATTAAATGCATATCTCTAGAGAATAAAAATTAGTAATGTGTATTTACTAATTGGAGATTTTCTATTGATAGATTTCGGAAATTTTGGACAAGCATTTATTGGAATTGTGAAAACCGAATTTTGCCATTCATTGCATATCTTGAGAATACTTTCGGTTTTGGAAATTCCTTGGTGTCCAAACATCCTTAGTTTATAAATACCTAAGTTTGCATTTCTAACAAACCATCCTAAGAGCCAGGCAAACTTCATTTCTTGTTGTTTTTGGTGGATCCGTCTATTCGGAGAGGAAAGTATCCTAATTAGGTGAAATCTCTTACGACCACTCGTTGAAAGGCTTCCGTGGGATCAACAAGCTCTACGAGTACCGTTGGTGGGAAACTAGATAATTGCAGTGTTTTTAGTTTTCTACTGATTTTATTGACTAACGGTTGTTGAAACTTTGATTGCACCTAGTTTGTTTATTCTTGAGAATCTTCTCTTCTGATATAAGATTCACTCAAACTAGATTGAAGTATCGACGGGATCTTTAGAACTGTTGTTAGATCTAAAGACATCTTGTGATAATCAATTGTTAACAGACTCCGTTCTGTGTGGGATTGATCACAAGAGATTCAAGTGGTGTTGTGCAGGTTATTGAAGATTAAAGAAGATTTGAAGACAAATAAGATTTCTTATTGGTTTTCGTATCTTGTGAATTGTGTGTACAAACCTTGATCGGCTGGGATCCAACTAGAATCGGATTTATTCAATTGATTAGTTGTGTGAGATCGGTATTCTCAATATATCTCTTTGAGATTTATTTTGATTGAGTGCGAATTTATACTTGACTATTTCGGTAGTTAAAGTTAGATTGATCTAATCAGACAAAGGAGTTTATTAAATTAAACATAAGAGCCTTTGTCAACGAATCATCCATATCTTGTAGCAAAGAGCGATTAGAATGGTTACCAAACAGATTCTTCCTTTACTGTTTGGAATACGATCCAAATGACTTGCTATTCACGTGCGTGACTCTTGAAGTCGGAGGCGCATGGATACCGAGGGAACTAAGTAGCTAGGGGTAGTCTGCCTGGTCTCAACTATACGAAGTTGGTTTAGATTTTATTATAGCGGCTTTATTATGAGAGTATTCAAAACTGGACTAGGTCTCGGGGTTTTTCTGCATTTATGGTTTCCTCATTAACAAAATCTTGTTGTGTCTTTTACTTTGATTTCCGCATTATAATTGTTATTATAATAAAGTAAAATACACATACGTTAACTCCGTCATACTTGATAGTGATCCTATCGAGTTTGGTTATTACCAAACCTATTATCAAGTAGCACACTTTGATTGTCGTATCATCTCGATCTTGTATCCATAGTCAATCACATAAGTTATCTTGTTGTCGTATTGTCTCGATCTCGTATCCATAGACGATCACACAAAGTGTGAATACCGAAGTTGTTGTATTGTCTCGACTTTGTCCATAGATGATCACACTTGGTAAAGGACTTATAGGTAGAAACAAAAAGATTGTGGTGTATTTGGGTACTCTCGTCTTTTCAGAACATGTGCATAACTCTTATCATTAATTGTTAAAAAATATTCCTTGATGCTCAAGGTGATCCCAAACCGAAATATTAAAAAGCATTTAATTATGATTTTCAGATATATATGTTTTAATTACCAGCAATTAAAGCATATCCTTTGGAAAAGGGTTATTAGTTAATATGCTAAACTAATAATAGAAATTTTCTAAGAGAGATTTCGAAAATATTGTTTGACATTTAATTGGAAATAGGAAAACCGAAATTAGGTACTTTAATACATACCTTGAGAATATTTTCGGCTTTGGAATTCCCTTGTTGTCCAAACAACCTTGGTCTATAAATACTTGAGTTTGCATTTCTTGCAAACTATCCTAAGAGCTAGGCAAACTTCATTCGTGTTGTTTCTGGTGGAGCCGTATATTCGTAAAGGAAAGCAACTTAATTAGGCGAAATCTCTTACGACCGCTCGTTTAAAGACTTCTGTGGGATCAAGAAGCTCTACGTATATTGTTGGTGGGAAACTAGATAATTGCTTTTTTTTTTATTTTTCGATTATTGATTTGATTGACTAACAGTTGTTGAAAATTTGATTGCACCTAGTTTGATTATTCTTGAGAGCCTTCTCTTCTGACATAAGGGTCACTCAAACTAGATCAAAGTATTAACATGATGTTTAGAACTATTTGTAGATCTAAAGACATCTTGTGAAAATCCATTGTTAATAGACTCTGTTTGTCTGTGATTGATCACAAGAGGATTCAAGTTTGTGTTGTGCGGGTTTTGAGAAGGTAATTGAAAATTTGAAGACAATAAGATCTTTTCTTATTAGTTTTCATATCTTGTGAATTTTGTGCACACATCTTGATCGGCTGGGATCCGACTTAGATTAGATTTATCTAATCAGGAAGTCGTATAGATCGACAACTATCATTTGGTGGTATTCTTCAACATCTGAATCTGATAGTTATGAATCTAAATCTAAGTTATTGATTCAGATTGATCTAACCCGACAAAGGAGTTTACTAGAGTAAACATAAGAGCCTTTGTTGACTACTCAATATATCTTTCATTCTAAAGATAATTGAAGTGGTTACCAAATAGATTTGTTCCTTTAATGTTTGGAATATTATCTAAAGTAGTTGAGTACATAAAGACTTTACTTGGTAAAGCAACTTGAGATAGTGATTTCTGTCTTGAGATTCACATGCGTGACCAAAAGGTCGAAGACGCAAGGATATCGAGAAAACTAAGTAACTAGGGGTACTTTACTTGGTCTCAACTATACGAAGTTGGCTTTTGTTCTTTGTATATCGGTTTAATTCTGAGAGTAACCAAAATTGGACTAGGTCCCGTGGTTTTTCTGCATTTGCGGTTTCCTCATTAACAAAATCTTATGTGTCTAATTTACTTTACTTCCGCATTATAATTGCTATTATAATTAAGTAAATAATACAATTGTGCGTTAATTCGAATTACTTGACATTGATCCTATAGTCAATCGGTTTTATTACTGTAACTATTGTCAAGTAAATATCTTGTTGCCGTATTGTCTCGAATTTGTCCATAGACAATCACACATGGTAAAAGACTTATATGTTGATATTAAAAAATCGTGGTGTATTTGGGTACCCTCGTATTTTCATGTATTGCAAAGTGTTATGAGATATATGTGTCCTCTACTTTTTGTGAATTGAACTGATATCTCATATATGCTCAAAAGTTAAATATATTAAGTCTTTATGAATTTACTGACTAAAGGTAGAGTAAATTTTTTGAGAATTTCCGAAGTATTGATCTCTCCATGGTCACACTTTTGTGTAATCACTGCATTATCAACTCCGTAAGATTTTTCTTATGTTGAGTCATATCGTTCAAATTATCTCTTTGTTTGTAATGGACGTTGAGATTAATTTTTGTCGATTTTTAGGATACAAGTCCATGTGATTTGTTAATGTCCGACAAAATCCTTCTTATTATTAAAGTAAGGTCACTCATGTTGTTCTCCTGAGAATGACATCAAATGGGGGAGAGTTCTTTTCGAACTTGTGCTGAATTGATATATCTTTGTGGGGAGAGTGGATGTAGAATATGTAGGGGATGCTATCTCACAAGTGTTGCTATCTCAAGCTTGTTTTCAAATTTATTTGATCAAAACTATATCTTGATTTCTAGTCTATATTTAGTCAAGTCTCGGATTAGGATAGAAGTGTGTAGTTGAGTACCAGACATCAATATGTTGTACCGTTTGAAGGCGAAGATCAACTAAAGAGATTTGGAGAACTTCATCGACAAAAGGTAAGTGAAGACTGAACCAACCTATTACTCAAGTTTTCAACTTTCTATCTATGAGACTAAGTCGCATGACTAAGTGGACTTTCACAAGCACAATAAAAATTTGGAGTCAAGTTTATCTTGTTAAATTATTCTCGAAATATGAATGACTAAGCTTAAGAATATTTGTTCAAAACTTGATGAATTTGGTTAAGAACAATTTACTGTTTATGACCTAAATCATGATTCAAGATTAATCATTTGAAAATAGCCCGTAACAATGACGTGTCATTGATGTTATTTGGGAATGTTTCAAATCGGCTTTGGTACACATACCCGGTATGGATACCAAAAATATCTGTTGACTCGTGAACTCAAGAAGGAACACATACCTAGAATGGATACCAAAAAGTTCTGTAAACTCCTGAACTGTTTTTTTCTTAAGCGTACACATACCCGGTATACATAACATGACAAAAATAACTCATGAATTGGAAGTAACTACAAGTGCTTACCCAGTCGAATATTTTCAGATGCATCAGAATTATTTCTATGAGATAATCAGCATTTGAATAACTCTCTAAAAATACATCTAGACATATTTGATCACATTATAACCTATGGTTGTGACTCAAGCTTAAAGTCTAAGTGTTATATTAAAATGACTAAGTTTATATATCTTCTAGCTAGTTTCGGCTAACTTTTCATGAACAAGTCATTATACACGGTCCGTTTATGGTTCATCCTAAACAGAGTGTATATTTTGTTGTGTTTATCTCAAGTAAAAGATTTATCTAACAGTGGATATTGATTGCTTGATTCCAAAGTTACCTTAGCTTAAATCTAAAGCAACCTTTGATATTCTAAAAATGGAGAACCTCAAGCAACTGGGATCTTTGAATCCCTTACACTTTTCTTGTGTGTCCTAGTTGTAAACTAGAGTCGTCCTCTCCTTTAAACCTTTTTAGGTTTAGCGACTAAAAAGACTTTGCTTAGGGATTCGTGAAGCAAGGTATGACTATCTTTATCTTGATAGTTCATATATCCTGATGTTGCTACTGATTGTTGAGTCTTACTTCAATCATGCAAGATAGATAGAAATTTAAAAGTACTTCCGCTCAGACTTTGTGATTCCACAAGTATATTCCTCTATTACGATTCTTTGTTGAAATCAGAGTAGGTTTTACTTGTGAGGTGAATAATAATCTAGGTTGCTCTTCGGGAGTCGTAACACCACCATTTTTTTATTAGGCAATCTGTATGGACAAACTCAATACAACTCCAAGAGTTAAACTCAATCAAGGAATAATATCTAGAGTTATATATCTCTCTCTTGCGATTAGAACGTTTACAGAATCAAATCCTTGAACCTAATCACAAAGAGATTACTTGGATGGTACCAAAGACCAATGTCCAAGAGTCAATCAAGTCGTATCCAACAATCTAGATCAGATGTCTCTATTATGATTGATCAACGCACAACCTGTCATATTTCAATTATAAAGATAAACAATATAATGCGGAAAAAGAAATAACACAGACACAAGAATTTTTGTTAACAAGCAAACCGCAAATGCAGAAAAACCCCGGGACCTAGTCCAGATTGAACACCAAACTGTATTAAGCCGGTACAGACACTAGCCTACTACCAATTAACTTCATACTGGAATGTAGTTGAGCCCTAAAAGGTATCTCGTCGATTAAGGTACAATCGCGCTCCTTATGCCTCTTGAATCCCAGCAGGACTCAGTACAACTGATTCCCTTATCTGACGTCACACAACTAAGAGTTGCTTCAACTCAATTAAAGATTTTGAACCAATCTGCCTCCCACAAATTAATCATATATATGATTTATTTTTACAATCAAATAGTTTGATCAAAGGTGATGGAAATCGATAGCAATAGACAAAGTCTAGCTAACCTCAAAATACGGACTTATGCAACCCGAAGTGCATCCTAGATTATTATTCATCTCACAAGTATAAAACTTGTAGAATCAACAAAATTTGAGATGAAGAGAACTTTGTTAATATCTATCTATCTTGATCAAATGAGTAGCTCAACAACCGATTAAGATCAGGATACATGAGTTATCAAGGAAAGATAACTGGACCTAGCTTCATGAATCCCTATGAAGTCTTTGTAGTCGCTAAACCCTAAAAGGGTTAGGAAGAGGACGACTCTAGATACAACTAGGACACACCAAATAGTAGTGTCGGGATTAAAAGATCCCAGTTGCTTGAAGTTCCTCTTTTATATAAATTCAAAGCATAGGTTGCTTTAGGTTTAAGCTAAGATAGCTTTGGAACCAAGCAAACAATATCCACCCTTAGATGTGAAAAAGCGGGGGTCTAACAACCATAACCAATATTTCGTTCGGCAATATGAATAGACAAACTCCAATATACTTTCAAGAGAATCAACTAGACAGTCAGACTAAATCTAGAGAAAAGTATATCAAAGAGTTTATATATCTGTTTCACAATGTAATAAGCAAATCAAACAGATAGAAATCTGTGGGCCTGATTATTATGTGAAACAACTTGAACGGTACCAAAGACCAATGTTCAAGTGTCAATCAATATAATCAACAACCAAAGGTTGTATTTACAATTGATTGAACTTAACACACAACCTGTGCTATTTATATTATATAACAAAATATAATGCGGAAAAGAAATAACACAGACACCATAATTTTTTTAACGAGGAAAACCGCAAATGCAGAAAAACCACGGGACCTAGTCCAGCTTTGAACACCATATTGTATTAAGCCGCTACAGACACTAGCCTACTACCAATGAACTTCGGACTGGAATGTAGTTGAGCCCTAATCAATCTCACACTGATCAAGGTACAGTTACGCTCCTTATGTCTCTAAACCCCAGAGGATTCTACGCACTTGATTCCCTTAGCTGATCTCACCCACAACCAAGAGTTGCTACGACCCAAAGTCGATGACTTTATAAACAAATATGTCTTACACGGAAAAGTCTATTGAAATAGATAAATCTGTCTCCCACAGAAATACCTACGAGTTTTGTTCCGTCTTTTGATAAATCAAGGTGCACAGGAACCAATTGATAAACCGGACTTATATTTCCGAAGAACATCCTAGTATTATCAATCACCTCAAAATAATTTTAATCGTATGGTAGCGAAACAAGATATTATGGAATCACAAACGATGAGACGAAGATGTTTGTGACTACTTTTTATTTTTCCTATCGGAGAATCAATCTCGAGCAAATCTTAGAGAAGATAGTGCTCAATACGATAGAACAGGGCAAGATCAGAACACGTAACTACAAAGAAAATAGTTTGGTCTGGCTTCACAATCCCAATGAAGTCTTTAAGTCGTTAACCTACAGGGTTTCGTGAAAAACCTAAGGTTAAAGGAGAATCGACTCTAGTCGCAACTAGTATCACACATGAGGTGTGGGGATTTGGTTTCCCAGTTGCTAGAGTTCTCCTTTATATAGTTTTCAAATCAGGGTTTGCAATCTAAGTTACCTTGGTAACAAAGCATTCAATATTCACCGTAAGATGAAAACCTGATTATATTCAAGCTAATATCTTTCAACCGTTAGATCGAACTTAGCTTGTTATACACAAATGAAATGTACCTTCATTTAGGTTTGAGTAACCGTACCTAAACGTGTGCACTAGGTTGGCTCAACAGTAGTTAACCGAGGTTAGCTATATGAACACTCTCATATCAACCATATTCATCTTAACAACAACTAGTTCAAATGACTCAAATGAAACTAGTTAAAGAGTTGTTCAATTGCTACATTCTCATAGAAGTATACAAGAACACAATTGAAGCAAAATCGGTTTGATTCACTCGAATCAATTCATGAACATTATAACACGGTTTGTAAAGAATGCATTCCTTATTATATAAATGTATTAGTTTATGAACAAACCGATTTTAGAACTTTAACCACTCAAGTATGCAAACGGGTACGCATACTTAAAGTAGCCGGTCTGAGTTTGGGTTCGCCAGTATGCAAACGGGTACGCATACTTCCAAACACAGCAGAAACTTCTGGACCCAAACCTTTCGCCAGTACGCGTACGGGTATGTGTACTTAGGTACTCGGAATTTCACAACTAATAGGTACGCATACGGGTATGCATACTATAGTTCCGGTCATGGATACATACATGCAAGAATGCATACTATGTTTATAATCCAATGAAGGTTAAGTGTTTTAAACTCTATTTCAATCATTGAAACTTTCTTAGAGGATGACAATAGCCGTTTTCACACACTATTAGCATCAAAGCAATTTTCAAGTTATTGAAATAATCATAACGAAACATTCCAAGTCTACATCAAATGATTGTATCACACAAACCATGTAAGATGTTACTCGGCAATTTCCAAATGATCATCTTTTGACTTTCGTCAAGAATATAAGATGAACTTGGTTGAAGCGAAAGCTTGCCAACACATATTTCGAGAAATATGTAAGCGAGTTAAACTCAGCTCGAAATCTTAAATGTGCATAATCGAAAACTATATAGTAATACGACTTTTGTCTCAATATAGGAGATAGAGTAGAAATAGACTTTCCAAGTGATAGATGAGTTTTAGTCTCCACATACCTTTTGTTGATGAAGTTCCACAAGCTTTCCTTAGTAGTTCTTCGTCTTCCATTGATGAACGCCGTGAAGTCTAATGCTCAACTACACAATCTATCCTAGTCCGAGACATCACTATAAGTAGACTAGAAATCAAGACTTATAGTTTTGATCACTAACATTGACATGCGAGTTCGACCGAGCAGTGCTCTAACAATCTTCCCCTTTGTCAATTTTAGTGACAAAACTATCAATACATATGGATTACAAAATAAATAAAATTTGTAGCTTCTCATCCAAATGCTTGATTTCCTTGGTTCTTCAACATTACTCAAAATCTTCGTCACTTCCAATTACTCCAATGATTCTAAATGTGTTCAACTCAGCATCATAGTTGTTGAAGATCCGTAGCTATAACAATGAGAAAACAATTGCTCTCAATCATTGTTATACAGTGTCATAATATTATTACACAGCATCAAAGTTCAATTGTATCACAACTTTGACAACAATAGTATGGTGATATGTATCACTCCCCCTTCGTCAATACTTCATCTCACAATGAAAACCACTCCCCCTTACATAGTGATCCATAAACCATATGTATTTGTAGTGTGAACTACACATTAATTCTCCCCCTTTTTGTCAATATAAATTGGCAAAGGTACGAAAACTAGTGGGATCCTCATGAAATTTTCATAGAGATACTTCATAGGTGTTGTAAACACCTTGTTATTTATCTATTGTTTATGCTTTCTTTGCTACTTTTCTTGTAAATTATGTAACTTATGTTTATTTTTGAGTGTTTAGGTACTTTGGAGTCATTTGGAGCGAAAGGAAGAGAAATCACTCATTTAGAGCGAAAAGGGGAAAAAGGTCAATTCACATGCGAATTATATTTGGAGCTGGCTAAGATTGCACAAGAAGGAGATGATAAACTGCTTGTTCGCCGTAACTGACAGTTGAGTTGAACAAAGAATAGGTTGTCGGTCATTCGGAACCGACAGGCCATATTTGGGTGGTCCTTATCAGCAACTGGGTGCCTAGTTCAATCTCTCTTCCTACCATAAACCTAAAATCAAGAGAAATTGGTTCTTATCATTACACCAGATATTTAGAAACGGAAAGTGAAAAATGGCTGCGCCATTAATGGTCGTCGACAGAGTCACAAAGAGAATGGGTAATTACAGCTGATAACAGATGGGTATGTGTTGATGATGTTGGAAGAAGAAATTGCTGCCAGATGAATTGGGAAATGGAGTCTGGGGTCTCGGATTAGACATGAGTTTCACCAATAAATCATGAAATTAGAGAAGATGAAGAGTAATGGAAGTTGGGTTTGACTCAAATTGGAAGGTGGCAGTGAATTGGTTCGAATCTGTGTAGGGTTTGAATCAGATTTGTATTTGGCAGAGGAGAAGCTCGAGAATAGGAAGAATCTGAAGAAGATATCAAGTCTGTGCTGTGTGTTGTTGGTTTGATCGAGAAACCTGGGAAGAACAGCTGTTGCTGCTGTGATTTGGTGTCGGATGATGGTGAGTAAATGGGGATTTGTGGAGTTCTGGCAGGTATTGAACTGAAATGGGCACTGTATGGAAGAAACAGAAGATGGTGGTTGTAAGCTCAGGTTACATAGTTGAACTGCAGGTGGTGTTTGAGCTTATGGTGGTGTTTACCAGTGAGAATGGTTACAGGGAGAAGTTGAGATGTTGAATGTAGCTGGAGCTGGGTATCGAAGGTGTTGGTGGTACTAGGCTTGTGAGGTTGCAGGTAATGGCATTGTAGGTGCGGTTCTGGTGGAGTTCTTGAGTACAGTTACAGGGAAGAGCATGGCAGTGATTATCTGAAGTTAAATGGGTTTTGGTTCAGTTGGCTAAATTGGTGTTGAGAGCTGTTTGCAACTGTTACGGTGAATGATTATGGGGTTATGCAGGATTGAGTTGAAATGGCAAGACTGCAAAGATGGAAGTGATGAAATTGAAGACATGTGAGCACCAGTTGGTTGTGGTTGTTGATGTTACAGTCAATGGGAGATGGAACTGGTAGTGAGTTCGAGTTGTTGGTTGTATGAATTACAGAAGAACAAAGAGAAGAAAACAGCTGGGGTGATGGTTTGTCAGCAAGAACAAGGTGGTAGTTCTGATGGGTTGCCCTCAGATTCAGTATTGTGATTGTGCTGGTGATTGGCAGAGAGAAATGGTGATGGCTGTGCAAGGGATGAGATTTTTGGCTCAAAACTGGGGCAGTGAACACAAAAACAAGAAGGGAATGGTAATGAAGCTGTGCATTACAGGAAATGGGTCTTGATGTTGCTGAGTTTGAAGCAGGCAGAGATGCAGCTGAAATTATGAGTAAAAAGTCAGGTACTGGAGGGATGGCTAAGAGCTGTTGTGTTGCAGGGTTTGTTTTGAAGATACTGTCAGGAGCTGATGATGAAATTGATATCAAGGATTGCAGCAGTTGGGTTGCAGCTGAAGGTTGAATTGGAAGTTGTAGCTGGTAAATGCGAGTTGAAGTCAGGTAATAGACGTAGGAGCAAGTGATAATAAGAAGCTGTTATTGATACAGCCATACAGGGAAATGCTGGCTGGTCTGAGATGGCAGCTGAGCTGCAAATGGTGGTTGCAGTGCAGTTGTTGCTGGTGACTGCAATTGAAGTTGGTGGATGAGAAGGAGATGGCTGTTGAAGAGTGGTTTGAGTATGCCGTGCAATGAGCTGCAGGAAAGAATGATGCTGTCGCAAATGAGCTGAGCAGGTTATGCAGCTGAAATGGGTGCTAAAGCTGGTACTTGTGTGGATGACTGAGATGATGGTTGAGGTGCAGGTGCAGGTGCTGCTACTGGCGATGTTGGTGGTGCAAAGTTGGAGTCAGAAGGCAGCTACAGATTAACAGTGGTGGTTGAACTGATGGCAGAAGCTAGAACTAAGATGTGCTGCTGGTGTTAGCCAAGGTTCAGTGGCAGTGACAGAGAGCTGAATTAGCAGCTGAGCTGAAGCAAGAAAAGGTCTGCTGATGCATATGGATGATTGCGGCTAGATGAATGTGTAGGAATGAATGCAGGCAAGGATTTGAAAGGCCTGGAATCGGCCGGAACTGATCAGAAAATAGTCAAAACTCTGGCAGAATCGGTTATCACTGAGTTGACTAAGTGAGTTAGACGATTTGACTCGAGATAACTTGGACCTGTCTGACTGGGCTTCACTCATGGGCTGGTTCAACGACAGAGTTGGAGCGTGAAGGCACAGAAAGAATATAAAAGAAGGGTTCTATTTCCATTATCTATCTCTTCTATTACTTTTGTTATAGGGTTTAGAAACATGATAGGTTTATCTTCCTTCTTGTTATGAACTCCTTTGATATGAGTACCTAGTTTTTATAATTGGTTAAGGAATAAATTGGATTTCCAAGCATGAGTTTTGTTCAATAAATTAGTTTTGTCTCCATACTTTGTCGCTTATGATTCACTATTAATATTGCTACATGATTTGAATGCTTGTTTAGTCGAGTCTAGAATCGATTGAGTTTGTTTTCATCTCTATTGCTAGATTAGGATTTATTATACGCAAAAGTGATAGATTCCTGATTACAACTAGCATAATTGTGATTATTGCTTGTAGTGATACATCCTAGTAGTCACAAGTGAGTCATAACCTTTGTTAAATCGGATTAGTGCTTTTACACGTTTGATTACTTTGATTGGCCTGATTTCATATAACTTAATGCATCTAGGGAATTAAACTTGATTAGTGCTCATAACCTTTGTTAAATCGGATTAGTGCTTTTACACGTTCGATTACTTTGATTGGCCTGATTTCATATAACTTAATGCATCTAGGGAATTAAACTTGATTAGTGCTTTTACACGTTAGGTTGTTCTCTTAGGTAGAATTCATATACGCATCTTTTAATGTGTTTGTTGATGACAAGAGGAAATTAGCGGGATATTCTTGCGATCAAGGTATCCTAGGGCTTTTGATTAAGTTGAGATTAAATATCAATTCTACTTATTGTTAAAAAGCATGTTTGTGAATGAAGATGAATCCTTAACTAATATCTCTTCTACTTGATTTGCTTGTTTATTTCTTTATTTGCTTTTATTTTATTTTTGGTTTCATAAAATCAGAAAATCCCCCCATTGTTTTATATAGGAAACCGAAACATGTCATTATGCAAATATTGATGGAAGATAGGATGAACTTTTGTTCACAAAGATTAAGTCTATTATATATCACTGTGCAAAAAAATTCCAATTCTCTACTTCATCCATGATACTGACGAACCAGTATATGTTGAAGTATGACAACAAGAGAACTATCTATAGTAATCTATTCAACCTAAAGTAAGTGGTCGACATGTGTAGTGAGATTCTCTTGGCCTATTGAGATAAAGAAATTTCCCAAATTAAGATAAATGTAGCAAAATTGAAAATGGAAAGAACTCCGAAGTAATGAGGTTTAGACGTACAGACTCATATAAAGCATGTGGAAAGGGACATATATATATATATATCATGAGACAAAGATGTATTTTTTTTCCCCAGCAGTAATGACACCAAAGTACAAGTATCAATTGAACATGGAATGAAGCTAAGATGTAATTCTAGCTCTCACCAAAGAGTTGGGAATTAATTATCTTACCGGTATTAGTACAAGAAATGCAATGCGGGTACCATAGTAACAACCAATTTCCATAGGAAGATCATGCTTTAGACATCAACTTTAATGACAAGAAGAACTTTGTCTGGCCAATTGACTATTTAATTGAACTAGATCATATGTCTGCCCATATGGAATGAAAAGTACATCATTCCCACGAGACATAAATTTTCTACAACACTTGATATATATCTGGATGAAACGTAACATATATTACTCTAAAGTAATTGAGTTAAATCCGACTTTTGTTAAGTCATAAGGCCACACCACTTTTTAAATCTCTCAAGACTCAATGTCTAAGCTCTGTATGTACTAAGGGCTAATCACATCTTGTTAAGTGCAAAAGGTGTTCATGCGTGAACTATTACCTACCTTTTTTTTGGAAACTTACAGTGAAAATGGATTTGATTGCATCTATAAATAATTTCTAATGAATGTGGAAGGAAGTATATTCTTAGAAAATTAATGTGTCGGCAACCCAAGACCTCTCTGTGGGAACGATCCTTTCTTTCCCTTGCTATATTTTTATATTTTGAGTAGTGAGAAAGTAATTTATTTTTGACGTATACGACAGCGATCAATACTTCATGACCAAAAGAGAAGCACATATCAACTTGTTTAGATGCAATCATATAGCAGAAACTAAATGCATTCATCAAGGAGTTTATAAAGATACAAGATAACCCCTATAATATTCCACAGCCGCACTCCCCACAAAGATTTGGCAATTAAGCACAAGTTCAATTAAGAACTCTCCCCCATAAAATGTCATTCCCGAAAGAACAACAAGAGCAACCTTACTTTTACAAGAAAAGAAGGATTTCTTTGGATATTAACAAATCTCATGAAACATGAATTTGTATCCAAAAACTCAATTAAATTAACCACAAGAGAACCCATGATTAATTTAATCGGAAATGCTCACATAAGAGAACTTATGGAGCTGCACAGTACATACACAAAGATGTGGATCAGAGAAAGACCAATACTGCAGAATAATCAAAGATTCATTCTATTTTTCATCGATTTCTGCTGAAGTGGTTCTTGATTTTATTAGACACTTTGAGGAAGCAAAGTTGCAGCTTGTGAACACCATAAAGGGTCTTGATGTGTTACGAACTGAGTTGAAAAAGGTTAACTATGATCTTGATCTCATGAAGACACATGTTAAGGATCTTCTCATTAAGAAAACCATCTTCGAAGAAGCGGTTGAAGCTGTCAATCACAAGCTCAAAGGCCTTGAAACCCGTGAAGTTTCCGAACGTGAACTTTGATTTAACTTGTGATCGGTTTTTGTTTTAAGGTTGTTTTATTTTTGTCTAGGAAACTTCTTATGAGAATTTATTCTTATGTTTTAAGAAGGATAACTAGGATTTGGAATAGAAATTATTGTGAGAACACATAGCTATTGCCAACGATTTTCATCTTGCAATGTTTTTAGATTTATTTATTTAAATTCTAAAGTTTAGGCTTAACTTTTGTAGTCAAAAGTTCATTCTATCTTTTATCAATACTTTCATACCGACATATAATAGAGTTAACTTTTGAGCAAATATGGGACAGTCAAGGTTCACGGACGTAAACAACATATCCCATAACAATTTGCAATATATAAAACCACAAAGATTAATACTGCAAAAATCATCTTCCAAATAAACTTAGAATTTAAATTAATAAATCTAAAAACATTGCAAGATGAAAAACGTTGGCAATAGCTATGTGTACTCACAATAATGGCTATTCCAAACCCTAGTTATCCTTCTTAAAAACACAAGAATAAATTCTCATAAGAAGTTTCCTAGACATCATAGAGCTTTCTCAGAGCATGTACAGAGAATTCCTTCTCATTATTGAAAAACCCACTGATTATGGGATCGTTCAATTCCTCCAAATCTTCAGAAATATCAGTTAACTCACTTAGTTCTCTTTTTAGTCCACACAAGGTGTTCTTTGTTAGAGACAACATATGTTCATAGTGAGCTATCTTTTCTAAAGAGAAAATGATTCGAGATTTTAAATCATTTCTTTTGTTGATGAAATCCTTCACCATATCTCTAAAGTTATTGTCAAAATGACATACAAATAAGAGGCAGTTAGAGGAATAACCTTCATCATTTGTAGATCTCACCTTCTTCTTCCTTGAGGAAGGGATTCCTTCACAAAGATACACATTAACTGCTTCAACTGCATCCCTTTTTATGGTACCTATAGTTACAGGAGCCATGAAACTGTATCTTTCAAAGAAAAAAGAAGTGAAGGGCATTTTGATCATAAATGAATATAAATAGGCTTATGGACAACCAAACCCTAGAAGAACTTTGAACAAGTCTTGTACGGTTCATGATCCTTTATCTATTCTTAACAAGAAGATATTTTCTTAACGAAAAATAAGAAATTACCAAATATACACAACTTGAGCAACCTTGATGCAATCCTTATTTTCTCAAGTTAAACAATAAGGATGCAAATGTCACTAGTATTAGATAGTGATGGAGTGAGCCAAACACTCACATCTTTTATCACATAGTGACTTATCAAGGATTGTTGTATAAACAGATTTTTTACCTCGTCTGAATCTGGTTCTTTTAGATTTCTTCTTGTTATCAGGAGAACTTTGTTGATTGCTCGGAGCCAGATTCAATCTTTGCATGTCATTATGAAGTTTGGAAATTATTTTATTGTTCCTTTTGAATTTCCAACACTTACTTAGAACATGACTTGTACTTCCACAAAACGAACAGATCAAGGATGATTTATCGTCTTGCTTATTTGCCTCCTGTTTATCACAACATCCATCATTATTTGTTCCAAACCCGGCTAGAACAAAGGAGTTGTATGTGCTCACAGTTTTGCTTTTGAACCCTAAACCACTCGTGTTTCCAAAAGACTTCTGACCGAATAATATAGCTGAGATTTTGTTAGAACTTCCGGACAACCTTTGCAGGTCACACTTAAGAGTATTAATCTCTTTTTGCTTCAGAGATAGGGTCCTGGTGAATTCATCATTAAGACAATCTATCTCAAGATCTTTCACCTGAAGTGATGATTCAAGTTTTTCCAACGAAGCCTTTAGTTTGAGGTTTTCTTGTTGAATTTCTTCACACTTATACAAGAAATCAACAATCTCAGTGTCACTCTCAAACTCTGAATTAGAATTTGAGTAGTAAGAAGTTTCTGTAGTGAGAGCCGAAAACACATTGGAAGAATCCAAGCTATTGACAACCTGGGACGATTTTTCTTGTAATGAACCATCAGGAGCATTAACCGGAGAGAGACCTTTCTCATCTCTTTTACTTCTTTTTACCAAATCCTTGATCTTTCGTGTAATCACTGATACATCAAAATCAACATGATTGGAACAACATTCATCAGCCCAAGACAAGTTAAAAGCTTTGCTTGTGTTGGTCACAGCATTGAACGCAGATGTTCTGACTGTGTGATGAGGTTGTCAACCTATCAATAATAATTTTCTTATGCTACACAAATCTATAAAGAAGTAGTGAGGCAAGTCGAGTTCAAGTCCACAGGGAGGTGTGAGTTTTAAGTTATTATTTGTAACAAATTGTTCTTGTTCAAAGACACAAATTCTGAAATTATAAGATTGTACTTCAAATTATGAGATGGAATTGACTAGAGATTCATTCGCCACTACCAAACAAGATACTATTAGTCATACAAGTTCTACTTTCAATAAATTTCGACTGTTAACAACTTTTAGACAAGTTATAAGTTCAACTAATCTTTAGACTCCAAAAAATCCCCACATAGAATAAGTTCTCTAGTGGATTCTAATCAAGTGAACCACCTAAAATATGCTCTCTAGGTGTAATTCAAATAATTGCATTAATATTTATGAATCAAGTTGTTCCTAGTCACATGCTCTTAAGTTCGACACATTAACCTAGGGTTATCTTTTACACACTATTGCATACAAAATCCCTTTGCAACAAATAGTGCACCGCTACTTATGTAAAGATTACTCTAACAATTACGGATTAAAGTTCTCAATACTAGCATTAGAATTGCATATGAGTTACCTAATTGCGCACTTAGATACCAAGAATACTTCTCATGGTCATATAAACGGTAAAAGATAATCAACAAAAGATATTTATGAAAGAATAACTTGCTTGAATTGATTAATAAAACATGCTCGGAGTTTTGAAATCCTCCCCAATCAATAAAGTTATTAGCTACTCATAATCTTGGTTTTAAGCACAAAAATATATTCAAAATAAATAAGGTTTCAAAGGCTAAACAATTGTGAAAGCAAACCACTGTGAGGAACTTAAGAAGCTGGAGAAAACAGGTTCAAGTTGCTGCTTCCTTGCGCGGACTAGTGATGAAGCTTTTTCTTTCAGAACTTTTATCGAGCAGCTGATACGCAGAAAAACTGGTGCAAAAGAGGTAGTTTTTCTCTGTATTATGCGCCTCCTTATATAGCTTTCTTCTCCTGCAAAGTCGTATCTGATCAAACACCCAATAATCCCAAACATACAAAAAACCTGTAAACCTTCAATCTCAGCCATTCAACTCCAAAACTCTCGCCAAAGTCACCTCTTCTTGGCTGTTTTCACGGCAAGAAACTCCTTCCAAAATGGAGATAAATTGATACCCAAGTTAGCTTACCCTGTTGGTGTTGAAAACGTCATCTAACCGGTGCCAGTACCCTAGCCGGTGCCAGTACCCTAGCCGGTGCCAGTACCCTTCATACATAGCCCATACGCTCACAGCAACCAGCTATAGGGTCACCTTCTTTCACTGACCATCTGGCATCAAGATCTGAACCTAACTGCTGCCAATCAAGCCTTGCACACAGCCTTCGAGCCATTGCAACAGCAGACAAGAAAATGGTGCAGTCGCAGCTGCGCTGGTGACATTGTTTTCTGCCAAAAGACTCACCCAAACTCCACCTCCTTGTAAAGACTCACAAAAGCAGTCCATCACCAGCCCTTCTCGTCTGAATTTCAGGCACAAACATACCCAATTCTTAACCAAATCGACCACCAGAACTTAGTTCACAGAATCTGCAGCAACCCTGGGTAATACTCAGCTCAAGAACTTTCCTAAACCAACTCCAGGCTTGAGCTAAAATTACCAAAAATCAAGCCATCTCTGCCGTGTTCTCAAGCTTCAATCATCTCTCAAAACCCATCACAAAGACCCACACAGACCATTGCAGCAACACACTTGCAAAGAGACTCAACTAGCATCAGATGAGCTTCAAGTAGTGAAGATGAGCTCATTCAGGTCTTTTCTCGAACAGGTTATGTGCCGTTACCTGGTGGTGTTGTTATCAGTCAATGGAACATCTTCTATACTCTTCATTTCCCTGAAAATTCAAACCCAAAGCAAGTCAGGGCTATGACATTCTTCAAACACCAAAACAATTCAGTTTCTCATCCATTCAACTGATCTTTACGTCTTCAAATCCAACCAAATGAGTCACAGCAAACACCACAATAAAACTCATGTCTTCCACAGCTTCTCTCAACTGAATTCATGGCTTCACAATATCTCCTTAATCTGTCGAGAACAAAGCACCAGTAACCCCTTGTGTAAACACCCACTGTAACTCCTCAGAAATTAGACACAGAAACGTCTTATTCCAGCTGAATTTCAACTCAAAACTTCGCCTACACAGCACATCTGACCCTGCCATTCCTTGAATGTGTTGATTGCTCTCAACTCCTGCGAAATACACTCACCAGTCACGGAAACAACAGAATCAGGTCTTCCCTTTGTCTGGTCCAAAATACCAACAGATTCACTCCATTTTTCTTCTTCTTCTCAGCTGAAATGACTTCACATCCTCCTCTTAATCGAATGAATTTCATGGCTTCAAGTCTATCCCAGATCAGCATAAGATCACCAACTTCTGCTCATTTCCCATTCACAAATTTGCCCTAAAATCACCTTGTTCAGCAGCTGAATCAATGACTGCAACAGACCCCATTTAAGCCCCAATTTCTGTCCATAACCACCACTGAAGCTCTTGTCTCTGTATCTCTTCCATTCGTTACTCGAATAACAGCAACAACAATCCAATTTCAGTTGAAATTTCAAGTTAAAATGCAACTCAAATCCACCCCAAAACACCAGCAGATCCGACCACCTTTCAGTCTTCTTATTCGTTTCCAAGTATAGCTCTTGATTCCTGGCGAATACCCATCTCGATCCCTGGCAAACAGCAAGGATTAGTGTAGACTCTCATGGCTTGAAATGATGAAGAACTCGATCCCCTTTCTGTGTAGCAAATAGACCTAATTTCACTGTTGAATTGTTTCCTCCACCAGCACACATGTGCCTCTCATGATGTGAAATTCACTCACAGTTTTGAGTTATTTTTTTTTTGTTTCTTTTTTTGTGGCAAGAGTACAATGCTAAGCCCATGAAATGGCCAGAGGGTCCAACACCCAGTAATGCCACCACACAAGTTCCATTTTGCTGTAATCAAATTGGAACTATGATGGGAACATGCCTTGGGAATTTCCTAATATAAAACATTTAAGAGAAACAAATTAGTGGCGCTTTTCCTTCCTTTTAGCAACTTCAAGCCATTGTACCTAAAAACAAAGAAAAGATGCGTAATATACAAAATTTCAAGAGAACTAAGAAGAAATGTGTAAGAAATCGTTATCAAAATTGGGTGTTCTAGACACCTATCACTGTGTTCTGATCAAGATCAAGTATTTTTTATCTTTCTAACAAGAGTATTCCTGGAAAGTGTATCAAGGTTATTTCCTTCAACAATGGCATGCTTCTTAGAATCGTATCTAGATGGCAGCGATCTGAGAATTTTCATCACAATGTCCTTTTCAGGAATAGTCTTACCCAATGCAAAAGATGCATTAACAATTTCAGACACTTTGTGATTAAACTCATCAAATGAATCTTCATCTGCCATATGAAGGTTTTCCCAATCAGAATTTAGGTTTTGAAGCCTAGCTTCATTTTCACAGGTATTCCCTTCAAATACGGCTTCTAAAATATCCAAGCATCTTTAGACTTCGTGCAAGTAGTCACATGATGCTGGAGATCTGGGGTAATGGCATGGATGATAGCATTTAACCCGTCATAATTTTGCTTTGCAGCAAGAACTTCTAAAGGTTCATACTCACCAATATCCTTTGGAGTAGTTACACCATTCACTGTAACTAAGGGAGGATCATAGCCATTAACAACCCTAACCCATGATTGAAAATCACGCGCTTGAAGAAAGGCACGCATAGCAATTTTCCACCATAAGTAATTTGAGCCATCGAAGACTGGTGGTACGTTTATATAGATAGCACTTCTGTCCATATTCAGATCGCTACAAACACAGACTTATGAGGTCTTAAATGTGTTTGCTTGCTCTGATACCAATTGAAAAAGCGGGGGTCTAACAACTAGCCCCAATATTTCGGTCGGCAATCTGAATAGACAAACTCCAATATACTTTCATGACAATCAACTAGACAGTCAGACTCAATCTAGAGAAAAGTATATCAAAGAGTTTATATCTTTGTTTCACAATGTAATCAGCAAATCAAACAGATAGAAATCCGCGAGCCTGATTATTATGTGAAACAACTTGAACGGTACCAAAGACCAATGTTCAAGTGTCAATCAATATAATCAACAACCAAAGGTTGGATTTACAATTAATTGAACTTAACGCACAACCTGTGATATTTCTATTACATAACAAAATATAATGCGGAAAAGAAATAACACAGACACCATAATTTTTTTAACGAGGAAAACCGCAAATGCAGAAAAAACCCGGGACCTAGTCCAGCTTTGAACACCATACTGTATTAAGCCGCTACAGACACTAGCCTACTACCAATGAACTTCGGACTGGAATGTAGTTGAGCCCTAATCAATCTCACACTGATCAAGGTACAATTATGCTCCTTATGTCTCTAAACCCCATAGAATTCTACGCACTTGATTCCCTTAGCTGATCTCACCCACAACCAAGAGTTGCTACGACCCAAAGTCGATGACTTTATAAACAAATATGTCTCACACAGAAAAGTCTATTGAAATAGATAAATCTGTCTCCCACAGAAATACCTACGAGTTTTGTTCTGTCTTTTGATAAATTAAGGTGCACAGGAACCAATTGATAAACCAGACTTATATTCCCGAAGAATAACCTAGTATTATCAATCACCTCACAATAATTTTAATCGTATGGTAGCGAAACAAGATATTGTGGAATCACAAACGATGAGATGAAGATGTTTGTGACTACTTTTTATTTTGCCTATCGGAGAATCAATCTCGAGCAAATCTTAGAGAAGATAGTACTCAATACGATAGAACAGGGCAAGATCAGAACACACAACTACAGAGAAAATAGTTGGGTATGGCTTCACAATCCCAATGAAGTCTTTAAGTCGTTAACCTACAGGGTTTTGTGAAAAACCTAAGGTTAAAGGAGAATCGACTCTAGTCGCAACTAGTATCACACAGGAGGTGTGGGGATTAGGTTTCCCAGTTTCTAGAGTTCTCCTTTATATAGTTTTCAAATCAGGGTTTGCAATCTAAGTTACCTTGGTAACAAAGCATTCAATTTTCATCGTTAGATGAAAACCTGATTAGATTCAAGCTAATATCTTTCAACCGTTAGATCGAACTTAGCTTGTTATACACAAATGAAATGTACCTTCATTTAGGTTTGAGTAACCATACCTAAACGTGTACACTAGGTTGGATCAACAGTAGTTAACCGAGGTTAGCTATATGAACACTCTCATATCAACCTTATTCATCTTAACCACAACTAGTACAAATGACTCAAATGAAACTAGTTAAAGAGTTGTTCAATTGCTATATTCTCATAGAAGTATACAACAACACAATTGAAGCAAAATCGGTTTGATTCACTCGAATCAATTCATGAACATTATAGCCACGGTTTGCAAAGAATGCATTCCTTATTATATAAATGTATTAGTTCATGAACAAACCGATTTTAGAACTTTAACCACTCAAGTATGCAAACGGGTACGCATACTTAAAGTAGCCAGTCTGAGTTTGGGTTCGCCAGTATGCAAACGGGTACGCATACTTCCAAACACAGCAGAAATTTCCGGACCCAAACCCTTCGCCAGTACGCGTACAGGTATGTGTACTTAGGTACTCGGAATTTCACAACTAACAGGTACACATACGGGTATGCATACTATAGCTCCGGTCATGGATCACATACATGCAAGAATGCATACTATGTTTATAATCCAATGAAGGTTAAGTGTTCTAAACTCTATTTCAATCATGGAAACTTTCTTAGAGGATGGCAATAGCCGTTTTCACACACTATTAGCATCAAAGCAATTTTCAAGTTATTGAAATAATCATAACGAACCATGTAAGATGTTACTCGGCAATTTCCACATGATCATCTTTTGACTTTCGTCAAGAATATAAGATGAACTTGGTTGAAGCGAAAGCTTACCAACACATATTTCGATAAATATGTAAGCGAGTTAAACTCAGCTCGAAAGCTCAAATGTGCATAATCGAAAACTATATAGTAATACGACTTTTGTCTCAATATAGGAGATAAAGTAGAAATAGACTTTCCAAGTGATAGATGAGTCTTAGTCTCCACATACCTTTTGTTGATGAAGTTCCACAAGCTTTCCTTATTAGTTCTTCGTCTTTCATTGATGAACACCGTGAAGTCTAATGCTCAACTACACAATCTATCCTAGTCCGAGACATCACTATAAGTAGACTAGAAATCAAGACCTATAGTTTTGATCACTAACATTGACAAACAAGCTTGAGATAGCAACGCTTGCGAGTTCGACCGAGCAGTGCTCTAACAAGACGAATCTTTGAATTTGATTTACATAAACAAGATACGTAACCGGACCGTATATTAAGACTATATTCAACGTGGTTAGCCGAGACTAGCCGATTTGAACTTCAAAGCTTAATATTCATTTTCATGAACACATAAGAAATTAACCTGAGTCACAAACATGTGATCAATTAAGTCTAGTGTTTTAGAGAATTAATCAAATGCTAATTATCTAATAGAAATAATTTAATATCACTTGAAAATATAACCGTTCGTGAGTCGATTTAGTCACAGTACGTGTACCGGTTTGTAAACATTTAACCAAACCAATTTCCGGAGTTAACAGAACTATTTAGGTTTGCGTACCGGTTTGGAAACCTTAAGACTATCACCAGTTCCGGAGTTCACATAACTAATTTGGTTTGCGTACCGGTTTGGATACTAATCCTGGTTCCATAACCACAGTTCCAAAATGGTTTGCATACTGATCCAGTTCATGAGTTAAACATATTTTCACATGATGTGAATAAGAATATGCGTACCACAAATCTGTAAGTCGATATATAGCTACTCCGCTACGTGTACGAGTACATGTAATACGGGTTCATACTTATACCAGTTTTCCCAGTTTATAAGACTGATAACACTGTCTTGTATCCGATTCTATAGTATTTCTATATTTCTCTCTAAATCAATTCAAAACATTCCCAAATAACATCAATGACAAATATCACTGTTCCAGACTATTTTCGAATGATAAAACTTGAATCATGATTTTGATTCCGAACAATAAATTGTCCTTAACCGAAATTCATCAAGTACGAACAAATGTTCATTAAGCTTAGTCATTATATTTCGAGAACTAATTATCAAGATAAACTTGACTCGAAATTCTTGTCTATGCATAATAGTCTAATTAGTTATGCGACATCGTATTAATGATAAAAAAGCGAATATAACTTGTGATATAGGTGGTTCAGTCTTCACTTACCTTTTGTTATGAAGTTCTCCAAAAGTTTTGGTTGATCTTCGCCTGCAAACGGTAGAACGCAATGATGACTACCGTTCATACATGAAAATAACTACCCCTTAGTAGGGCCATGGAGCCCCTAGAGAAAAGGCAAACCCATTAGGTAACTTGGGGACTGAGACCCAAGTCCAATAGAGTATATCCATGGGAATAGGTAGGATAGAGAAGGAATTAATAAGAAGTGAAAGGTTATATTAGGAGGAGTGACAATAATGGTAAATAAGAAGGTTCCTATGACATATGGCATAATGTCATGAGAAGATAGGTTTTGGGAAAAGCCTATATAAGGAAGGACATAGTACAATGGAGGGGGAGCTCTCTCTCATACTATTCTAGGAAAAGGTGTTGTCATTGTGTAACTAGGACGTGCAGGATCCCCATCATCTTTACCTATCAACATTTGGCGACCACACCCGAAGGCTCGTCTCTAGTCCACCATGACATACCAAACAAACGCTGGCACAGGCGCATCAGGGTACCAGTTAATGGAGCGACCAGTTAACTTTGATGAAGTAACGATAGAAGACGGGACTGACGACAACGAGGAGGAAATACCAACATGAGACGCAGCCATAAGACCAACCACACGGGAATGCCAACCAGAAAAGACAAAAGCGGCACAGGGAAAAGATAAACAACAGACAACTAACAATGCACACTCAGCATCGCTAACTCTACGAGACATGCAAAAAGAGCTGGAAAGCCACATCCAAAGAAAATAAGAACTGAAAAAGCTGATGGAACAAACAACATCAGTGGAGCAAGAAACTGTTGGAGAAGCGGAAAATTGCGATGCGGGCGGCGGAGAACACGCTCACATCAGTAACACAAGAGGCGATTGCAAAGTATTTGGAGGAAAACTACCGCGTGGCAAAACAGGACAACTACGATTTCATGAATAGCCTGTATACCTCCGAGATCGCCAAGTATCAATACCCAGAGGACTACACATCTCCAAAGTTCAAAGTATACAATGGACAAGGAAATACGCATGAACACCTTAGCCGATTCCTAGTAACTATGAACGACCGCGCCTCTGATGGTAGTTTATGCTTGAGAGAATTCCCCAAATCGCTTATGGATACGGCATTCACATGGTATGGCAATCTGAAACCAGGAAGCATAGAGTCATGGACGACCATGTCTGTTCTCTTCCTCAGGAAATTTTATTCAGCAAAGAGGAAGATCACGTCGATAGACTTGAGCAGATGCACCCAGCGGGTAGGAGAAGAAATAAGAGAATGCATCACTCGGTTCCTCCATTTCGCATTGGATTTCCATGAGGACATTAAAAAAGGAGGGCTGGTGGAGATCTGCATAGGAGGAATGACATCCGCCTTCAAGAGAAATCTAGTTAACTTCAGGTTCCAAACCTTCGTTGAATTGGAAGAAGCTGCAGGAAGGATCTCCGGCTTCCTTTAAGATTCGAGCATGGATCACACATGGCGCTACACAGTTAATACTGCATCGATGGCTCCCCGCAACACGCGTGCGAATAATAGCTTGGATGGATGGAACGCGCCTGCATACCAATCCACTACTGGAAAACAAGGGCCATTAGGGGACCAAAGCGAGACTTCGTTCAGCCACCTCCCTTTCTGTGCATTCGGGACCAAATTGTCGAACTACTGGAACAGTGGGTAGCAAACAAGGAATCGAGTTACCGCCAACGGTAGTAGACGTCAACAAAATGTACAAGAACGCCCCAAGGTACTGCCATTACCATCGACGGCTAGGCCACCCAACAATGGAATATTTCGCTATCAGGAGCATATTCAACCGGAAGCGCACGTCCGGAGAGATCGAAATAACCAACCAAGCAATTGAGCGCGATCCTCTCCCTCGACACTGAATTGAAAAAGATGGTAGCGTAAGAATTAAAGTAGCAAATCCTAATTCAGTAATGGTATAGCAGATTCACGTGTAACCAGTTTACAGAGAAATACACGCCAAAACATAATATAAAAAAAAGGTTTTTGAAAAGACGAGGGTACCCAAATACACCACATCTTTTATTTATCAAACTATAAGTCCTCTTCCGAATGTGATCGTCTATGGACAGAGTCGAGACAAATACGACAATTCGGTTCACACATCGTGTGATCGTCTATGGATACGAGATCGATACAATATGACAACAAGATCACTTGTGTGATTGACTAACGATATAATATCGAGACGATATTAAAACAAAGTGTGTACTTGATAATAGGTTCGGTAATAACTGAAACTCTATAGGATCACTATCAAGTATTACGTAGTTAACGTACTTGTGTATTTTGCTTAATTATAGTAAAAGTTATAATGTGGAAAAGAAAGTAAAATACACAGCAAAATTTTGTTAACGAGGAAACCGCAAATGCAGAAAAACCCAGGGACCTAGTCCAGTTTTGAATCATAATTAAGACGCTATACAAAACCTAATACCAACTTCGTATAGTTGAGACCAAGCTGACTACCCCTAGCTACTTAGTTCCATCAGTATCCCTGCACCTCCGACTTCTAGAGTCACACACGTGAATAGCAAGTCCTTTGGATCGTATTCCAAACAACAAAGGAAGAATCTGTTTGGTAACCACTCTAATCAATCTTTCTACAAGATTATGATGAGTTGTTGACAAAGGCTTTTATGTTTAATCTAATAAAATCCTTTGTCTGGTTAGATCAATATATACAATAACTACCGAAATAGTCAAGTCTAGATTCACACTCAATCAATATAGATCTCAAAGAGAAATATAGAGAATGCCGATCTCACTCAACTAATCAATCAAATATATCAAAGATAAATCGATTCTAGTTAGATCCCAGCCGATCAAGGTTTGTGCACTAAATCCACAAGATACGAAAACTAATAAGAATTCTTCTTCGTCTTCAAATCTTATATTGCCTTCAAACACCTGCACAACACCACTTGAATCTCTTGTGATCCCGTTGATACTTTGATCTAGTTAGAGTGAATCTTATATCAGAAGAGAAGATTCTCAAGAATAAACAAACTAGGTGCACTCAAACTAGGTGACACGGGCATGCTACCTTGACCGACCAAGGCCGGCCCTAAGGCTTGCAATGAGCCGGTCCCACACATCTTCATAATTTTGACCTAATTTGCTATCAATTGTTCGTATTGGGTCCAAACTCTCTCCAACCAACTTGGGATTTGGTCAATCGGCCGTCAGCTGGTCCCACGACCTCTTGGTCGGTCCCTCATCTCTCCATAACTAGGTTTTACCACCTAGCGCTCACACGAGCACTATTTTAATAAATGATTAAACCAGTATTTGATCATTCTTTCACTAACTGGTCAACAAAGGACTTTGGTACATGCTCACTCGAGCACTTGGGTACTATATGGTAGTCCATCATCCTATGTAGCCGGTCCCTCCTTCACTCAGTGACCTATTTTTAGTAAATCATCAGTTAACAGTAATTGATCAAAATTAGGGTTTCGAACAAATGCTCTGTAAATCATAATTCTGAGTGAGTTCAAACACTAATAATTCTATGTTGATCCAGTAATCAACATCTGGGATTAATATATAATATTCGGTCCAGCTACCAATATTTTAATTAATATTTTATTTGTTCATGCTACCAATAATTCATCGAATGAGCAATACTTGCTCAATTGCTCGAACATTGATTCAACTATCAATATTCAGTAATCCATCGAATGAGCAATACTTTCTCAATTGCTCGAATATTGATTCAACTATCAATATTCAGTAACTCATCAAATGAGCAATATTTGCTCAAATACTCGAATATTGATTCAACTATCAATATTCAACAATTCATCATACAAGCAATATTTGCTCAGACTATCATGATTCAATCATCAACATCATTCATTCGAAAATTATACGTCCCAGCAGACATGTTCTCATAGAGCATTCGGCAACCATGCTCGACTGAACAATACTTAGACCCATTGTCTAATCAAGTCAACGACTGACTAATCAAATACACGTCTGCTTTGCAGACTCTACGTTCGTGAGACATCAATCACGTCACATGGGGGATATTAATTAGGGTTTTGGTCTGGCGTCCTACGGCACTTGTGTTCATCCACGATGAGAAATGTGAGTAAGTCGTGCAAGCAGTTAAGGGAGTTAGTAAAGTAGTGGGTGGACAATCAACCAAGTCTCAGCACGACCTGGAATTGGTTAAATCACGATTTCCCACTTTCCCACTCTTTCACTCGAGCAACCGTCACACTTACTGGAGATCAATGTGTCTACAATTCTAGCAATATAAATAAGTCTATGAATCCACAATTGAAACAGGACAACGTTCGTCTAAGAAGAATTCGAGCAATCACTCTCAAGAATTCAATCAATCAACCAGAGCTCATTCGAACTCAACAGTTCACGGAAAACTTGCAGAAACCCACAACACATTCACAATCCTTGATCATCATTGATCTCGCACACTTCTTATCTTCCCTCCTACAGATCAACCCTCTTCCCTCTTTGTGACCGAATTGACTCTGGAACGGCCATTGTCTTGGTTTAGGCCGGAGTCCTACAGATTGATCTCTCGAACTCAAAGCACTCCCGTGCAGTGCATCTGTTTGAGGTTAGGCAGTTTGCTCGGTTGAGGGGCCTCCGTCCACACGGTCGTCTCTTCATTCCCTAAAAAAACAGCAAACCGTTTTTACCCATCAACAGATTGGCGACCACAGTGGGAGATTAATCTCTCGGTTACAATCTCAAACTTTCACAAAATAGTTGATTTTAGGTCAGGCTCAGTTACAAATCCTAACCCAAACAATGCTAGCACTAGCAATAGTGGTGGTACTCCAGAAACAATTCCCGCTTCCAATGCCAGTGCTGTTGATACCACTCCTCCTCAAACCAATATCGGAAGCAATCCTCTCTCCGGGCCGGTTTCCCGAAGAAATCAGAGAAAATCCGCCTACCATAGCTGATCTCATGAAGGTGCAAGAGACTCTCACCAAAAATCAGATTGACATGGCTACCACTCAGAAGGAGTTATGCAATTATCTAAAAACTCTCACTGACAAGATGTTAGAGAAAACTCAAGAAAAGGGAAAATCCAAAGAAACGTCTTCGGCTGCTGATCCTGAAGTCACACCAATCCATGTAGTAGATGACGATGAAGTCCACAAGGCTGCAGATAACCCACAAATGAAGGAACCTGCAGGCTTCATCACTCGTGAGGACCTGGAATGCTTTATGGAGGATCGAGGAAAATACAAAACACCATATGTTCACCGTCATCAACCTCCATATCCTGCTGCTACACAAAGAATTCCTCTCCCAAAGGGCTACACCTCTCCAACGTTCACACTATAAAACGGAATGGGGAACGCTCGAGAACATGTCTCTCGATTTCAGGAAACACTATGCGAACACGACCACAACCAAGTCGTCCGTCTGAAGGAATTCTCGAAATCTCTGACAGGCCGAGCATATACATGGTACAACAACATTGCACTTGGGAGCATCACTATTTGGGGAGAAATGGTTAATGCTTCTACCAGAAATACTTCTTTTTCTAAGAGCAAATTACTCTCTCTGACTTAGGAAGAATGTCTCAGAAGAGCAATGAACATCCGAACGACTATGTGAAGAGGTTCAGAGTCCAAGCTTTGGATTGTCATGACCCTAATGTCACTGAACAACAACTGGTAGACTTGTGTATCAACGGGATGATCCCTTTCTACAGAGCCTTGCTAGAAAATCTCCGTTTCTATACTTTCTAAGAACTTCATGAAGCATCCAAGCGATCAGCAACTACTGCTCCGGCCTTATTGGAAAGAACAAGAACTTCAAAAGTCGAAAAACCGCGAGAAACTCGAGGCAGTGCCAGGCGCCTGATCAACAAGTAGTACAATCTCCAACCTTCCATGAATGTTGCTGAAGGAAGCAAGAGGAAAACGGAAGCGCAACAGCATAAGAATGCTCCTCCAATGTCCCATCCTACAAAAACATCAAGGAAGGACAACCAAGCTCGAAATGCATAAGCACCGGATCAGCGTCAGCATATTGACCAGGAAGAACTAGACTTTCCTTTCCCCATTGAAGAAGTGATCGAGTTATTTGAAGTCTGGATTCAAGACGGTGTGATCAAACTACCTCCTGTCAGGAGAGAGCCGATAGAGGAGGAAATGAAGAATCCGCGCTACTGCCGCTTTCATAGGTATGTCAGTCATCCAACAAGTAATTGCAGAACTTTGAAACGCATATTCAAAGAAAAGGCCGATTCAGGAGAACTGGGGACTGAAGGAGTACACAAGAATCCTCTCCCAATTAGAACCTTCACACTCTCTGAACAACCAGTCAAAGAAGCAGTTCAGTCATTGATCGAGCATATCTGCGAATTGCTTTATCTGTCAAAGGCTCAGAGGAAGGACATGTTTGCGGCTTTGAACCATATAGTGTCCGGGAAACGTCTTTCCATTCCAGAAGTACTCCTTGAACCTCCGGTCACTGACAAGGAGATGTATGACTGGGGACTTCTTACCACGGTCAATCTCAAGAGAAATGAATTCAGGAGAGCGTTGGTCGATGTTGGCACGGCTGTCAATATTATCCCTTGTAAGACTCTTAGAGTTGCAGACATCACTCGACAATAAGCCACTCATGCTCCTGTTTCAGTCAGAGATCACGAAGGAATCTCCAGGGATGAGTATGGTTACATCATTCTCAAAATGAAAACTGGTTCAACCTGGGTGGAAACCAAATTCACATAATTAGGGAGGACCCAGGATATGATATGATCCTCGGACGTACGTGGATTCATCTCGAAAAGGTAACTCCAACACCTTCAATTGCACATTTTTCTGTTGAAGAAAGCTCTGATTCGGAAGAAATAGAGGATACTCCATCGTTCGAGCATTTGGTGGGAGTCAAAGCCTTGATGGAGCTAACACAAAAACCTGAAGAAAATGCACATGCTTTCTTCAAAAGGTTTCACACTCAGGCAAGTCTTATTCCTCCTCATGCGTCCATATTATCAATTTTCAAACATGCTGCTCTGGTATGGGGGCTTCACTCCACCAACAAATTAGCTATTGCAAAGAGCTATGAATGGATAACCTCACCTCAACAATATTTCACCAAGTGGTTGGACGCAGAGCCTCTCCGATTCGAGCATCTCACTGATAAAGTCATTGATGGAATAATGACTGAAAACCACAAGCAGTATCCTAAATATTCTCCCTTGCACGAGTGTCCATATGTGCCGCAAAATTTGAAAAATCCACTAGCATGGAACCCCACTATACGAGGAATTCCGAACTAGTAGAACATATTCAGGGAACGAACGATCAAGCCTAACAAATTTCATGAAGGGGATTTAGTTCTTAAAACAACTAAACGCAACCTCCATTCTGCAAGAAACTCTAACTGGGAAGGGCCTTTTATGATTACTAAGTCGACGGCTGGAGGATACTGCCAGCTGGCTGATATGAAGGGCAAGACGAGTGTACCAGTGATACAAGAGAATTGGCTCAAAGCCTTTGACACCTGAGACATTCAGCGTTTTCGGGTGTTATATGCTCAAGGCATGAACGAACGCTCGAGACACCTAGTGCATTTTAGGATTTTCTTTCACCTGTATTTTTAATTCCTCCAAAACATTTGCAATACTTGCATCCAGTATTTGAATTCAGTAATTTATCAAAGTTCTTTTATTTAAAGAAAAATCTCTGTCAAATCTAAAAGAAAATCCTCAATCACTCTCCAAAACCAATCAAAAAATCAAAACCAAAATAAAACCTCACATCTCTCAGAAGTTCAAGGTTCAAGAGATTATGGAAAGGAAACTAAAGAAAATCAGCAAAGAAAGATTTTTGCTCCTTTGCAATCTTCAGGTCTCGCAAGGCGGCTTTCTCCAACTTCAGTTCTTCAATCAACTGGGCGATCTTAGCCTCCTTCTTCATCACAACATCACTTATCATAGGTACATTCTTCTCGACAGCTTCTTTAATGGCTTCAATTCTCTCACGAAGCCATCCCACGTTAAAACCCAGTTTCAGAATTCTTCAGGTTGTACTCTCAATCAAAGAGTACATCTGGAGTGACGGTACTTCTAGCTATGGTTCGTATGTCGTCTATGACGCGCAATACGGTTCCCACTTGCATTATCAAGAAGTAACTTCGTTTGGGGTCTTTGTTAACAACAATGTGACCATACCTCCTCCATATCTCCTCATACATGCCAGCATATACAGTAGGAATGCTAAATCCACCAACTAGTTCATGATACGGGAGTAACTCACCAAATGAAGGAACATAAACAACCCCTGCATTAGAATATTTATGTACAATCCACCAACTAGTTCATTGGAGCAACTTCAGCAGTCGTAAGAACAGTTTCTTCTATTGTTAGAGCAATCTCTTCCATTCTGGGTCCGGTTTCTTCTACCCCTGAAGTAATGGTGGTTTGAGCTTCATTCTCTTCGACAACTTCAGTAGCGACATTCTCATGGAATTGAGGTGCATAGATAATAACATCATCAACTCGATTCACCATATGGTTTGAATCATCATTGGCTCCATTATTCTCTACTTCGACATTCGGCACCTAATATGAAGATTACACCGGATTAGGACGCTTCAAGCATGAAAATCAAAAGGCAATCTTGAAATCCAGCATGTAAGTGAACTAACACTATCTAAGATCTTTACTATACATTAAATACATGAGAAAATAGTGTGAAAGTCATAAAAACATGTTTTACAACAAGCTCATCTGAGGAGATTTTACACTTCCCTGTATAAGACGACGAACTTGGAGCAATTGGTAAGGAATATAAGGTTGAGTTATATCCCATTCTCTTCGTATGGATGTCTACTACAACATATAAAAATTTCATAACGATTAGATAAACGAGCAAATAGATGTGGCAGGAACATTGGACTACATGCCAGTTGAAAATTTTCTGGAAGTCTCTTGAAGTTTACTGTTTCGCTAATTTCGGCCCCTAAACATGCTCAAAACTCAAAAATATTCTTTATTAAAGCTTGGAAATTTCCCGGGTATGAAAAAACATGGGTAGTGTAGATGGTGGTTTTTTGACAAGGGAAAAACTTGTGAAAAAGCCTCTGAACTTACACAGAGACGTATCTATAATCATATATGTACTAGGGCTTCACCGATCTGAACTCTCGGTATTCTATATATGTTTAAAAATATTTATAAATTCCTGACCCGGCATCAGAATTATAGACTTGTACGCGAGAGAATTGAGAATGCGTATCCTGCTAATGGCCATACTGGCCTTAAATATGCCTGCAAGATTTTAGAGCTTCTCCCAGCTGAACTCTCATTATTTTATGCACGGACATATGAATTGTCATGCATTGATCAGTCTACACTGATGCTGCAATTATAAATATTCATAATAAGCTACTACGCTATTCTAAATTACCAGAAGCATAATATTTGGAATATTACTTTGAGTCGCAGAACTTCCACGGTTGAATTCCTCGAATATGTTCTGTATGCTACAAACGAAGTACCAACGCCAACATGGCCGCACTCCATATCCAGGCCAATCTGGTTGGGTTTCATAACCTATCCACGACTACCAATTTCCTATCTAGCCAAACTAGATAGTCAGGTCGTGGCCATCAATTCCCTAGCTAGCCAAGCCACAACCTCCTTGTCTTCAGGCCTAGCCTGTCCATGGCCACGACCACCTTTCCTTCCGGCCTAGAAAAGACTATCCATCAGGCCACAACCTCCTAGTCTCTTGGCCAGGACAAGCTAGTGGCCAGGCCTCTCTATCTTTTGGCTTGGCCTGTCCAGCGGCCACGACCATTTTGTCTTACGGTCTGGCCTAGCTATCCACGATCGTCTTATCTCTTAGCCTAGCCATGATCGTGGCCATGGCCTCCTTGCCTACTATATTAGCTATGTTCGTGACCAAGGTCCCCTTGTCTCCCGGCTTAGACTAAGAAGGCCACGCCTCCCTGTCTTCAGGCCTGGTTAACCATGGTTATGGCCTCCCTGTCTTCAGGCATGGCCATGGCCTCCTTGGCTCCTAGTCTGGCCTAGCCTAGCTTCCTAGCTGGACAACTAGCTAGTCAGGCCACGACCTCCCTATCTACCGGTTTGTCCAGGCCCACGGCTATCTTGCCCTAAGCCTAGCCTGGCCGTCCACCCTGCCTCTTAGTCACGGCCTCCTTGTCTACCGTCCTTGCTAACCATGGCCACAGTCTCCTTGTCTACCGGCCTGGCTAACCATGGCCACAGTCTCCTTGCTAGCTGGCCTAGCCTGGCTTCTAATCAGCCACGGCCTCCTTGCTAGTCGGCCTAGCCTGTCCTAATCATGGAAACAGCCTCTATATCCCTTAGAATGGCATAGCCATGCAACAGACTCCTAGTTTCTTGGCCTAGCCAAGCTAGTAGCCACGACCTCCTTATCTTCCGGCCTGGCTAACCATGGCCACGACCACCTTGTCTCCAGGCCCGGCCTAGCCATGTCTCGCCTAGACAAGCCATATGGCTACGACCTCCTTGCCTCTCGGCCTAGCCTAGCTATATGGCCACGGCTACGTTGCTCCAAGCCTAGCACCCATGTCCATGCCGACTTGACTGGCTATTGACTAGGTCGCAGCCCGTGTCACGACTTAGCTAGCTATTAACATGGTGCACAATTTTATCTACGTGTATTATTATGGCTATCTGATTACAATGCCATCTTATGGCAAACTCATTATTAGTCACACGTAACCTTGGAGTCGAGTTGTGTCTTCAAGCTATGCCACTTCGACAAAGTCTGGCTAGCTTAGGCTATTACTCAGTCAAGTATATCGTGACAATCTAGACAAGACTAGAAAACAAATCCATGATTCCTACGAGAAATCAAAACATGTTACATGGGGGAATTACTTATGGGTATTGGTCTGATGGTTTACAGCAACGTGAGGCATGGAAACATCCCATGATAAGGAAGTTACAAGTAGTGGCAACGGTTGAGAGCGGTTAAAGGAAGTGGCTAAGTAATTGAATGTTGGTTTACGGTTTCTAGAAACTTCCCAAACATAATGGGCGTAACTATACCATTATCCCACTATCTCAATCTCTCCACAATCTCCACTATTTACGAGGAAATAATGAGTGTTCCAACTATAAATAGACTACCTTGTCTATTCAGAAGGAAGAACAAGCTTATCATTCCCAAGCTCTTCTTCTTTCATAGTTCAGTAACCTTACACCCAATTCAATCACCACTGATTTCCTCAAACTTTCTTTGCTTTCCCTCCCCTAAGATCAAATGAAGCAAAACGTGAACGGACAATTCCTTGGTTTAGGCTCATTTTGTATGATTTAGATTTTCGAACCTAAAGAAAGTACTTCGACAGTACATTGTTTTACCTAGGAGCGAATTTTGGGTATTAACAATTGCTGACCACAGCCGTAGATCAACCTCTCGGTCACAAAATCAGTTCTTCAACCATTTGAAAAAGAAGGGTGGATCTTAGATCGAATCACAAGCAGACACGACTACCACCAAGAAGGAGAACCTCGCATATCTGAAGAGCCATCCAGGAGCACCTCCAAGTCTACTGCTGGTGCTAACCAAAAATATAAATCACAAGAATATCCTCATCAGAAACGTCACCCACGGTAATTTCCAAGACTCCCTCATGTCTTTCTATATTTGGGTCGTACCCCCGCTGAAAAATCATAAAAGCGTCATAGTTAGCGAAAAAGGGTTCAAGCATGGAGATTCAAGTAAAAACCATAAATTCATAAAATATGTCCATTAGAAACCTAAACATTCATTAAAAAGTTTTTTAGGACATGTCATGTATTTTAGAAAGGTTACGGGTTGTTTTGCAAGAACTTCGTCAGAAACGTTTTTTACACTACCCTCTGGAAGAATAAAAACTGGCGCTAATTGGTGAATAATCTTGGAGTGAGACATATACCAAACGATTCGTATGGAATTCTTCTACAACATGCTAAAATGGCACGTTAATCCGATAAACAAGCTACAAATGGCGGCCGAAACTCTCGACTACGTGACAGCTGAAAACCTATAGAATTCTTCCTGGAAAGTTCTGAATTCTCGGTGTCAGATGCTTTTTGCACACTTAACTGATTCCGAATGAAGAAATTCTTTTATAAAAAGTTATATCTTCCTCTTAGATAAATAATGAGAGGTCAACCACCTAATTCCGACATCGGATGAAGATTTTGCGGCCGTTTTGGCAAGAAAACACGAATCTGAAATTTCCATCAAATCAATACACCAAGGTCGCACTTACGATCAAGCAAGCAACAATAGGAGATCTTCTAAATACATATAATCAAGGAGGAGTTGCTTCATCGAAAAAAAAAAGAGGAGAATAAGAAATAATCTCACGAACATGAGTTATATCAAAGGAAGGAATCCTTCTTTTGGGCCATAATGTCCGAGCAAAGCCTTGCATGTTACCAGAGTCCGTGGCTGTAGCCACCACGCCACTCCTCCCTGCCAAGGTTCGTGACCGTAGCCTCCACTCCTTCCTGCCGAGGTTCGTGTTCATAGCCACCACACCTCTCCCTGCCAAGGTTTGTGCACGTAGCCTCCACTCATTCCTGCCAAGGTTCATGTTCATAGCCACCACGCCTATCCCTGCCAAGGTTCGTGTCCGTAGCCACCACGACTTCTTCCTGCCAAGGTTTGTGCCTGTAGCCGCCACTCCTTCCTACCAAGGTTCATGCCCGTAGCTTCCACTCATTCCTGCCAAGGTTCGTGCTCATATCCACCACGCCTATTCCTGCCAAGGTTCGTGTTCGTAGCCCTTCATACCAAGGTTCGTGCCCGTAGCCGCCACTCCTTCCTGCCAAGGTTCGTGCTCATAGTCAACACACCTCCTCCCTGCCAATGTTCGTGCTCGTAGTCAACACGCCTCCTTCCTGCCAAGGTTCGTGATCATAGCCGCCACTCCTTCCTGCCATGGTTCGTGCTCATAGCCACCACGCCTCCTTCCTTCCATGGTTTGTGCCCGCAGCCGCCATGCCACTCCCAGCCAAGGTTCGTGCCCACATCTGCTACCTCTCCAGCTAAGGTTCGTGCCCGCAACCGCCATGCCACTCCCTGCCAAGGCTCGCCCCCGTAGCCGCCACCTCTCCCATCCAAGGTTCGTGCCAGCAGCCACAACCTCTCCCAGCCAAGGTTCATGCACACAGCCGCCACCTATCCCAGCTAAGGTTCGTGCCAATAGCCACCACTCCTTCTTTCCAAGGTCCATGCCTGTAGACCTAACTCCTCCCTGTCAAGGATTAGACGGACAAGGTTCGTAGTTGTTGTCCTATCCCGCCAAAGATTGTGGTCGTGGAAAATTTTACTGGCTTACACGTCCAGCCAACCCCTTTGCTTCCATGAACGCCGATACAGCTCCAACCAACCCACTTTGTTCCCACGACAATTCAGTCTTTTCTGATCACAGCTGCTGGCAAGAACCGTTACACGTTTGTTGATACCAGCCAGAGCTTCATCATAGCAACAACCACTATAGACAAAGGTAATCTGTACTTCTCCATTTTTCTCATGGAAGAAGTAATAGAGACACCGGAAGTACAGATGCAAGATGGTGAAATATTTATCATGGTCAACCCACCGACCATACAAGATAGAACCATGTAAACTACACTGGGGGACTGAGGCTCTACACGGAATCCCTTCACTGCCAATGCTCAGAATACACGGTAACCAAAAAGTCATAACTGCGACAAGGTCATCCACTCTTCAAAGATATAGCGTAAGGATATCATCATCTCTGTCTGGAAGGCGCCTGCAATACTTTATAAGGCCGAGACGCATCCCAAGCTTACCTAGAGAACACAACTTCAGCAATTAAAGAGAAGTGCGACTGGGGACTGCTCACCGCAGCCCATCCCCAACTGCAATCATAGATTCATTAGATAACTCTAAAACCGTTGCTGAAGCATTTTCCTTGAAGATATTTGGGAGCCACGCTAGCGACATGACCCTCTCAACTGTACCTTTTCGTTATCCAGAATACTTCATCCGTATGATGTTCTAAGCGTCCCAGCATCGCATCCGGAAGAGTACTGTTAAAGCATTGCTCGGTTGAACCCACCAAGCATTGGTATGTCAAGTTTGCTTGTCATATTTTAGAAAATCAAAACTAATTTAAAGAGTCGCTTGATTATTTACTAGAGTCAACTTCGTATAGGTTAGCTAGAAAGTTACTAGGATATGAGACTTACAAGTATTAGGTGAAGACTTGAAGAATGTGAAGAAGTAAAGAGCTACATCGACGACATCATCATTCTTCTTGAGGTTAGTAATATTTGACTTGAACTGTTTCATTCCTAACGTATCTTTCAAGTCGTGCATATTGAAAACATAACTTTGAAGCTGTGAATGATTATACTCTAGTTAGACATAGTATTAAGGAATCACAATATGAAGTATAATGTCTATCTTTTGAACTTCGTATATAAGACATCGACATAATCGTATGAATGCTATTGTGATTATGTATGGGTATGATGAAGATTTCGTCCTAGGAAACAATGTTTTACATTCGTCTAAAGGAAGTACAATTCATAAACTTGTTTTATGAATCGAAAGGGAAATCGCTAGGCTTATTGGTATTGTTATTCATTGCAAATCTTTGGATTACCAATATGTGTGTTTAGTATAACCGCTCATAACTTGTTTATGTATCTTGGTAAAACTATTCACAATGCCTGACTTTTGTATTGGTATGACTTTTATTAGTGAAACCAATCTTAAGTAATCACCTGAGATTGTATGATCGATGTTTTGTAATTGGTATGACCAACTCTAGACATTGGGGAACCGATCCTAGTAAGAGGTGCAACCAATCACAAGTATGTGGAATCGATCCTTGTAAGAGGTGCAACAAGTCTTAGTAATTGGTAACCGATCCTATGACTTGTGCAACCGATTACAAGTTAAATACCATAAATATGTGGTAACCGATCCTAGTACCTAGTCAAACAAATTTTGGTAACTAGTGTGACTGATCCTAGTACCCACATGGAGGTAGAACTGAAACTTGTTTTGGTAGAACCGTTAAACCCATGATTGGTGATTTGATAGGATAATCAATCAAATAGTTCTTGGAAGTCAGATGAACCAATTCTAAACTTGTTTGGAAGTGTGGAAAATCGGTTCCAAGATTGTAAATATGAAAAAGGATTTACAAAGTAAATATGTCGACATACTTTGAACATGTGCAGTAATTCTTATCTTTTATTGTTCAAAGATATTCCTTAATAACTAAAGGAGAATCCCGGATCGAAATAAATTGAAAATCTTTTAATTAAGGTTTTTAGTTTTATATGCTTTTAATTTCCGGCAATTAAATGCATATCTTTATAAAATAAAAATTGGTAATGTACATTTACTAATTGGAGATTATCTACTGAGATTTCGGTCAATATTTGGACAGTGCATTTCCAGGAATTATGAAAACCGATTGGACTTTATTGCATATCTTTGAGAATATTCGGTTTTGGAAATTCCTTGGTGTCCAAACTTCCTTGGTCTATAAATATTGAAGTTTGCATTTCTTGCAAACTAATCCTCAAGGCCAGCAAAACTACCTAGTTGTGCTGTTACTGGTGGAGCCGTCTATTCGGAGAGGAAAGTACCCTAATTAGGCGAAATCTTTTACGACCGCTCGTTTTATAAACTTCCTTGGGATTGGGAAGCTCTACGAGTACCGTTGGTGGGAAACTAGATAATTGCAGTTTATTATTAGTTTTCGATTGATTTGATTGACTAACGGTTGTTGAACTTTGATTGCACCTAGTTTGTTTACGCTTGAGAATCTTCTCTTATGATATAAGATTTACTCAAACTAGATCGAAGTGTCGACGGGGATCTTTAGAACTGTTTGTAGATCTAAAGACGTATTGTGATAATACATTGTTAACAGACTCCGTTCTGTGTGTGATTGATCACAAGAGATTCAAGTTGTTTGTGTGCAGGTGTTTATTGAAGATCTAAGAAGATTTGAAGACAAAGAAGATTTCTTATTTGAGTTCATAATCTTTGGTGTGCACAAAACTTGATCGGCTGGGGATCCAACTATAATCGGTTTATCTTTGTGATAACCTTGATTGATTAGTTGAGTAGATCGGCATCAATACATTTCTTTGTAATTAATAGTATTGATTGCATAGTCTAAACAATTACTTTGGTAGTTGTTGAATAGATAGATCTAAGAACCCGACAAAGGAGTTTATTGGGATAAACGGAAGAGCCTTTTGTCAAACTCATATCACGTTGTTTGAAAAGAGTTGTTACCGAACAGATTTGTTGTTCCTTTACTATTTAGAATACGAACCAAAGGAATTATTCCAAGTGCGTGACTTATTACAAGTTGGAGGCGCAGGGATACTGAGGGAACTAGGTGAACTATAGGTTTAGTTGCTTGGTCTCAACTATACGAAGTTGGTTTAGATTTTGTATAGCGGCTTAATTCTGAGAGTATTCAATTCTGGACAAGGTTCCGGGGTTTTTCTGCATTTGCGGTTTCCTCGTTAACAAAATCTTGGTATGTCTTTTACTTTTCTATTTCCGCAATTATAATTGTTTTATTATAATTAGAAGTAAAATACACAAACGTTAATTCCTAATTACTTGATAGCAATCCTATTGTGTTTGGTTAAGTCCGAACCTTTTATCAAGTAATCATACTTCGTTGTTGTATTGTCTCGATCTTGTATCCATAGTCAATCACGCAAGTTATCTTGTTGTCGTATTGTCTCGATCTCGTATCCATAGACGATCACGCATTCTAGAACTCTCAATCTTAGTTCCAAACTAAGTGGTGTGTGTTTGTAATACTTCTCATATATAGTTAGAGGTGATTCTTCACTTACCATTTGTGGAGAAAAAACTCCATACCGTTGCCTATGCATATATTCACCAAGAGTTATTTTAGATGACGTCTCCTGATAATGAGAATTTCTACGCTTATAGTCTCGTAACGTCATCTCAAGTGGCGTCTCCTGATAATGAGAATTTCTACGCTTATAGTCTCGTAACGTCATCTCAGGTGGCGTCTCCTGAAAAGGATTCATCACCTCGAAAATACAAACTACAGAGGAATTCTACACTACACAAACAAGGCTGACTCGACCAAATCAAACTTATTGAATCTAGCAAACAAAAAGCATGATGGCTCCCTTAGATTGTTTCTAGACCAGCTTCTATTCCTCTAAAAGGCAACTAGGTATCGTTTTAGCAAACCTCTCTAGATCGATCCGAATAAAGTGAGTCGAAGAGAAGTAGGGGAAGCTCAGAGGAGCTTTGATACCCCCACCTCTTTGGCAACGTTTCCCCTTAGGGCGGCTCTAGTCGACTCACAGTAATCTTCCTGAACTTTTGAGTTAAGCTAATAAGATACCCAATACTTCCCTTTGAATGACTTTCCTACAAGCTCGTTACCCTATCGGTCTCGTTCTAATCAGTATTTTAAGCTTGGGTTCGCGTAGGTTATGTGTTCCTAAGGCAGGCAAGAAGAGAACGATGATGAAATCCGAACCCTTATCTTGTATGGCATGGCCTTGCCCTTTACTAGGAAATTAAAGTCCGTATTCAAAACCTCAACATATATGCACCTTAAAAAAGATAGTAAACCCGCTGACAGGGGATTCGCGGGTGTTTAGAAGCTTACATCCCGTACCAGATGGGAGATGAAACGGTTGTAGTCGACTCGGGCCACTGACTCCTGTGTCAGTGTACGAACCCGAGGGGCCGAGACGATATCGTAATCGTCGTCCTTCCCTGCAAACAGTTTTGTATTTAATAACCCTTCCGTATGGTTTTAAAAAAAAAGATTAAAGTCTAAAGTCCAATGTCCCAAAAAATAAAAATAAAAAGGTTCAAAAAATAAAAATTTACAAAAATAAAGTCCTATTTACAATTTCTAAAAATGAAATCTAAAAAATAAAAATAAAATAAAATCTAATTAATTAAAAAGATAAAAAATAAAAAAATCTTCGTCTTTTCTCCGTTCTTTTCGCTTTGTCTAGCTTTTAATCCCCCAGGTCTTTCGTCTCCAATTCCTTTTTTATTCAAAACCTGCAACAAAATGACAAATACCCAAGAAACGTAAAAAAGAACAAAAGAATAAAAAAATAAATCTAAAAACTCTAAATCTAAAAGCAAATCCCCGGCAACGGCGCCAAAAATTGATGTGATTTCAACTTTGTTGTAGTAAAAGGTTCGTTGAGACTTGTGAAGATTCGATTTTTTAAATTTAATAAAATTATATACACAAATATTAAACAATGGGCGAGAGGTACTGGGACTAAGGATTTGGCCAATCTTCATAACATAAGGTTCACTTATTTATTCTCTGACAATTTTAGCTCAAGAAATGTAAACAAGGACTCTATTTTTGCCAAGGTAGATCCTCAAAACATTAGTTATAAATCGTAAGCATGGGACATCAAACACCTAAGCAAGCATGACCCATCTAATAAAATAATAACTAATTAATCAAAATCATATTTCAATTAATATTAGTGCAAAAGTCATAAAAAGAATAAAATAAATTTACCCATGTATGAAGTTCGGCCTCCTCCGTCGTCCCAGTATTGGGGTTTAGCTCATCATAGTAAACATGCTCTCAAAATATTTATTTAGGCTAAAAAATGGTTTGCAAAGATGAAATAAAGAGAAAATGGTGAAAAACAGGATTTTGTGACGCATGAAAAACGTCGCAGAATTACTGTTACAATGAACGATACAAGAGAAGTGCTGCAGTCACTATTCCGAAATTGCTTGAAAGGTGTTACCCACTGCCGTAAATTTTCGACAGTTTTCAGCGACTGTCTTCAGCAGGTGTTGTTCTTCGTGTTCTTGATGTTCATCATCAGCAGCAGCAGCAGCAGCAGAACCCGAGTTTCTGCAACTCGTGATTTCTCGCTCCTGAGCTCTCCCCAGCTCCCCAAACTCTCCACTCCCTTCTATGGAACCTTGTGACTCTATTTATACACCAAAATCCCAAAAATCACGCGTCAATTACACAAAATAATTCTCATTTACTCCCATGCATGGAAAAGAATAATTTCCATTTTTAGATTAATTACGCGTCTAATCTCGTGCTGCACACACCAGAAACATTCCTTCACGTCCCAGAATAAGTTAGGCACGCAGAAGCCACAAGAAAACTTCCCAAAATTACCAAAAATTCCGAAAATATCTTACGGGAATATCACGCCTGTTTTGCTCCACACTTGAATTCTAGCCAATTCTGGTCGAAACCAAAGACCATACCACGTTTCTATGGGTCCTAGGAATGATCCCAATCAATTCCATCCCTTTAGTCTCTCTGAAATGAATCCAAAAATCTGATTTAAAATCTGCCAGGGATAAACATCATTTTCCCGCCTTTTTTCTGTTTTTGAACATAAAAGAGAAGGGGGTGCCCCTTATCCAGTGATCGCCCCTTATCCGCTACTGGAGTCCGTATAACACTTGTCCCTTGGGGTGCCTTTAGTACTTTATCCTGGGGTGTAAAACACCACTTTTCGAGCCAATTTTTGCAGCAAGAGCTTATTCCCTAGAAAAGACTTAAACAACTTTATTAGAAATAAAATGAGTCCTAGATAATGTAGTTATGGGTGAAAATGCGTCACACTTACGTGCTTATCACCCACCGGCCGTCCGGTCATGCCGCCATGGCCGGTCCCCATCTCCCATTATTTTATTTTATTTTAATTTGTTTCCCTCATCTCATGGAAACTCCTTCATTTGAGCAAACTCCCTCGTTTGAGCGGAACTCTTAGTTTTTCCATACTTTCATCGAACAAAAATAGGGAAAGGTGTCACGGGACCGGGCCACCTAGCCGGCCGGCCATGCCATAGCCGTGGTCGGTCCCATACCTTACAATCACTTATTTTCTCATATTATTATTTCCATCATCTCATGGAACTCCATCGTTTGAGCGAAAGCCCTAGTTTTTCAATATTTTCTCAAATATTGCGCAATCCACGAAAAAGCCATAAAGTCAAACGCTCACATGACCGACTAGGCCACTCACGTCAAGTATTAAAATATTATTATTTTAATATTTTAAAAAATATTGGTCGCACGAGCAAAGTTCCACTTGCTCATTCGAGCAAAATTGAGAGTTTCAGTCAAGATCAAACTCTTCTGATAATCCGAAATATTGTTCAAACGCGCACCAGAAAATTCCAAAACTCTCAGGACTAAGACACGGACATCATGGTGACACGGGCATGCTACCTTGACCGACCAAGGCCAGCCCTAAGGCTTGCAATGAGCCGGTCCCACACATCTTCATAATTTTGACCTAATTTGCTATCAATTGTTCGTATTGGGTTCAAACTCTCTCCAACCAACTTGGGATTTGGTCAATCGACAGTCAGCTGGTCCCACGACCTCTTGGTCGGTCCCTCATCTCTCCATAACTAGGTTTTACTACCTGGCGCTCACACGAGCACTATTTTAATAAATGATTAAACCAGTATTTGATCATTCTTTTACCAAATGGTCAACAAAGGACTTTGGTGCATGCTCACTCAAGCACCTTGGAGCTACATGGTCGTCCATCATCCCATGTAGCCGGTCCCTCCTTCACTCAGTGACCTATTTTCAGTAAATCATCAATTATCAGTAATTGATCAAAATTAGGGTTTCGAACAAATGCTCTGTAAATCATAATTCTGAGTGAGTTTAAACACTAATAATTCTATGTTGATCCAATAATCAACATCTGGGATTAATATATAATATTCGGTCCAGCTACCAATATTTTAATTAATATTTTATTTGGTCATGCTACCAATAATTTATCGAATGAGCAATACTTGCTCAATTGCTTGAACATTGATTCAACTATCAATATTCAGTAATTCATCGAATGAGAAATACTTGCTCAATTGCTCAAATATTGATTCAACTATCAATATCCAGTAACTCATCACATGAGCAATATTTGCTCAAATACTCGAATATTGATTCAACTATCAATATTCAACAATTCATCATACAAGCAATATTTACTCAGACTATCATGATTCAATCATCAACATCATTCATTCGAGAACTATACGTCCCAGCAGACATGTTCTCATAGAGCATTCGGCAACCATGCTCGACTGAACAATACTTAGACCCATTGTCTAATCAAGTCAACGACTGACTAATCAAATACACGTCTGCTTTGCAGACTCCGCGTTCGTGAGACATCAATCACGTCACATGGGGGATATTAATTAGGGTTTTGGTCTGGCGGCCTACTACACGTGTGTTCATCCACGATGAGAAATGTGAGTAAGTCGTGCAAGAAGTTGAGGGAGTTAGCAAAGTAGTGAGTGGACAATCAACCAAGTCTCCGCACGACCTGGAACTGGTTAAATCACGATTTACCACTTTCCTACTCTTTCACTCGAGCAACCGTCACACTTACTGGAGATCAATTTGTCTGTAATTCTAGCAATATAAATAAGTCTCTGAATCCACGATTGAAACAGGACAACGTTGGTCTAAGAAGAATTCGAGCAATCACTCTCAAGAATTCAATCAATCAACCAAAGCTTATTTGAACTCAACAGTTCACGGAAAACTTGCAGAAACCCACAGCACATTCACGATCCTTGATCATCATTGATCTCGCACACTTCTCAGCTTCCCTCCAACAGATCAACCATCTTCCCTCTTTGTGACCGAATTGACTCTGGAACGGCCATTGTCTTGGTTTAGGCCGGAGTCCTACAGATTGATCTCTCGAACTCAAAGCACTCCCGTGCAGTGCATTTGTTTGAGGTTAGGCAGTTTACTCGGTTGAGGGGCCTCCGTCCACACGGTCGTCTCTCCATTCCCTAAAAAACCGGCAAACCGTTTTTCCCTATCAACAACAACCTATAAGAGTCAAGAAAGAAGGTTTCACTTACCAAGAAAAGTAATTTAGTTTCAATATGTTATCAAGGAAACAATTGCCCGAAGCAATTTTCCCTAATAGTCCAACAAATTGACTAAGATACTTAATTCCCTTGTTTAACCGACTGCGTATGCACAACTCGATGAGACCAAAATAAAGATCAGAATTAACTTTATTTTTCTCATCATGCTCTAATTATTCAGACAATAACTTAGACATTTCCTTTTAGACAAGATAAACACTAGGTTAGTTAACTAGTTTTTCTTGTCGAGGCATTCGATTAGACTTGAATAACCGAATCCTCCCATTGATAAGTCTAACTAAGATCAGAATTAACTTAGTTTCTCTTATCCGGAATCAATTGGACTAAACAAATGATCCCGTATTTTTGTTAAGCCATAAACAATAGATACAAACCAAAATAAATTGACTTGCACAATTATTTTCTAAACCGGAAGCAATTGAACAAATATATACATTACAGCACCGCAATTGCACCGAATTTCGTTAAGCAAAAACAATTGATACCCAACAATAAAGAAGATACCAAACCATAAGCAAAATAAATTGACACATTTATTCTTAACAAAAAACAATCTATGTTACAAAAACAAATGTATTTTTTCCAATCTGACGACTCCAAATTCACCTTTTTAAGTAATCGACGGCTTTCTTTCATTGCTTTAAAAGTCTAAAAAAGTGAAGGACATAAATCACGGCTGAGAATGCACCCATATTTTACTCCCGGATCCAACGTCTGTGAGTAATTCAAGCACAAATTTGAACGGGTGAAAGCTTAATTTTTGGAACCATTTAATCATCTATTGTCCGTTATGAGTCGAAATCATTATTCAAAGGCATTTATCACCACATTATAGTGTTTCACCTGTTACGTTGCTAACCCTCAACGAGTTTTTCACTATTTGTATTGAATTCTGATATTTAGGTTATTGTTAAAAGGTCTTTGATGAGGGGATGTAAGTGGTACTCTTTTTTGGGTTGTTTGGTTTCCAAAAACGTTTCAGGCTTCCAGCATAACTTCATTTTGTATTTCGGGAGCGATGAATAGATGGGATTGTACTATGTTTAGTGGTGTAGCAGAAATGACCAGTCACAAAGTAATTTTTTAGGCAACATTTATGGCTCAAAAGTAGAGGTGTAAATTGGGATGTGCCAGCACGAGCACAGCCCAGCCCAGCACGTTAAAATTTGAGCACAGCCGAACCCAGCATGTAACTTTGCCCAACACGGCCCAACACGTTAGTTTTGTGGGCTATGCTGGGTTAATCTAATGGGAACAGTGGCACAACACAACACGCGACACGGATAAGCACGTGGCACAGCTCAGCACGTTAATAATATGCATAAAATGCTACAAAATACATCACATTTTGTGTATACTTCATAAAAGAGTCTTTATTCTAGCCAATTTTTTACATTTGATCATTGTTATAATATTGACTTATTATTATAACAACTCATAAAATACCAGGATATTTGAAAAATGTTTACTTTGAAAAACATGAAATAAATGTGCCCGACCCAGCACAGCACGACACATCATGTTTATTTTTCCGGCACAGCACAGCACAACACCTTATCTAGCACTACATAGTACATCACACCTTAATTTTCGGCACAACATAACAGGACGCACAACACACTAAGCACGTGACTTCATGGGATGAGTTGTGCTGGGCAAGCACGTTTTACACCTCTACTCAAAAGGATAATTAGGACAAGATATAGCCTCTCAAGTATCAAAGAGTGCATTAACAACCCTTATAAAATAGCAAAAACAAATGAGTATGTACTATGAGGGATCGTTTGTGCCTGATCACATCTGTTAAAAAGGGTGTTTAGAAAATCATCATTTATTTAAAAAAAATGAAAACTTTATTACCAAATATTGCAAAAAGAAGGGAACATTACCGTGTCATATAGGTTAATAACTTCCAATTTTACAGTAACACCAACATATCCCGGGACGTTACGACATGGGTCATATTCTAGTTGAATCACATAAACATCCATATATAACATAATGGAACATATCAATTGTACCGAAATTTTGTTAAGCAAAAGCAAAATATATGCAATATAAACAGGCTTTTCTTAAACAGAAAAACGATTAACTAACAAATAAAATCATTACCTTAAATTCCGCAGCCACATCTCCCCAGAAAGATATATCATTAAGCGCAAGTTCAAATAAGAACTCTCCCCCAGTGTGTTGTCATCCTCTCGCAAGAACAAAATAACAATAACAAAAGAAACCTTTGCCAGAGAAAGGTTGAATCGGTTTTAACTAATGCGTGCCAATAGCAAAAGTTGAAATCCCGAAACACATATGTTATGCTAAACACAACTTATGTAAACATAAATTGATTCAACATATTGTGACTATGAGTTTCAATCGGAACACCTTATGATCCTTTGATAAAGACAACCAACATGGGCTAGAACTTAATCCCGCTAAATCAAAAAGCCACACAAATCATAAGGGTTACACCATATGAGATTGAATATTAAGGTTAATAAAAACCGAAATCAAGCATCTCATAACCCGAAAACACATAGAAAAAATATAAACATTCATTCATAGGCTATGTAATCGGAAACTATCACATGAAACAAAAATTATAAAATAATAATTGTATTCATAAATAATAATTGATAGTTTTATTCAAAATAGACCTTATACAAAAATATGGAAATAAATCAATACATTGATGTCTATTTTCTGTTTGAGATCTAAGAAGTAGAACACTCCTTATCTCCGAGCCACTTTTGATATTCCTTTTCTAGTTCTGACTCTTGGTCTCCTTCGCCCTTCCAAAACTCTGCATCAATGTTCAGGATACCCTGCAGAGTTTCTGGATTTTTCCGAGCAGGAAAGGCTAACTGTTTTTGAATACAGTTTAATTGTCTACCAAGACTCTTAAGATGAACCAGAAGATTCTCAGTCCTGTTGTTAGAAATCTGTGAATTTACTTCAACGATTTGTTCTTTGGTTTGACTTCCAATCATTTGACTTATGATCTTTTTAGAGATAGCATTAGTGCTTCTCGTGTAATCAAAGTCATCTCCCATCGTGACTTCACAGATTTTGGTAATGAGACATGAAAATCCGAGAATTCTTTTGATTCCTGGAGATGAAACATAATTTGATATCATGATCATTTGACTGATAATGATCCCACAAAGATCAACTTGTAAATTACCTTAGTGAACAATTTCTATAAATTCCTTATTCGAAACTGATTTATCTCTTGTACTTGTAAATGGAGTTGCTATAACAAGTTTTCCGAAAACCCTTAAGTGAAAAGGTATATCTTTGGTTGGTAATCTACCTTCTTCCCAGTCAATCCTTTTTATAATGAGACGGGTTGAATGGTATCATGTTCAATTTCAACTCCGGTAATCATGTGATTACATTCCACATTGTACTTGATGATGTTTGAAATCGTCTTACGATCGACATAGTGAATACCACAACCAACAAGAGTAACAAAGGTAAGCTTCTCATGATCAATATTGTGAATATTAGCATAAAAAATTCTTACCAAATTGGGTGAATATTTTTCAAAGTCAAAAAGTTTTCCCCAGTTTCGATCTTGAACAAACTTCACATAGTCATTATCTTAGACTTCTGGATCAAATCTCTTTTCAGCAGTAAACTCTATTCTTTTGAGAGTCTTATATTTCTCAGAACATGAACTATCAACAAAGGATGTGATTTCATGTGTATCTTCTATTTTGTAAGGAAATATGATCCTTTCAATCTCATCATAAGTAACAAGATCGTCAGAAGTTTTGGTATCTCATGATTTCCTCTTTCTCATATTTCCAAATATCAATAATAAATGAAAAACCCTAGTTTTAGTTCCGAACAATTTCTCCCAGGATGTTTGTAAGAACAACACAAAATAATCTTCTTTTATAGGGAGTGAAGATATTAATTTTCGGAAATAAGTAGTTTTAGGAAATCCTTTAAAAATCGGAAACCATAGTTTGTGGGGAAACAAATCCGATTTCGCAACAAGGTTTTTCTTTTGGAAAACCGATTTTTTTTGGACCGGACCTTCAACATGGATCAATTCTATATTCATGTCCAAATATTTGTCAACTCTATAATTACCAGAATTTGATAATATCTTTTGAAACTCACTTAAGAATTTTCCAATAAAGTATACAATGACAAATTTGAACATAAAAAAATATTTTTAAAAAATATCTTTAGAATCACAAATCCAATAGTGTTTTAAAAGATTACTTGCTTCATTAAAAAAGTTGTGGGGGTGTATGAAGCAATCCATTGTAAATAGAATTATTAACTGAAAAATCATCCATTGCACAGTCACAAGGATTCTGAAATCGCATCATGATCAGCGATACATTGACAGTCTTAAATCTGAAAATGTACATATATATATTTGGGTAACAAATCCAAAATATATTTAAGATCCCTGATTTTTCAAGAACATAATAGTCATGGTTCATACTTAGAAATATCTCATGTGGAATCTTGATGGCGTCATGTGGAATCTCATGTGAAAAATCCCTGATTCTTCAGTTGGCGGATGTCGGAGAGAAGGTAGCTTGATGTCGTCATCTTGAATCCATGCTTCCAGGAGTTCCATGACTTCATCCATTGGGAATGGGAGGTATGGAGTAGCATCTCCAGTTTCTTGCACTGGAGTCTTACCCTCAACTTTCCGGGATGGAGTTGTCTGCGCTGGTGCTGCACGCTTGGGTTGTTGTTCCGCTGCTGGAGCTTTCCTTTTCCCTCCTTCACCTACCACACTTACAGAGGGACCGATGTTATATTGCTTGTTGATGAGGCGTCTGTTTCCTCGAGTTTCGCGTACATCTTCACCCCTGGCAAGTCTGGTTCTATCTAACAGCGCTGGTGCGATCATAGCCGACCGCTTAACGGCTTCATGGAGTTCAGAGAACGTCTGGAAACACAGGTTTTCCAGTAAAGCACGATAGATGGGAACCATTCCGTTAATGCATGACTCAACCAACTTTTGTTCGGCCACATTTGGGTCGTGACAATCCAAAGCTTGAATTCTGAATCTCTTGACGTAATCGTTTGGATGCTCGTTGTTTCGTTGAAACATTCTTCACAAGTCTGAGAAAGTGATTTGCTCAGACACGAAGAAATACTTCTTGTAGAAAGCGGTGACCATCTCACACCAGTTGGATATGTTGTTTGGTGCGATGTTGTTGTACCAGGTATACACTCTTCCGGTAAGCGACTTTGAAAATTCTTTCAGGCGGAGGACATGATTGTATTCGTGTTCTCCCAAGGATTCCAGAAAAAGAGAGATGTGTTCACTAGCGTTACCAATGCCATCATAGAGGGGAAACTGAGGAGAGGAGTATCCTCTTGGGAGAGGAACTCTTTGCACATCAGGAGGATACGGAGATTGGTGATGGTGCATGTCCACCGGGTTTTCTTTGCCTCGATTTTGGAGGAGACGCTCCATATCCTCACGTGTGATGAAGTTGGACGGATGATTCATTTCCCGTGAGCGTTCAGGAGCAACACGAACTTCCTCATCTATGAAGGCACGCCCTGTTGAAGCGCTTGCACCAGGAGTGTTAAAGGTACTCCTCATTGGCTCCATGGGTTGACGTGGCTCTTGTGGTAGTCGCTCCGTTAGTGTCTTTAGAAAAGTGAGTACCTCTTTCTAAGTTGTGGCCATGTCCGTTTGAGCCTTAGCGAGAACTTCTTGTCTTTACATCAAATCGACAATGGTGATAAGGGGTTGGCTTCCTCTGGCTATTCCGGTCTCTCGTCCCGATGAAGAAATGGTGGCAGCCCTGGTGAAAATTGGAGGTGTCATGCTCGAAGAAATATTAGGAGTAGCAGCGGCTATGGCTCTGGTAATAGGAGGCGTCATGCCAGAGGGGATGCTTCCGGCGTTACTGGTGTTGGTGCTAGAGGATATAACACAATGCGATGTGTTGACTGTGCTGGCAGGCAGTACATTGGTGTTAACGATAGGGATATTTGCACCAGGAGTGTTATCAGCACCCGCAACATCAGGATTGGTAACTGACCCAGACCTAAGATCTACTATCTTGAATTTGAGAAAATTGAAATGAAATTGAAAATTAATCTTGCAACCGAGAGATTAATCTCCCACTATGGTAACCAGTTGTTTTGGGAAAAAACTGATTCTGCTGTTTTTGGTAAATTTGGGTGTGTTGATGAGAAACGAATTCAAACCCTACACAAATGCACTGCACAGATGTACTTTTAGATTCGAGAGATCAATCTGTAAGACTCTGGCCTAAACAAGGAAATGGTCGTTCCAGATTAAATTCGGCCACAAAGTGAAGGAGAAGGGTTGATCTTAGGGAGGGAAGCGAAGAAGGTGTTTCAGATCAGAATGTTGAATTATAAAGGTGTGGCTGTTTTATGACTTATATCAGAATGTGGAACTGGCTTGCAGAACGTAAGCTATCAGTTTTTGGTGTTTTTCTGGATACTTGTGTTGCTAACACTTCTGTTATTTTCGAAATAGGTTGAAATCCTATTTATATAAGTCACGTTCGAGCACACCCTGATCTCGTAGGAAGTGGAGGTGATTAAGCAGTGGAGAGGTGGGGTTGTGTAAAAAGTGGTGATCACCACGTTTCCATTATGAGGGAAAACTGGTCACACTTTCACCCACTACTCTCATTGCTGCTAACCGTCCGTTCTTTCCTGACACTTTCTCGTAATGGGCGCGTTGCACGCTGTACACCGCCAGACCAATTCCCCAGTGAGCATCCCCCAGTTTGTGACATGTTTGATTTCTCGAGTAAATGGGTCATGTCGTGAGACTCGCCGCTAAAAGCAGCACATAGTGCTTTTAAGTCAAATAATAAAATTATTTGTGAAATCAATATTTATAAAACATCGCTTATAATTGATGTATATAAAACATCACTTTTAAACAAGCAGCTTAAAATAATTGATGTGCAGGAAACATCGTTGTTTTAGAGATCGTTCAAATTAGTTGCGAATTGAGCGTCTTAAAAAAGTAGCGTGACCGGCCACCTTTGGGCGATCGTTTGAGAACCCTATGGGTGAGCTACCACTTGGTCGATCGCTCCCTTGGAGGAGGGGTGGCCGATGATCACAGCGTTACCCTGTTGGCCTCCTGAAAATAAATCTAAACCATCCGACTAGGCTAACAAAGTTGGATGCACGAGATGATTTGCGGCAGTTGCGTACCACCGTTGAATTATGCAAACAACACGACCAGCCTCTTTTGGGTGATCGTTCGGAGGCCACATGAGCAAGACGTGGCTTGGCCGATCGCTCCTCATGGAAGAGGGGTGGACGGTGATCACAGTGCCACACTGTTGTCCATCTAGAATCCGATCTAGAATTATGCAAACAACACAACCGATTTGCGGCAGTTGCTTAACGCCACTGACTTAATTTAGGGTTTTAAAAATCGCGCGATCACCCTTCTTTGGGAGAGCGATTCAACGCGTTTCTGGTTTGTCGTGGGAAGGTCGGTCGACCAGGGATTGACTTGGGTGGCCGGTGATCACGTTGGCGCCTTTTTGATTGCCCAAAACTTGATCTAAGCCGTCCATCTCTGCTGGCTAAGTTGGACGGATGTGATGATTTTAAGACCGTCATGGTCGGTCTAGCTCGTTTTAGCTTTCTATTTTAACAGAGCGATCACCCACGTTATGGCTAGCGTTTGAGGGTGTAGCGGATGAGCTAAAGGGATTTCGACCAGTCGGGATGTTAGTGGGCCCATCGGTGTTTATCATGATGATCGCCTAGTTCCATTAGGAGTAGGCTAGGCTTGTTGAATTGCGTGGCCAAATCGTGTGGCCGTGATCATTTTTAAGACTGGCATGGACAGTCTAGGTTTTCCTTACGGAATTTAAATGCGTCGATCGTGCTTACTTTTAATTAAAAGTGTGTCAACACGTCGATCTCTTTGTAGGAGGGTGGTGTAGCCTATATGAGTGTTTTCATGCAGGTCTCAATACTGACACTTCAGGAGATTCATGCTACTCCGCTGCGAGTGAACATTAATCGTCATGTCATGCCGATATTGAGAGTTCGACTGGGAACATAGCATAGGAAAATACCAGGCAGGTCATGCATTAGTAAATAATGCAATAAGTTAAAATTTACAGAATATCTGAGATTGTTGCTTCACGCACCATTCTGTATATATTTCGTAAATATGTTGAATTGCTCAATACATAAGTAAGAAAAAAGGTTTATGCACTCATCACTTTCAAATGGCTTTTGTTCCTTTGCAAGATGACAGCGTATTAAATACAGGGTTTCACGATTTTATCCCTAAATCGAAAACCACCATCAACATTAAGTCCCCTGCTTAGCACGTAATAGTGACGTTATTGCGGGGTAAGTTCTAGATGGTGACAGACGAAGAAATTCACAAGAGAAGTTCGGCGTACATTACCAGGATAGGAGCTGGCTCGGTTCTTGAGCAAGATACATTTCTTTTCAGGATACGTCAGTTATCTTCAGGTAGATAAGTATCTATTTGATTGTTATCCTGCGTCTGAAACCTTTATTCACGGCAGATAGAGACTCATTTTCTTCCCGGGATCCTGCTGGTTTGTGGAAAATAAAGAGAAGCGTTTGAGCCTTTCTCCCAACACCGATCATTACATAATTGCATTCTTCTTCATTCCAGGTATTGCTCCATATGTCTCATGTAATTTGATTTTTGATTTTTTTTTATCGATTGTTGATATAATCATGATGCCTCATCGCAGTATATGATGGGAACTGCCGGTGATGATTATTCTTCAACTTCTCCAGAGAAGAGTTTTGAAGTCGACAAACCCAGGGCTAACGCATTCGATGAGGTGATGGCCAAAATAGATTCTCCGTTTTGCGAAGCTGGTCGTGCTATACAGGGTATGTCTCTTGTGTACTTATGCATAGTTCGAGAGCATGTTCAAGCTTTTCTGGCTTAAGTTAGTATGGAGGAGAAATGGAGACATGATGAAGCGTCTCAGCGTGATGAAGCGTCTCATCCCCCGAGTGCCAGGGCGGAAAGATTCGCGGCTCGATTGAAGCGGCGGAGGGTTGAGCATAAGCAATCTCCATGTGGGAATAAGTATGATTACCCTATTCATAATGGGATCATAATTCTCGACTCTGATGTGGACGAACCGAAGCATCCTCAAAAGACTATTGGGGCAGTTTCTGGAAAGGATGTCGGTGCAGCTTCCGAGGAAGAGGTCGAAGTAGCTTATTTTGAGGATATCAAAGAAACTGATGGAGGGAACGCTGAAGTGGATGCTGGGGAGAACATGGGAGCGGCTTCTGGAGAAGATGTTGAAGCAGCTCCCAAGGAAGATGTTGAAGCGTCTCCTAGAAGGAATAATTAAGCAGCTACTGAGAGAGGTGTTGAAGCGGCGTCCGAAGGGGAAGTCGAGGATGCTTATGGAGAGGATGTGGGGGAGCCTTATGAAAAAGATGTTGAAGCAGCCTCCAACAACGGCTCTGGTGAAGGCGCTGTTGATCCCGTTGATAATTAGATTTCCCATTTGTTACTTTCTTTCGTAGAAGAATATCTTTTCGTAGCTTAGTTTGCAGATGTTTTCGATATTTCAGTGGTTTTTTGTTCATGTGATTGGAGCCAGGGCTTCATCGGATAATAATCTTTCATTCATGTTGCTTTAACAACCTTATGTTTCCAATTGGGTGAATGAATGAAATCTCTTGACTAAAAAATCCAAATCTTCAGAAAAATCTCATAACATCTTGGAATTTTAGTCGCCACATCCTTCGATAAAGTTACAGTAGAGCCTCATACTCGTTCCTCGAATGCCACGAATAGTGCCTTGATTGCGTAAATGAGTTTTTCCCATTGATGGGGCCGATGGGGGAGGCGACACACATAAGTGATGATGTATTTTCCTTTCATGTGACTGGATACCGCTTCCATGATGATATTTATTATGTGTAACCCTAATAACAATATCTTGAAGTAGGGGATGTAATGGTGAAAGAGGATTCGACCACGAACCTGTAACTCTCATTTAGTATTACCCTTGTATATCACATGTGTTGTGCTTCCGTGAACAAGAAATCCAAGAGTTCTATTTGTTAGGTGTGGAGGCTCTTCCTACAATTAATAGCTCGTGTGACGTGATTGAACGCGTCTGAAGAAGTGGTTGCAATCCAAGAGTACCACGCGCTAGCTTGATGCTTCCTGGTTCCGTGAAGGGATTTTTTAAAATCCGAAGAATTACTGGTGGCGAAACTTCTTTCCTGGATCTAAGCACAAGATGATTGAGAGTCCGTCTCTTTGTTGAAGCAGGCTGCATTTCAGGATGCTTGCCCAAAACCGTGTATTGGCTGCTTGACGATTTCCTTTGGTCGCCTTACCCTTCTTTTTCTTCATGTATTCCCTTCTTTGGTGTTTTTGAAAGATACGAGGTGCCTCTTTCGTGTGTTTTTTTTGGGTTTTGAATCAATGGGTAACGATTTTATGAGGGTTTAGGTTTACTTGAGACTTTTCCTTGAGATGACTCAGGAGTAAGAATTATAAAAGAAATGATGCTTTGATTAACTGATAAATTGAAACCCTAATCATGAATGCAAGCAGTGCAATCATTTTGGAGGAATTACAAATATTGCATGAAAGGGAAATTGCTAAAGGAGATACTAAAAAGGAATCTTGGAGGAGAGGGAGGCGCGACATTTTAGGTATTGAAGGGTTTGAGCCAGCGGGCGTGTATTACTACGCCTTCTAGCTTGTCAGTATTGATGAGCTTGCAGTAACCTCCCAAAATGATTTCTGCCACTAGGTACGGCTCGTCTTTCCCTTATGTGGAATCGGACGAAGCAGGCTGAGCCGCAACTCTTACCACCGTATCTCCAACTTGGAATGGATTTGGGCGTTGTGCCATTATTTTCCCAGATTCCTCATCTCTAACTGTGACAACTTCTAAACTCTTGATAAAATACTTGAAAGGACCAGCATCCCATTCACATCTCCTAGTAACGGCTGGGTTGATAATCGGATCGAGTCCCCAAGTTTTGATGGGAGGAGAAGTGATTGGTTGCGGAAAAGGTTGTTCAATAAGACTTACTTGGGTTCGGAATCTTCGAATGTACATCGATGGGATCTCTCCAGGTAGTTGTGTCATATTGGCAAGTTTTTGATATGGCAACAAATGATCTTCGGGGTTGGACGACTTGTTGGAAATCCTTTAAGGTATAGACACTGGCAAAGGACACACTCCTAACTTTTCTTTGTTGTCGTGCACCCACGAACGGCCCAGAATCATATCATAGTTCGGGCATTCTTTAACAATATGAAACTTGCCGCGTGTTAGAGCATCTCCTACCTTGATTTTGAGATTAATGTACCCGTAAGCATCCTTCGATTCTCCTTCTGCGCTTTTAATCACAGTTGGGCAGTGAACAACTTCTTGCTTTGAAATCTTTGCAGCTATCAAAGTCTTGACAGTGACAGTATTGAAATCAAATGCTGCATCAATCTGTGCTGTCAAACTCGACATCCTTTAAGTGAGCGGAAGTTAAGAGTCCCCAGTTGCATTTGTTAGTCGCGCTTTCCAGGAAAGATTGGGGTTTGGGAGTGACTTCCCTGACTGGAAACAGACGCTTGCCTGATACGACACGGTTGAGGGATCTAAACATGTCTTGACGCTGCGCCTTGTAGAAATACAGAATCTCACATAAATGCTCCATCATAGACTTCACAGTTTTATGGACGGAATCCCCAGAAATCATGCAGCTCCTGACAGGAAGAGGGTCCTTGTGAACTCCTTCATTTCCAAATTGAAGTTCTCCCGCATCTACCTTCTCTTTGAAAATACGCTTCAATTTGTAGCATTCACTGGTTGGGTGGTTGACAAACCTATGGTAACGACAATATTTGGGATTCGCCATCTCTTCTTCAGTTAACGGACGTCGGAGAGGAGGTAGCTTGATGGCGTCATCTTGAATCCATGCTTCAAGGAGTTCCATGTCTTCATCCATTGGGAATTGGAAGTCTGGAAAAGCATCTCCAGTTTCTTGCACAGGAGTCTTAGTCGCGGCTTTCCGGGATGGAGTTGTCTGCGCTGGTGCTGCACGCTTTGGTTGTTGTTCCGCTGCTGGAGCTTTCCTTTTACCTCCTTCACCTACCACACTTACAAAGGGACCGGTGTTATATTACTTGTTGATGAGGAATCTATTTCCTCGAGTTTCGCGTGCATCTTCACCCCTGGCCAGTCTGGTTCTTTCTAACAGCGCTAGTGCGGTCATAGCCGACCGCTTAGCGGCTTCATGGAGTTAAGAGAACGTCTGGAAACGTAGGTTTTCCAGTAAAGCACGATAGATGGGAACCATACCGTTAATGCATGACTCCACCAACTGTTGTTCGGTCACATTTGGGTCGTGACAATCCAAAGCTTGAATATCGAATCTCTTGACGTAATCGTTTGGATTCTCGTTGTTTCGTTGAAACATTTTTCACAAGTCTGAGAAAGTGATTTGCTCAGACACGAAGAAATACTTCTTGTAGAAAGCGGTGACCATCTCACACCAGTTGGATATGCAGTTTGGTGCGATATTATTGTACCAGGTATACACTCTTCCGGTAAGCGACTTTGAAAATTCTTTCAGGCGGAGGATATGATTGTATTCGTGTTCTCCCAAGGATTTCAGAAAACGAGAGATGTGTTCACGAGCGTTACCAATGCCATCATAGAGGGAAAACTGAGGAGAGGAGTATCCTCTCGGGAGAGGAACTCTTTGCACGTCAGGAGGATACGGAGATTGGTGATGGTGCATGTCCACCGGGTTTTCTTTTCCTCGATTTTGGAGGAGACGCACCAGATCCTCACGTGTGATGAAGTTGGACGGGTGATTCCTTTCCCGTGAGCGTTCAGGAGCAACACGAACTTCCTCATCTATGAAGGCACGCCCTGTTGAAGCGCTTGCACCAGGAGTGTTAAAAGTACTCCTCATTGGCTCCATGGGTTGACGCGGCTCTTGTGGTAGTCGCTCCGTTAGCATCTTTAGAAAAGTGAGTACCTCTTTCTAAGTTGTAGCCATGTTCGTCTGAGCCTTAGCGAGAACTTCTTGTCTTTACATCAAATCGACAACGGTGATAAGGGGTTGGCTTCCTCTGGCTCCTCCGGTCTCTCGTCACGATGAAGAATTGGTGGCAGCCCTGGTGACAATTGGAGGTGTCATGCTCGAAGAAATATTAGGAGTACCAGTGGCTCTGGCTCTGGTAATAGGAGGCGTCATGCCAGAGGGGATGCTTCCGGCGTTACTGGTGTTGGTGCTAGAGGATATAACACCATGCGATGTGTTGATTGTGCTGGCAGGCGGTACATTAGTGTTAACGGCAGGGATATTGGCACCAGGAGTGTTATCAGCACCCGCAGCATCAAGATTGGTAACTGACCCAGACCTAAGATCTACCATATTGAATTTGAGAAAATTGAAATGAAATTGAAAATTAATCTTGCTACCGAGAGATTAATCTCCCACTGTGGTCGCCAGTTGTTTTGGGGTAAAAACTGATTCTTCTGTTTTTGGTAAATTTGGGTGTGTTGATGAGAAACGAATTCAAACCCTAAACAAATGCACTGCACGGGAGTACTTTTAGATTCGATAGATAAATCTGTAAGACTCTGGCCTAAACAAGGAAATGGCCGTTCCAGATTAAATTCGGTCACAAAGTGAAGGAAAAGGGTTGATCTTAGGGAGGGAAGCGAAGAAGGTGTTTCAGATCAGAATGTTGAATTATGAAGGTGTCGATGTTTTATGACTTGTATCAGAATGTGGAACTGGCTTGCAGAACGTAAGCTATCAGTTTTTGGTGTTTTTCTTGATACTTGTGTTGCTAACACTTCTGTTTTTTTCGAAATAGGTTGAAATCCTATTTATACAAGTCACGTTTGAGCACACCCTGATCTCGTAGGAAGTGGAGGTGATTAAGCAGTGGAGAGGTGGGGTTGTGTAAAAAGTGGTGATCACCACGTTTCCATTATGAGGGAAAACTGGTCACACTTTCACCCACTACTCTCATTGCTGCTAACCGTCCGTTCTTTCCTGACACTATCTCGTAATGGGAGCGTTGCACGCTGTAAACCTCCAGACCAATACCACAGTGAGCATCCCCCAGTTTGTGACATGTTTGATGTCTCGAGTAAATGGGTCAAGTTGTGAGACTCGCCGCTAAAAGCAGCACATAGTGCTTTTAGGTCAAATAATAAAATTATTTGTGAAATCAATATTTATAAAACATCGCTTATAATCGATGTATATAAAGCATCGATTTTAAACAAGCAGCTGAAAATAATCGATGTGCATGAAACATCGTTGTTTTCGAGCTCGTTCAAATTAGTTGCGAATTGAGCGTCTTAAAAAAGTAGCGTGACCGGCCACCTTTGGGCGATCGTTTGAGAACCCTATAGGTGAGCTACCAATTGGTCGATCGCTCCCTTGGAGGAGGGGTGGCCGATGATCACAGCGTTACCCTGTTGGCCTCCTGAAAATAAATCTAAACCATCCGACTAGGATATCGAAGTTGGATGGACGAGATGATTTGCGGCAGTTGCGTACCGCCGTTGGATTATGCAAATAGCACGACCAGCCTCTTTTGGGTGATCGTTCGGAGGCCACATGAGCAAGCCGTGGCTTGGCCAATCGCTCCTCATGGAAGAGGGGTGGTCGGTGATCACAGTGCCACGCTGTTGTCCATCTAGAATCCGATCTAAGCTGTTCAACCAAGCTGGCGAAGATGGACGGACACGATCGATTTGCGACAGTTTTTTAACGCCGCTGACTTAATTTAGGGTTTTAAAAATCGGGTGATCACCCTTTTTTGGGGGAGCGATTCAACGCGTTTTTGGTTTTCATTGGCAGGTCGTTCGACCAGGGATTGAGTTGGGTGGCCAGTGATCACGTTGGCGCCTTTTTGATATCCCAAAACTCGATCTAAGTCGTCCATCTTGGCTGGCTAAGTTGGACGGATGTGATGATTTTAAGACCGTCATGGTCGGTCTAGCTCGTTTGAGCTTTCTTTTTTAACAGCGCGATCACCCACGTTCTGGCTAGCGTTTGAGGGTGTAGCGGATGAGCTAAATGGATTTCGACCAGTCGGGATGTTAGTGGGACCTCCGGTGTTTATCATGATGATCGCCTAGTTCCACTAGGAGTAGGCTAGGCTTGTTGAATTGCGTGGCCAAATCGTGTGGCCGTGATCTTTTTTAAGACTGACATGGACAGTCTAGGTTTTCCTTACGGAATTTAAATGCGTCGATCGTGCTAACTTTTAATTAAAATTGTGTCGACATGTCGATCTCTTTGTCAGAGGGTGGTGTAGCCTATGTGAGTGTTTTCATGCAGGTCTCAATACTAACACTTCCGGAGATTCATGCTACTCCGCTGCGAGTGAACATTAATCGTCATGTCATGCCTATATTGAGAATTCGTCTGGGAACATAGCATAGGAAAATACCAGGCAGGTCATGCATTAGTGAATAATGCAATAAGTTAAAATTTACAGAATATCTGGGATTGTTGCTTCACACACCATTCTGGATAAATTTCGTAAATATGTTGAATTGCTCAATAAATATGTAAGTGGAAAGGTTTATGCACTCATCACTTTAAAATGGCTTTTGTTCCTTTGCAGGATGACATCGTATTAAATACAAGGTTTCACGATTTAGCCCTAAACCGAAAACCACCATCAACATTCGGTAATAACCGAAACTCTATAGGATCACTATCAAGTATTACGGAGTTAACGTACTTGTGTATTTTACTTAATTATAATAACAATTATAATGCGGAAAACAAAGTAAATGACACAGCAAGATTTTGTTAACGAGGAAACTGCAAATGCAAAAAAACCTCAGGCCCTAGTCCAGTTTTGAATACTCTCAGAATTAACCCGCTATACAAAATCTAATACCAACTTCGTATAGTTGAGACCAAGAAGGCTACCCCTAGCTACTTAGTTCCCTCAGTATCCTTGCACCTTCGACTTCTAAAGTCGCGCACGTGAATAGCAAGTTCTTTGGATCGTATTCCAAATAGCAAAAGGAGAATCTGTTCGGTAACCACTCTAATTAATCTTGCTACAAGATAATGATGAGTTGTTGACAAAGGCTCTTATGTTTAATCTAATAAACTCCTTTGTCTACAATAACTACCTAAATAGTCAAGTCTAGATTCGCACTTAATCAGTATAGATCTCAAAGAGAAATATAGAGAATGCCGATCTCACGTAACTAGTCAATCAGATCTATCAAAGATAAATCGATTCTAGTTGGATCCCAGCCGATCAAGGTTTGTGCACTAAATCCACAAGATACGAAAACTAATAAGAATTCTTCTTCGTCTTCAAATCTTCTATTGCCTTCAAATACCTACACAACACCACTTGAATCTCTTGTGATCAATCACACACAGAACAAATTCTGTTAACAATGGATTATCACAAGATGTATTTAGATCTAACAACAGTTCTAAAGATCCCGTCGATACATTGATCTAGTCTGAGTGAATCTGATATCAGAAGAGAAGATTCTCAAAAATAAACAAACTAGGTGCAATCAAATTTTCAACAACCGTTAGTCAATCAAATCAAATCGAAAACTAATAACACTGCAATTATCTAGTTTCCCACCAACGGTACTCGTAGAGCTTCTTGATCCCACAAAAGTCTTTAAAACAGCGGACGTAAGAGATTTCACCTAATTAGGATACTTTCCTCTCCGATTAGACGGCTCCACCAGAAACAAAAAAGTATTGAAGTTTTCCTGTCTCTTGGGATAGTTTGCTAGAAATGCAAACTTAGGTATTTATAGACCAAGGATGTTTGGACACCAAGGAATTTCCAAAACCGAAAATATTCTCAAGATATGCAATGAATGCCCAAATTCGGTTTTCCTAATTCCAATAAATGCTGGTCCAATATTTCCGAAATCTCTCAATAGAAAATCTCCAATTAGTAAATGCACATTATTAATTTTTATTCTCTAAAGCTATGCATTAATAGTTGGTAATTAAAGTATGTAAAACCAAAAACCTTAATTAAAAGATTTTTAATTTATTTCGACACAGGATCACCTTGAGTACAAAGGAATATCTTTGAACAATAAATGATAAGAGTTACTGCTTTTGTTCAAAGTATGTTGACATCTTTTCACTGCAAATCCTTATTTCATATTTACATGGATTTGCTTCTTGGAATTGGTTCTACCACACTTCCAAACAAGTTTAGAATTGTTTCTACAATAATTCCAAGACTACTATGTGACCGGTCATACCAAGTCACAATGGTTAGTTGTGATCGGTCCTACCAAGTCACATACATGGGTTCGGATCGGTTATACCAATCACTGGGATCAGTTCTACCTAAACATGGTATCTAGTTGTGATCGGTCACACCAGTCACTAGGATCGGTTACACCAATTACAAGGATCGGTCACACAATACTTATGATCGGTAACACCAATTACAAGGATCGGTCACACCAATTACAAGGATCGGTCACACCAATTACAAGGATCGATCATACCATCTCATGGTGATTACTTAAGATCGGTTACACCAATTACCAGGACCGGTCATACCAAATCATAAGTCTAGGTATTGTTATGGGTTATACCAAGATACATAACCTGAGTTAAGATCGGTTCTACCAACTCACACATATTGTTCATCCAAAGAATATGCAATGAATAACCGGACCAATAAACCTATTGATTTCCCTTTCGATTCATGAAACAAGTTCATGAATGTATGATAGACGCATTTATGTGTCTATTTTCATCCCTATTGTGTATATTGTTAGTACCCATTTTTGTACTAATTTTGGTATTTTATCTCTTTGTAGGTGTTTTTGGAGAAATAAGCTTTTGCGGCGAAATTGGGTCGAAAAGTTGTTAAAGGCACCTGGGAGGACATTTGCTATTCGGACTCTCATTTTGGATAAGGGGTAACCCATTTCCAAGCAGCTGCTAAGCACATACCGGGATTGGATAAGGGGACACCTTCTTCACGGTTTAAAAGATAAATTCTGGCGGGAAACTGAGTTATCATCTGGAATCGATTTGGACGAATTTTCCTTGAATTTTTGTCTCGTATTTGGGCTGCTTGGGCTTGTCTTGATAAAACAGGATGGGTAATGGTTATAAGCTCGATTAAAAAGGAAAGAAATCCTTTTATTTCCATAATTCAGGGAGTAGCTTATACCGGGTTTGGTTTTGAAATTTTATGGAAAGATACATGAAGAAGAGGAAAGAATCTCTTCTGAGAGATTTGATTCTATTACAGAGAGAGTTTGGACAGCCTGGATTGACTGAGGAGACGCGTAAAGAAGTTAAAAGTGAGTTATTCTCGTGACCTGTAGAAAAAGAAAAAAAAATACCGTAACTTGTTGAGGAGGAAAAATCAAAGATATTCTCGAGAATTAGTTGCCCTGCCATGTATAAAAGGGTTGGTACGAGTCCTAGAAAGGTTATCAATACCTTGGGGAAGTTTAGAGCCTTAGAAAAGCCAAAAAAAAATCAACTTGAACAGATCGAGTTTTGCTGCTGCTGCTGCTGCCGGAGAAGAAGAAGAAGAAGAACATACGACGCACATACAACAGTCGCAGAAACTGTTGCCGTAGCTTTCATATTCAATACCTTTTGTAACGATTCTTCCAACAATTAATTTAGTTCGCAACAATTCTATTCCTCTGTAACAGTAGGTTCTGTAACAATTATATTAGTTACAGAATCCGCTGCTTTTATACTTTTCACTCTTTTAATCAACTTTTGAGCACCAAAGATGTATTTTGAGAACATGGTTAATATGAGGAGCTAAACCCCTTAGCCGAGGCAACGGAGGAAGCCATTGTTCCATGAAAAGTGGTATAATTCTATTTTAATTATTTTTGCAATCTTTACATGATTATTTGCATAGAACTAATATAGGGAAATTGATTTTTATTGAGTGGTTGTGAATTGTTTTGATGGGACATGCTAGGTTTTAAAACTTTTGATGTTTCATGCTTTATGTTTACAATTGTTACTTCAAAAATCTATTAGAGGCAATAAATTAGAATCACTTTAAAAGAAAGAATTGCATGAATATTGATTAGACTATATCACTTAATTGGTTAATGGTGGAATCCAAAGTCTCGGTGTCTTTTTATAATTTGATACAATTTAATTTAATTTAATTTAGGTCTAAAAAATCCTTCACAAGTTCGAGAAACGAATCTTTTTACCACTATCTATAAAACACATCAATTTTTGGCGCCGCCGACGGGGACTTGTTTTTAGGGTTTCAGATTTTTTTTTATTTTTTTTTATTTTTTTTTTATTTTGTTCTATTTTACGTTTTTGGGTATTTATCTTTTGTCTACAGGTTTTGGAACATAAATAAAAAAATTGAGCCAAGGAGTTTGGTGATTTCGTAAAGACTTGGAGCTAAAGATTAAAGCAAAAAGAACGGAAAAGAAGACAATTTTATTTTAGTTATTTTTTTATTTTATTTTATTTTAATTTTATTTAATTTAATTTAATTTAATTTTATTTTTTTTAGGGTTTTGTTTATTTTAGAGAAAAAAAATTGTATTAGGGTTTCTTTATTATTTTGTAATTTTTCTTTTCTTTTGGACTTTTTGGACTCTGGACATTATTTTAATTTTAATTTTTATATACCCTACGGAAGGGTACCTTTAATTATAAAACTATTTGCATAGAAGGAGGACAATTACGATATTGTCTCTGCACCTTGGGTTCGTACACTGACACAGGAGTCAGTGGCCCGAGTCAACTACAACCGATTCATCCCCCGTCTGGAACGGGAGGTAAGATTCTGAACACTCGCGAATCCCCTGTCAGCGAGTTACTGTCTTCCTTAAGGTGCATATCTGTTGAGGTTCTGAATACGGACATTTATTTTCCTAGTAAAGGGCAAGGACTGGCCACACAAGATAAGGGTTCGGATTTCATCACCGTTCTCTTTTTGCCTGCCTTAGGAAAACAATACCGAACGCGAACCCAAGCTTAAAATATTGACTAGAACGAGACCGATAGGGTAACGAGCTTATAGGAAAGTCGTTCAAAAGGATCGTATTGGGTATCTTGTTAGCCTAACTCAAAGTTCAGGAAGATTACTGCAAGTCGATTAGAGCCGCCTTGTAACCCAGGGAAGCGTTGCCAAATAGGTGGGGGTATCAAAGCTCCTCTGAGCTTCTCATACTTCTCTTCGACTTACTTTATTCGGATCGTCCTACGAGGTTTGCTAAAATTGTACCCAGTTGCCTCTTGGAAGAGTAGAAGCTGGTCTAGAACAATCTAAGTGGAGCCATCATGCTTTTTGTTTGCTAGAAATCAATAGGTTTGATTTGGTTGAGTCGTCCTTGATTTGTGATTGCTTACCCTTCCAATTTAGGAAATTCTTGTGTATGCCTGAACGTAAAAGAGACGCCCTAGGTAGATTTGTTACAGAAAAACCTAGCAGTTCTAAGCGTCTCGATTACCTTAATCTAGAAAGTCCGATTTTCGGAGAGTCCTGTTTTGAACGTTCTCCTTTTACTGAGGAGAGAATCCCTAATACTCCGATAGTACCAGAAATGGCTACTTTGAAAGCTTTGTTGAATCCGACTAGGACTACTCGTCCCTCGTGTATTAAGTTAGCTGACACAAAAGCCAATTATGAACTTAAACCTGGGACCATACAGATGCTCCCAATCTTTTTAGGGAAAGAAAATGAAAACCCCTATTTCCATGTTAGGGATTTTGAAGAAATTTGCAGTACCCTAAGAATTAGAGGCTTAGATGATGATGCTTTGAAACTTAGGTTATTCCCTTTTCCCTGAAAGATAAAGCCAAATCGTGACTATATAGTTTGACTTCTGAGTCAATCGAAACATATGAACAACTTACATCTTCCTTTTTCAATAAGTTTTTCCCTAGGCACAAAACATCTTCTATTAGGACGCAAATCTGCACATTCTCACAACAAGAGGGAGAATCTTTGTATAGGTATTTGGAAAGGTTCAATGATTTGTTAACACAATGTCCTCACCATGGTTTAGAAAAGGTTAGGCTAGTTCAGATCCTTTATGAGGGTTTAGATTATTCCACAATAACCACGGTTGAAGCTCTATGTACAGGTGGGTTTGAGAACCAAACTGTTGATGCGGCAATGACATTTTTGAATGAAGCTGCCGAAAAAACCCAACAATGGGAAAATAGTAGGGAACCCCGGAAAAAAATTCTTCTAAGCAGAGGAAACGTTAATAGGGTAGAAGGAGGCTCTGAATCAGATGCCAAGATTACAGCGATACCTAAAAGGTTAGAAGCTCTAGAAATGGGTCACACTAGTGGTAGATCGGAGCCTTTTTGGGAAGGCCATAATAATGAAGAGCAAGCCAGTGCTCTTTATAATAACACTAGACTCGATAATCGTCAGAAATTTGACCCATATTCAGAAACCTATAATCCTGGGTGGAGAAACCATCCGAACCTTGCATGGTCTAAGGGCCAGAATCAAGGTCAGTTTAGTAATTCTAATGCTCCCCTAGGTTTTATTTATACTAAGAATCCTTCGGGACAAGCTCAATTTCAGAATCAGTCGGATAAGAAAATCCTAAGCCTAGAGGAGTCTCTCGTGTTGTTAACTCAGCAAACTGCAAAATTTCAGCAATCAGTGGAACAAAGTCTACAAGCTAGTAACAAGATAGGACAAGAAAATAGTCAGGCTATTACCGAGTTAAAAACCCAGGTAGGTCTGATAAATGAGTCTTTGAGAGAAAAAGGTAGGTTTCCTAGTCAAACACAACCTAACCCTAAAGGGGTTCATGAAGTAGGTACAAAACCATCGAATCAATTGAATGCTGTTAGAACCCTTAGGAGTGGTAGAATTGTAGACAATGAGGTAACCATGCCCGATAGTGAACATACTGTAGTTCACCCCTCAGGATGTCACCCCTCAGGACCACCCATAGTTGAGGAGACCGATAAAGTTTCTGATGATGTCAATTCAGTCCCTGGGAGGTCTGATTCTGTGTCTAGAGCCCCATTGATAAGCACGTAAGTGACGCATTTTCACCCATAATTACATTACCTGGATTCATTTTATTTCTAATAAAGTTGTTTTAAGTCTTTTCTAGGGATAAGCTCTTGCGGCAAAATTGGCTCGAAAAGTGGTGTTTTACACCCCAGGATAGAGTACTAAAGGCACCCCAGAAATGCACCGGAAGCACCCCATAAATACACCGGAGGAACCCCGAAAAAGTGTTGAAAACACCCCAAAAAAAAGTTGTCTAAAGGCACCCAAGGGACATTTGTTATTCGGACTCTCAGTTTGGATAAGGGGCACCTCAGTTGGGCACCTGCTATTCACACCCCGGGTCTGGTTAGGGGGACACCCTTCTTCATCGTTTGAAAAAGAATTTTGGCGGGAAAAATTCCAGTTTTCTGCGGAATTTTCTGTTGGATTTTTGGAGGAGTTTCAGTGAGATTCAATCACTGATTTTGATTGGGATGAACGTGATATGCCCAAACAATGGTGGTATGAGTGTTTTAATGCGTTCAGTTGGGCTGGATATTCGTTGGGAAGAAAATATGCAATCTCGGAGTACAGCGTGCTTGAACGTGTGTTGATTGAGTTTTGATAGAGTTTGGTTGCTGCAGAAGTGTGGAGGAGTCAAACAAGGAAGTGTTGGAGCGTGTATACTGCGAACAAATGCGTGAGAACATAAAACAGAAAAGAAAATATTAATGAGTTAATGGTTGGATATCGAGAATATTTTTGAGTTATTACGAATGTATTCTTGGTCCTGTGACTATATAAAGGCTGTAGGAGACTCATAGAGGGAGCAGAGAGTTCAGGGAGAGAATAGGGAGACGTTTAGAGCATCAAAAATTCGAGAAAAAAGTTTTACAGGAAGCTGCTGTTTTCTGCTGGTGAAGAAGGTACGAAGAACATAAGACCCTTAAAGACCGTCGTTCTTCAACAGTGCTAGTGACGGTATTCCTTTATCGTTTTCTATAACAATTGATTTTGTAACAAATATAAGTGTTACAAAACCCGGTTTTTATCATTTTTTTTCCCATTTCATCATTTGTGAACCATTTTTGAGCATTAATAAAGATGAATTTTGAGCATGTTTCCATGATAATGATGAGCTAATTCTCGCGTAATCAAGGCACGGAGGAAGCTATTGTTGCATGAATAATTGGTAATTATTTTACTTTTCTCTAAAATTGCAATTTATAATTCACTCAAATCACTGCTTTGCAGAATTTTAATTGTTTGCATAATTTTTCCTAATTAGTTATGATTCAATTAGATAGGTTATACTTTGGTTAGATAATCTATGCTTAAGGGATACAATTAATGTTTGAGAATATGCTTGATCATTTGTGAATTAAGAAAAAGAGATTTTAAAAATAATTAGAGTTTTGGAATTTTTACCATCATTCATTCATGTGTAATAGTGGAATCTAGTGTCTTGGTTATTTTCAATCTTAAAAAACAAATTTGGATTTAAATTTTTTCTACTTTTAGTTTAAATAAATCTAAATTCAATTGCTTTCACAAGTCTTACGAACCTTTTACTACCACTATCTAAAATTTGATTACCCATTTCCCCAGCTATTAGTACCAACAAAGAAGGAATCAAACTTTAATGACATATTGGAGGTTTTTAAGCAAGTTACCATAAACCTTCATTTATTAGATGCAATTAGGCAAATTCCCGCTTATCCCAAGTTCCTTAAGGATATGTGTACGCGAAAGCGAAAAATTAGCGTCCATAAGAAAGCCTTTTTAGCTAGTCACGTAAGTTCAATCATTCAAAACACCACAACTCCAAAGTACAAAGACCCAGGTTCCCCTATCATTGCTTGTACAATAGGTAAATTCCGGGTAGAAAAAGCTTTACTTGACTTAGGAGCCAGTGTGAACTTACTGCCGTACCATGTGTATTTATAGCTAGGACTTGGTGAAATGAAACCTACTCAGATGACACTGCAGTTAGCTGATAGGTCCGTTAAAATTCCTCAAGGTGTTATCGAGGATGTTCTCATTGAGGTCGACAAGTTTATTTATCCAGTGGATTTTGTTGTGCTAGATACCCAACCTGTCCCTGACCCAGAGAACCAGATACCTGTGATTTTAGGTCGCCCATTTTTAGCTACATCTAATGCGATCATTAACTGTCGAAATGGTGTGATGAATTTATCTTTTGGTAATATGACTATGGAGATGAACATTTTCAATGTCAGTAAGCTACCTTATGAGCTAGATGACACATGTGTTGAAGAGGTGAACATGATAGAAGCCTTGGTTCAGGAGTCATTACCAAACATTTTGTCTGAAGACTCATTAGAAAGTTGTCTATCCCATTTTGGTTTAGATTTTGACGACGATAGCACTATTGAAGAAGTGAATGCCCTATTAGATTCTACCCCTGTGTTAGACACTAACAGATGGAAAGCTAGGTTCGAACAATTACCAGTTTCTGAGACTACCTTAATTCCTTCTTTAAAAGAGCCTCCTAAGTTGGACCTTAAACCACTACCCGACACTATGAAGTATGTGTTTTTAGGCCCATCTGAGACTTTACCTGTGATTGTAGCTTCCGATTTGGATAGTGATCAGGAAAGTAGGCTAGTGAATGTACTTAAAGATAATAAGGAAGCTTTAGGGTGGACTATAGCAGACATTAAGGGTATAAGTCCTAATGTGTCTATGCATCAGATTCATTTAGAGGAAGACTCCAAACCTTCTAGGGAGATGCAACGTCGACTGAACCCTAACATGAAAGAGGTAGTTCGAAAAGAGGTGCTTAAGTTGTTAGATGCGGGTATTATCTACCCAATTTCAGACAGTAAGTGGGTCAGCCCCGTTCAGGTTGTCCCCATGAAATCAGGTATTACTGTAGTCCAGAATGATAATAACGAGTTAATCCCAACCAGAGTGACCACGGGATGGCGTGTCTGTATTGACTATAGGAAATTGAACAAGGTCACAAGGAAGGATCACTTTCCCCTTCCTTTTATCGACCAAATGCTAGAGCGATTAGCTGGACATAGTCATTATTGCTTCTTAGATGGCTACTCCGGATATAATCAGATTGTTATTGCCCCAGAAGACCAAGAGAAAACCACTTTTACCTGTCCCTTTGGTACCTTTGCGTATAGACGCATGCTTTTCGGGCTATGTAATGCCCCTGCGACTTTTCAGCGTTGTATGATGAGCATATTTTCTGATATGGTAGAACGGTTTTTAGAGGTCTTTATGGATGATTTTTCAGTGTTTGGTTCATCTTTCGATGAGTGCTTGCATCATTTGACATTAGTGTTGACTAGGTGTAAGGAAAAGAATTTAGTGCTTAATTGGGAAAAATGCCATTTTATGGTTAAAACAGGAATTGTGTTAGGGCACATCGTATCCTCTAAGGGTATAGAGGTAGACAAAGCCAAAGTTGACCTTATTAAGACTTTACAGGTCCCAAAAACCGTAAAAGATATTAGGTCATTCCTAGGGCATGCGGGATTTTATCGTCGATTCATTAAGGATTTTAGCTTGATTTCTAGACCTCTTTGCAATTTGCTTGCAAAAGATGTTAAGTTTGTCTTTGATGATGCGTGTTTAGAGGCTTTTGAGAAGCTTAAGAATTTCTCACTACCGCTCCCATAGTCCAGGCACCTAACTGGAACCTACCCTTTGAGATTATGTATGATGCTTCAGATTATGTTATAGGCGTTGTGTTAGGACAGCGAGAAAACAAATTACTTCATGTGATTTACTATGCTAGCAAAACTCTGAATGATACCCAACTGAATTATACAACTACCGAGAAGGAACTGTTAGCAATCGTGTTTGCCTTGGATAAGTTTAGATCCTATCTATTAGGTTCTAAGGTCGTAATCTATACTGATCATGCTGCTTTGAAATACCTTTTGTCTAAGAAGGATACAAAACCTAGATTGATTAGATGGATCCTCTTATTGAAAGAATTTTCTCTAGACATTAGAGACAAAAAGGGTGCAGAAAATGTAGTAGCAGATCACTTGTCTAGGCTAGTTGTTGATCATTCTAATGATTCTCTTCCTATAAGAGATAGCTTTCCTGATGAACAATTGTTCTCTGTTTCCCAATCACCTTGGTATGCACATATAGTGAATTATCTTGTTACTGGTCGAATGCCTCAACATTGGGGTAAACAAGATCGTTCTAGGTTTTTAGCCGAGGTTAAGCATTTCTTTTGGGACGATCCTTATCTGTTTAAGTATTGTCCAGACCAGATTATTAGGAGATGTATACCTGAGAGTGACCAGTCCAGTATTATCTCCTTTTGTCATGAGCATGCATGTGGGGGTCATTTTAGTGCTAAGAAGACTGCTGCTAAGATATTGCAGTGTGGATTTTACTGGCCTTCATTGTTTAAAGACTCCCATAGTCATTGTGTTTCTTGTGAGCGTTGCCAGAGGTTAGGAACCATTTCCCGTAGAAATATGATGCCTTTGAACCCAATTTTAGTGATTGAGGTCTTTGATGTGTGGGGCATTGATTTTATGGGTCCATTTCCTAATTCTTTTGGTTATCTTTACATACTTGTCGCTGTAGACTATGTGTCTAAGTGGGTTGAGGCGGTTCCGTGTAGAACAAATGACCACAGGGTCGTAGTCCAGTTTTTAAAAGAGAATATACTTACACGTTTCGGTACGCCGCGAGCTATAATTAGTGATGGAGGTTCACACTTTTGTAATAAACCGTTTGCCCTTTTAATGAAATAATATGGTATTACCCATAAAGTAGCTACCCCATATCACCACAGACTAGTGGTCAGGTAGAGGTCTCCAATAGGGAAATTAAGCGTATTATAGAGAAAACGGTTAATCCTAATAGGAAAGACTGGTCGTCGAGGCTTACTGATGCCTTATGGGCTTATCGTACTGCGTTTAAGACACCCATTGGAATGTCACCTTATCGTTTAGTTTTTTGCAAGGCATGTCACCTGCCTGTTGAGTTAGATCATAGATCCTACTGGGCTATTAAGCAACTAAAATTTTCACTTGACAAGGCAGGAGCTCACAGAAAGCTCCAGCTCAATGAGTTGGACGATATTCGTAGAGATGCATACGATAGTGCTAAGGAGTATAAGAACAAAATGAAACTTGGGCATGATAAGAATATTTTACGAAAGTCATTTTCTCTAGGTCAAAAAGTTCTTCTGTATGACACTCGCTTGCATCTATTCCCCGGGAAGTTGCGCTCTCGGTGGACCGGTCCTTTTGTGGTCCGTACTGTTTTTCCTCATGGAGCTATTGAAATTGAGACACCAGACGGTAGTAGTTCTTCAAAGGTTAACGGTCAGAGATTGAAGCCTTGTTAGAGCCTTTTCCTACAGATGATGTTGAGGAGGTCCCTCTGGAGGACCCGGTTTACCTTGATTGACCATCGAGGCGGTTTGTATGTTGTATACTATTTTTGTAGGTTTTTGATTCCACTTCACCTAGGTACTATCTTTCCGACTTCTCTCTTTACTGATTCCTCATGTTATTTATATTTTTGGTACTGATCTTTAATTAGAAACATTGAGGACAATGTTAGATTTAAGTTTGGGGGTGGGTAGAAAACTTTTTGTTCCCTTTTTGTTGCAATAAATAAACTCCGGAGCCTAGAAATTTATGCATATTAAGGATGGCACTAACCAATCTAAGTGGATGGAAGCATTTTGGTTTTAGGAGTTGAGGGACCAATCTGACTAGATGGAAACATCTATAAGAGTCTATTCATAAAAGCACAGAGCTCAGTTGTTAGAAATAACATGATAGTTTCACCATATCTCGGAATCATCTTATTACTTCTGTTTTTGTTTTTGCAAATTTTTATGTTGACGTCTGCTGGGTTGAAATAGAGTGATTGAGTTACTAAAAAAAAAAAAA